>JAEMOT010002077.1:0-59948 GCA_019297695.1 Apostasia ramifera
ATTCTCTTAAATTTAATCGATATACTGATAAATAAATGTATAATTATAGGTATTACATTAAAATGCAATCAAATAATCCTAATAGATCGTGAAATATCAATTTTCGATTGAAATCGTCAATATAGCAAATATTAGGTGTGTAATCAGAGTATTATGTTAGAAAACCTTTATATAGACAAGATTAAAGTCAAACTACAGATATTCTCTTTAAATACAATAAAAACTAATTCAATACTCACACAATTACTTTTATTCAGTTACAATAACTTATTATGCAATGAATCATACTCTAAATGTTAGTACTCCTCTCGAATTAAATATAATGCAATGAATAGCTGCAAAAACATCACTATTTAACTCAAATTCAGTGATATGTCATATATCCAACCCTAAAAGAGCATATTCTCTTAAACTTGATTAATATACTGATAAATAGATATATAATTATAGGTATTATAATAAAACGCAATCAAATGACCCTAATGAATCGCCAAATATCAATTTTCGATTGAAATACATCAATATAATAAACATTAGGTGTGTAATCAGAGTATTATGCTAAAAAACATTCATATAGACTAAATTAAAGTCAGATTGCATATATTCTCTTTAAATACAATAAAAACTAATTGAATACTCACACAATTGCTTATATTTAGTTAAAATAACTTAATATACAATGAAACATACTCTAAATGCTTGTACACTACTTGAATTCAACATAACGCATTGAATAGCTGCAAAAAAAACATTACTATTCAACTCAAATTCATTGATATGTCATAAATCAGACCCTAAAAGTGTCAATTCTCTTAATATTGATCTATATACTGACAAATAGATGTGTAATTATAGTTATTATCTTAAAACGCAATCAAATGTCCCTAAAAAATCGCCAAATATTAATTTTCGATCGAAATACATCAATATAGCAAACATTTGGTTTGTAATCAGAGTATTATGTTAAAAAACCTGCATATATAGAAAAGATTAAAGTCAAATTACATATATTCTCTTTAAATACAATAAAAACTAATTGAATACTCACACAATTGCTTGTATTCAGTTTAAATAACTTATTTTGCAATGAATCGAACTTTAAAAGCTTGTACTCCACTTCAATTCAATGTAATTCATTGAATAGCTGCCAAAAAATCACTATTCAACTCAAATTCATTGATATGTCTTAAATTAGACCCCAAAAGTGGCTATTATCTTAAAATTGATCGATATACTGATAAATAGATATGTAGTTATAGGTATTCCTTTAAAACGAAATCAAATGTGATGAATAGATCGCAAAAAATTAATTTTCGATTGAAATACACCAATATAGCAAATATTAGGTGTGTAATCAGAGTATTATGTTAAAAACCTTCATATAGTAACAATTAATGTCAAATTACATATATTCTCTTCAAATACAATAAAAACTAATTGAATACTGACACAATTGCTTGTATTCAGTTAAAATAACTTATTATGCAATGAATTATACTCTAAATGCTTGTACTCCACTTGAATTCAACGTAATGCAATGAATAGCTGCAAAAACATCACTATTCAACTCAAATTCAATGATATATCATAAATCAGTACCTAAAAGTGCCTATTCTCTTAAAATTGATCGATACACTAATAAAAAGATGTATAATTGTAGGTATTACATTAAAACGCAATCAAATGTCCCTAATAGATCGCCACATATCGTTTTTCAACTGAAATACATCAATATAGCAAATATTAGGTGTGTAATCAGAGTATTATGTTAAAAAAACCTTTATATGGAAAAGATTAAAGTCAAATTGCATTTATGCTCAACAAATATAATAAAAACTAATTGAATACTCACACAATTGCTTGTATTCAGTTAAAATAACTTATTATATAATGAATCCTACTCTAAATGCTTTTACTCCACTTGAATTCAGTGTAATGCAATGAATAGCTGCCAAAAAATAAGTAATCAACTCAAATTCATTGATAAGTCATAAATCAGACCCTAAAAGATCCTATTATCTTAAAATTGATCGATATACTAATAAATAGATGTGTAGTTATAGGTATTCCATTAAAACGCAATCAAATGTCCCTAATAGATCGTCAAATATCAATTTTCAATTGAAAACATCAATATAAGAAACATTAGGTGTGTAATCAGAGTATTATATTAAAAAACCTTCATATAGACACAATTAAAGTAAAATTACATATATTCTCTTCAAATACAATAAAAACAAATTGAATACTCACATAATTGCTTGTATTTAGTTAAAATAACTTATTATGCAATGAATCATACACTAAATGCTTGTACTCCACTTGAATTCAACATAATGCAATGAATAGATGCAAAAACAACACTATTCAACTCAAATTCATTGATATGTAGTAAATCAGTTCCTAAAAGTTTCTATTCTCTTAAATTGATCGATATACTAACAAAAAGATGTATAATAATATGTATTACATTAAAATACAATTAAATATCCCTAATAGACCGCCACATATTATTTTTTGACTGAAATACATGAGTATAGCAAATATTAGGTGTGTAATCAGAGTATTATGTTAAAATACTTTTATATGGACAAGATTAAAGTCAAATTGCATATATGCTCATCAAATAAAATAAAAACTAATTGAATGCTCACACAATTACTTGTATTCAGTTAAAATAACTTATTATATAATGAATCGTACTCTAAATGCTTTTACTCCACTTGAATTCAATGTAATTCAATGAATAGCTGCCAAAAAAATCACTATTCAACTCAAATTCATTGATAAGCCATAAATCATACCCTAAAAGATCCTATTCTCTTAAAATTAATCAATATACTGATAAATAGAGGTGTAATTATAGGTATTACATTAAAACGCAATCAAATAATCCTAATAGATCGCCAAATATCAATTTTCATTTGAAATACATCAATATAGCAAATATTAGGTGTGTAATCAGAGTATTATGTTAAAAAATCTTCATATAAATACAGATAAATTCAAATTGCATATATTCTCTTCAAATACAATAAAAACTAATTGAATACTGACACAATTGCTTGTATTCAGTTAAAATAACTTATTATGTAATGAATCATACACTAAATGATTGTACTCTACTTGAATTCAACATAATGCAATGAATTGCTGCAAAAACATCACTATTCAACTCAAATTCAGTAATATGTCATAAATCAGTCCCTAAAAGTGTCTATTCTCTTAAAATTGATTAATATACTAATAAAAAGATGTATAATTTCATGTATTACATTAAACCACAATCAAATGTCCGTAATAGATTGCCACATATCATTTTTCGACTGAAATACATCAGTATAGCAAATATTAAGTGTGTAATCAGAGTATTATGTTAAAAAACCTTCATATAGATAAGATTAAAGTCAAATTGCATATATGCTTATCAAATACAATAAAAACTAATTGAATACTCACACAATTGCTTGTATTCAGTTAAAATAACTTATTATGCAATGAATCCTACTCTAAATGCTCGTACCCACTTGAATTCAATGTAATTCAATGAATAACTTCCAAAAAAGCACTATTCAACTCAAATTCAATGATAAGTCATAAATCAGACCCTAAAAGAGACTATTATCTTAAAATTGATCGATATACTGATAAATAGATGTGTAGTTATAGGTATTTCATTAAAACACAATCAAATGTCCCTAATAGATTGCCAAAAATTAATTTTCGGTTGAAATACATCAATTTAGTAAACATTAGTTGTATAATCAGAGTATTATGTTAAAAAACCTTCATATAGACACAATTAAAGTTAAATTGCATATATTCTCTTCAAATATAATAAAAACTTATTGAATATTGACACAATTGCTTGTATTCAGTTAAAATAACTTATTATGCAATGAATCAAACACTAAATGTTTGTACTCCACTTGAATTCAACGTAATGCAATGAATAGCTGCAAAAACATCACTATTCAACTCAAATTTCATTGATATGTCATAAATCAGTTCCTAAAAGTGCTTATTCTCTTAAAATTGATCGATATACTAACAAAAAGATATATAATTGTAGGTATTATATTAAAAGTTAGGCAAATTACGTCCAAATCCCTGAAGTTATAGCATAACTCATGTAGAGTTTTGCTTTCAAATTTTTAATATCTACAATTTTAAGCCTTATATAATATAGAGTAAATTGAACAGGGGTCCCTGAGGTTAGAATGACGCTGCAAATAAGTCTCATATTTTGAAAAGCATAGCTTTGAGTCCCCAAATTTGTGTTTACGCTGTCATTTGATCCCTTAGTTTAAATATCGCTTTTTTGGATAATTCAGTTAGATAGTAAAGATTAAATTTGACTGTTAGTCATATTTATATGGACCAAAATACCCTTATAATTCTTTCGAAATACTTTAAAATAATGTGCAGAATAGGTAAAAAATCTGAGAGTAAAATAGTAAAAAGCCAGCAAATTTCAGACATGGGACCAAACGGCAATGCAAACACAATCTATTTTCAGCGTCATTTTAACCTCAGAAGCTCCTGTGCAATTTACCCTATAATATATTATTTTTGCCTTTCAATGACGTGTTTAATTTTTATTGGATGAGTTGTTTACCTTTTCTCTCTCTGGGTTAGGTGGTGGTCGGGCTCAAACCCGTCTCTGCGATAGCCACATTTTATCTAAAAGGAATTAAAATAATTTATCAAATATTCATTATTTTATTTTATTTTTATAAATTGCAGTTAAAAATTATTTAAATAAATCTACTTGAAGAGTAATATAACTTTAAAAAGTATCCGATAGATAATATTACATTAAAAATCTAAACATTTAAAATTTAAAATATAAATCTGCATAATATTATATTTTAATTTCAGAAACTTAAATATAATTTACCTTAAAATTTATCTTGGCAATTTTTTTTTTAATATCACTATGCAAACAAATTTAACCACTTTCTTGTAAAGATTAAATAGTAATAATAATAATTATTATTATTATTATTATTATTAATTAGATGATGATAATGATGATGTCATGTGATTTTGAAAGTTAGGTAACGACAGGTTTGGCTTACTAACTCCTGTTTAATAAAATCTCTAATAATAATTAAAGAAAGTTTTTTTATAAATGTAATTTAAAACATTTACTTCAAAAAATTCTGGACTTTTTTTTTAAAAAATTTTGATAGTAAACTTAGAGTATATTTTCATATAATATTTAATATCATAGATGTAAGTATAAATATATATATTTATATGTCTTAAAATTTTAAATATTATATAATCTTTTAAATACATGTTATTCTTTAATTTAAATTTTATTAAAAAGATGCATAAAAGTAATTAATTTTAAAAATTTTGGATGCTACATAAAGAGAATTGTCCCTACATTTTATATTCTACATTTGAAAATTACAAATATTATAAAAAATCAATATTTTATATTACAATTTGTATATCATGATTAATAAAATATTATATTTAAATTTAAATTTCTTCTAAATTTTGAATTATTCTCTTTCTATTAATTTTAAAATTATCCTACTCTCTTCTCCATTGTCAACTAATTAAGTAAGATCAATCAATAGAGATTCGATGATTGGCGACTGATGATTAAAATTCGTATTTTTCATCAATAATTTAATCTTTGAATCATTATTAAATGCTAAAATAATTATGGTCAAAACTATGTGCCAATATGTGACAGTCGAGTGCAATTTGTATTATTAATTTTGCTACATGTAGAACAATATTTTTTTTTAGATTTCAAAAGTAAAATCAATGATATTTAAAATTTTGATTGTTCTATACATAAATTTACTTGATAATTTTTCAGACATATATACCATTTAAATATCCAATTCACGTTAAAGATTTTAATCTTATTTATTTATTTATATTTATAATTTTAATCTTATTGTTGAATAGGCTCTAATATATGAATCAATTTTATTTGATAAAATCACATGAGAGGAAGTATGGGCTTTAACTAGCACTACAAAAGTTGACACAAAGCATCAATAATGCAAGTTTCAAGTATGTATTAATGATACCGTTATAACATCCCATGATCTCATTATAGAAGTATTATCCAATATTTTGGCTTTAAGAAAAAAATTGCATGCTTGAGTACTTTCCAGAAGGTCACCCATCTCAGTGCTGCTCTAGCCCAAGCACGCCTAACTACGGAGTTTTCCATCACTAACCTCACAGTTTTGTCCGAAAAAGCACTTTTACTATTTGAGATCACGTTATCTACTTATACAACTCAGGATCTCTCTCCTTTTTCGATGTCGGACGATTCATTCTTGTGCCCCTCTCACCACTCATTATTCGGCCTAGAAGCCTGCCAAGAGCCGCACTTTGCTTCAGTAATTCCTTTCTCTTAGGACATCACCTGGCGATCACTCCCCGCCCTCTTCGGCCATCTGGTCACAGGCCCACTAGCTTCCACCTAGTTTGTCCTCGAGCTACATCGTACTGCGGGAGGTCGGCTCTGATACCATATTATAATATCATGTGATCTCATTATAGAGGTATTGTCCGCTTTAGCTTTAACAAAACTGTGTGCTTGAGTACTTCCCAGGAGGTCACCCATCCCAGTGCTACTTCAGCCCAAGCATGCTTAACTACGGAGTTTTTCATCACTAGCTTCACGGTTTTGCCTTAAACGCTCTCTGCTATTTGAGATCACGTTACCTACTTATACAACTCAGTATCTCCATCCCTTTCCGATATGGGACGATTCATTCCTGTGCCCCTAATATGGTATCAGAGCCAACTTCCCACAGTACGATATAGTTCGAGGACGAATCAGGCGGAAGCTGGTGGGCCTGTGATGCCCGTGGCCGAAGAGGGCAGAGAGTGATCGTCGGGTGATGTCCTAAGAGAAAAGAATCACTGAGGCAAAGTGTGGCTCATGACAGGCTTCTAGGCCGAATGGTGAGCTATGAGAGGGGCACAAAAATGAATCGTCTCACATCGGGAGAGAGATCCTGAGTTGTATAAGTAGATAACGTGATCTCAAATAGTAAAGGCATTTTTTAGAGTAAAACCGTGAGGCTAGTGATGAAAAACTTCATAGTTAAGCGTGCTTTGGTTGGATTAACATTGGGATAGATGACCTCCTAGGAAGTGCTCAAGTCACGCAGTTTTTCTAAAACTAAAGCGGATAATACCTCTACATTGAAATCACGGGATATTACAACCGTCTTTATCTATGATGACACGGATCTGCATCAATATGATCTAATATTATGATTGGTTTTTTTACGTCAAATACACTTTGGATAAATTTTTGATGGGTTCATTCTTTTTTTTTTTGAAAATCAAAGGCCTGAAAAAAGTCCTTAAAATGTATCTTGTGAGAAAAAATCTTGATGAAAGATAGAAAGCCTGAAGCAGACTCTTGAATTAATTTGAAGCTCCTAGAAGATAATTTTTTTAAATGAAAATCTTATTTGATTTAACTTCCTTAAATTTCTGTGGATCATAGATTTTCTACTAACAAGTACCCTTTTTGAAGACCAAGAATTAATTTTTGAGTGAGTTATATTAAACTTGAAATAATCTTTGAGCCAATACATACTGCTCATAATTTGAATCAATTATTTTCGACGAATTCTAAACCACCTCAATTTTCGAATAATTTTTTGAGTTTTGGGTATTTTTATTCACCCTTATTAGTATAAAATATGCTCTATCTTAATAATTTAGATGAAATTTTATCTACAAGTCATTTAAAGAAAAGATTTCGTTTCTTGTGGGTTTGGTAGACGGTCAATATCGAATTTTAGTTAGATGATGGCGAGCATCATGCTTGTTTTAATTTTTATATATAATTCAGTTCAAATTATATAAATATAAAAATATATAATATTAATAATCACATATTAACACCCCTAAATTAAATATTTATAATTTGATAATAAAATATAAATAAAATTACATATTAATTCTTTAAATAAAAAAATTAATGTGTAGTTAAGGGTGTATTACTTTCATATTTTGTATGATTAAATTGTAGGCAGTTAATTTGAGTGTTAATCTGTAATTATTTATATTTTTTAAAATTATAGATAATTACCCTTATATATATTCACCTATTTATAATAACTTTTACCATAACTTGATCATCAATACTGTTATTTTGATGAAATTTGTTTGATAAAATAATTGTGTTATATATTATAAAATAGTAATAAAAATAATTTTGTTCAAAAACTGTGAAGCAAACTTTTCTGCACAATTATAATAAAGAAAATTTTAAAAGAATTGTTAAATGATTAATGCAAATTTCGATTAAAAAAACTTAATTAATGAATATGATCAAATTGCTTAATAATTAAAAGAAGTTGACTTCAAAAAATAAAATAAAATATATGCATAGCAATTTGTTCTTTATCCTTATAAAAAAAAATAAAAATTTTTGTTCTTTATCGTGTGATGATATGTGATTGAAGAAAAGTGATCATATTTATATGATTGAATTAAAATCACTCAAATAATGAGCAGCTCCTCGCTAACATGGTGAAGGGACACAAAAGTAAATTGTATTACCTTAGAAAAAAAAAGGCAATTCTAAAATTGTATAAGTAAATAATAATAAAAAATTTCATAATTAAGTATATTTGAGCTGAAGTAGTTGCTTTTTTCTATTATAAAAAAGCAGGTTAGATACCTTGAAAGTGTTCCTGTTATTTCTTTTGCTATTGTGCTACTAATTAGATATTCTTAGCTGAGGAGCGAGACTGCAATTTGAGAATCACAATGAGAATACTCCTAATGATCAAACGGTGAAGTTAGATGACAAAAACTAATAAAGAGATTTGACAGAGTAGATATTTGATCATCTAAAATTTTAGTCTCTAGACTGCCCTGTTTGGCTCATGGACTAAAATTAGGATCAAAATAGTACTAGTTTAAAAAATAATAATAATAGTAAATAAATTTTTTTAATCATTTTACACAAATTATCCTTGTATTTTATTCTAGAATGTGAAATAAAATTGATATTTTTATTGAAAATTATTGAGTATGTAAAGTAAAATTATATTTTATCATATTAGAATTTGTGTAGAATGATTAAAAAAATTTATTTATTATTATTATTGATATCTTTAAAATTAACATTGCCAAACAAGGCTCTTAGGATCTAGTGAGAGCAAAACCAGTATTTAAATTAAGTTAATTGCTTAGTTTATGATAATCGAGAGTTTGTGTTCTCGAGTTAAATTATGCAAAGTGTTCATCTTGTTCCTTTTAAGTTGCGCAAGGTTCTGATTCGAAAAGTATCACCTATGAAATTTGTTGTAATTGTGTACTCTTTAACATTTATTTGACGATTCTCGAAATTTTGTGTTCTCGATATCTTCCTTCCTCAACAACAAACTCCACTCGTTGGCCCAAATATCAATCACTTGATAGTTCATATGAAAATATTATACTGAAAAAATAAAAGATAAGTTATATTCAGGTTCTTAATTTAGAGCTAAATAACACATTTTGAAAAATTAATATCTTGTTTTTTGATTTTATAAAAATCATCAAATAAATATTTTCAATTTTTCTATTATTTATTTTTAAGAAAATAACCAAATTACACACCCTCTCTCCCCTTTCCCTCCTTCCCATCGGTTCTAACTAGGCGTCGACATCAGCGTCGAAGAAGTGGTGGCTGAGCAACTGCCCTTAAGAGGGAGAGAGGAGGGGGCGGGAATCCCCGGCCCTTCGCCTGTGGCGACTCTATTGCCCTTCCGCTGTCGATCGAAGGAGCTGCCACTACTCCGCTGGCATTGGCGCTTGGCGGCAATCAGTGGGAGGGAGGGAGAGGGAGAGGGAGAGGGAGAGAGGGAAAGCAATTTGGTCATTATCTAACAAATTAATAATAAAAAATTTAAAAAAAAATTATTTCATGATTTTTGTAAAATCTAGAATTTATATATTAATTTTTTGAAATTATGAACTGATATTAAATTTTAAATTAAAAAATCTAAATGTAATTTATCCAAATTTAAATTCCTTCAAAATGTACCCTCGTTTTTGAGCTGAATAGTTTTCTCTTTAAAAAATTAGATTACAGTCCATTGTCCCGGCTTTGTTGATTGGGCCATAATTTTGAGATGATTTGAATTATTATGAAGGAGAAAAAATATATATTTTTATATTATAATATAAAATAAAAGTATTTTATTATTAAAAATTACATTAAAAGTAAAGTAAAATTAGTTTTTTATTAAAAATACATGGAATATAAAATAAAATTAATTTTAAAATTTAAATTATATAGTATGCAAAATAAATATTATTTTTAAATATTTAAATTCTTCTATGATTTAAAATAAATGTAAAATATTAATAAAATTATTACTCGAGCATAACCGAATTAATAACTAGTCTTGAGTTGGTCTAGTCTTGAGTTGTAATTTTTATCTATTTTAACCTCACATATCTAATAATTAAAATCTAATTATATATATTTTATATTATACATATAATTTAAAATAAAATTTATTTTTATTTCAGATTTTACACACATATTAATTTTATCATAGATAAGTCTAAAAAAATAACTTCCTTGCATGTTATGTATATTTTTTAATATAAAATTAATTTTAATGTAATTAAAGTTAATTTAATTAAATAACTTGATCAATTATTATTTAATTTTTTAATTTAATTATCTAATAGGTTAAATTCTAATTTACTAATTAATCAAATAATCAAATATTTAATTATAATTAGTTAATTTATTAATCAGGATAAATAGCATTTTTTATTAAAGAGGAATTTAGTTTAATATCATCTCAAAGTTATTCATGTTATTTAAAAAAATAATTATTTAATTTAATAGCATATTTTCTTTTATAATTATAGGAGCAATGGCCAATATATAAAAAGGCAATCTGCTAACTCATAATACTCCTTTAAGGACATATCAGAAAGATATAATATTTCAAAAAAAAAAATTAATATTAATTTCTTCGATAAATATAATCAGAATACTATATCTTTACTGGTAAAGACTACCAATAACTATAAATCTGATATTTCAATATCTTCCAAGACATTCAATATGATAAATGGTCTCTAAAAAATAATAGAAGAGTTACAGCATAACTCTTTCTTGATCTATATACTTTGTGAAATAATATCACACATACATAATATAGAGTCCTTTCTTTATGATATATCTCAAAAGCTTCAAAAGGAAGAAGAATTTTTTAAAAAACTTCTTCATAGCTGTGAAAAATATAAACCTGAAGAATACAACCATATTTAATGTTTTTAGTGTTATAATTTTATCTTTAAAACTAACTAATACTTGTATTATATTTAAGTCTAGCTTAGAATTATCAGTTTTTAGACTAGTACTGGGTAAATTAATATTTTCTTGATTTAAATCTTTTATTTGTATTTTTCGTGATGAGATATTTAAAAAATTAATTTTATTTGATGGTATAGTATATACTATAGAAGGTCTTCCTTCATTTATTTGTAATTATTTTATTGGAGGCTTTACTAATATATGATATTTTTTAATTTCTTAAAAATTTATATTTCATTCTGTAGGAAGTTGTATGGCTTTATTTGTTAGTTGTCTAGGATATATAATTTCTGAATACTGATTATGTAAATTATCTAATCTAATATCCGAAGGTATAGGTCAGATTTTTACATTATTAGTTTCAGAAAAATGTCCTAGTAATTTCGATATAAGTTATTATTAAATATAAATTATTCATTATATTCATTTTTTATTGTATTAACTATTCTATTTATATTTTCTTCATCATTATCTTCTTCTTTTAACATTAATATATAATTTATATTTTCTTTATTTTTTTTATAATCGCTTTCAGACTCTGAAGTTGTCGAGAAATCTGAATTAGATCAAGTAATCTTCTTAAAAAATTATATAATTATTAATAAAAAATAAAATTATTTACAATATAATTTCAAATTAATTAATACCTTGTAAATAAATTTTTTTTTTAGTAAAATTAATTGTCTTACTTATACTTTGCTTGAAAGTCAAAGCTCATTTAGCTTCTCTCATGCTCTTTCAACACATCACATCCAACCTTCCCAATCCCTTTCACCTCCTCCATTTACCAACCCCACCTTCCCCAAAGCCAAAGGAGATGTTGCATCATATCTAACCAATAGTTGTGCACAACATATATCGAGAGAAATACGAAATGAGAATCATCGTCTTTTTTTATTATATAATGTTATTTTATATTATTGTGCACCTTTTTTTTTAAAGTAATTGCATCGTTCGTGCATTAATGTAAAAAATAAGATTTCGTATTATATTATAATTCTAAATAGATGCCAGAGATATCAAGTGTTATCATTATATTCTTGATCGAAAGCGATAAAGTGACATGAGGAGGTGAGGGATTGAAATACAAAATGAAAATCATAGTCTTTTTTATTATATAATATTATTTTGTATTATTATACACCTTTTTTTCTGAAAAGTAATAGCATCATTCGTGCATTAATGTGAAAAATAAGATTTCGTATTATATTGTAATTCTAACTAAATGCCAAGATATCGAAACGTTATCATTATATTCTTGATCGAAAGCGATAAAGAGATAGGAGGAGGTGGAGGGCGAAATACCAAATGAGAATCGTAGTTTTTTTTATTATATAATATTATTTTGTATTATTATGCAACTTTTTTTTTCTGAAAAGTAATAGCATCACTCATGCATTAATGTGAAAAATAAGATTTCGTATTATGTTATAATTCTAAATAGATATCAGAAATATCAAGATGTTATCATTATATTCTTGATTGAAAGCGATAAAGAGACAGGAGTAGGTGGGGGGTCGAAATACCTAATGAGAATCATAGTTTTTTTTTATTATATAATATTATTTTGTATTATTATGCACTTTTTTCTGAAAAATAATAGCATCATTCGTGCATTAATGTGAAAAATAAAATTTTGTATCATATTATAATTCTAAATAGATGCCAGAGATATCAAGACGTTATCATTATATTCTTGATCGAAAGTGATAAAGAGACAGAAGGGGGCCAGCGCCCCCCACCCCATTTCACGGGTGGGGGGAGAGAGAGAGAAAAAACATAGAGAATAGAAAATTTAAAAAAATAATAATAAAAAATAAAAAAAATCTATTTGATAATTATAGTATAACTCAAGAACTTAAATTTTATAATTTTGAAAACATAAACCTATATGAAAATATGCCTTAAACTCAAAAATTCAAATATAATTTACACTAAAAAAATTGAGATTTATATATAATATGATATGTCATATTAAAATTAATTTAAATAAATTTTTATCTTATTTAAATTAATGACTAAAATCTAAAAGTTTTTACCATAAATAAAACAAGAGTTAAACTTAAATGAGATAATATGATGAGAACAATTGAAACATGTGAAATATAATTTATAATTTAAGTTCTTCATAATTTTTATAATTTTTGAGGATTGAGCGTAAAAATTATAATATTTACTAAATATGATATCATATATGTAATTGCCCCTATGTGTAAATATAAATATAATAGTTATAAATTTTAAATTTATTAATAATCCTATTCATACAGAAGCTCAAATAAATATTAAATTTGGTGTATTTTGAAATTTAAATTTACATTTCCACAGAAGTATGATTATCATTTGGCATAAAACCGAGTTAAAGAGCTAGCCTTAATAATTTCAATTATTTTAATTTTTACTATAATTTAATTAAATTTTAAAAATTTAAAATTAAATTTATTAATAATAATTAATAAAATAATTTTTAAAGAGCTATGAGTTTAGATAATTATGGTTGAAGAAATTATCAGCAAAGTTGTTTCTTTATTTGTTCTTCGTTTATAATTTATTATTATTATTATTATTATTTTTCATCCAAAAAATTCCGAAACTTAGTAATTTCATCGGAAAAAACCAAAAAATGAGACTTTCGAATCAAATTCTATCAAAATTAATCCTAAATTTTATTAGTTATATGCAAAATAATTAAAATTTATAAATTATATGCGCAACACTAAAATTTAATAAATTTTAAATATACTATTTTCAGGTAAATAAAAATAATAATTAGTTATTAAGCAAAAATAATTGTAAAAATTACAAATATATAATCTGTATTGTAAATTTTGATGATTAAAAAATCCATTAAAATTAATATATAAATTTTAAGTTTTTTAAATTAATTAGGCATATTTATTGTGACTTACATGTAAAAACTCTTGCTTAATTTTTAGGGATAATTACTTACATATCACACAATTTAGTTTTATTTATGTCTTACCCATCCATTCTTAATTAATTACGCTATGCACACTCAAAATATTATAAAATCTTACATACACACATTTTAACTTATTTTTATTATAATGAGTAATCATAATTTTTCAATAACCTAACTATAGTTAAATTACAAAAAATCTGAGCCGTTCATCATATTATTTTAAGGATATTTAAATATATTTTGAGTGAAAATCCTAAAACCTTAATGTTTAGGTGGCGGCAAAGGAAGGAGACATCCGCGACGTGAATTAATTTTAAGACAAATCAGTGCTTAGTGTGGTATTGAGGAAGAGAAAAATATATATATCATTAAGAGTAAAAATATAATTTTAATGATTTACTAACAAAATATTTTTTTCAAATAGATTTTGATTAAGTTTTAATTCAAATATGTGTATGTAAGATTTTGTAATGTTTTGAGTATGTATAGCGTAATTAACTAAGAATAGATGAGTAACACAAATAAAATTAAATTGTGTGGTATGTAGGTAATTATTCTTAATTTTTAATATAACCGATGATTTAGAACAATGAAAATTCAATTAATTATACATGTACTGAAATTTTGGAAAGTACGCATGTCACCCAAAAAAATAGCATTTTTTTTATAACTATAAAATTAGATATTTATATATATATATATATATATATATATAATGAGTTTGTAAATATATGTTCAACTTATATCGCATTTGATATTGAAGTTTGCAAATTTAAATTATATTGCGGTTTGCATTCTTCTATTAGGGGAGTAAAGATAAGTTGATTTTAATTTAAATTTTTGTTTCTTTTTAACTTTATAATTTAAAAATTAATAAAGTCAAGGAAATGACTTTATTATATTATTAAATTAAAGTATTCTTCATAAATTATTGTAATTTATCTTTATAATTTAAAATATGTAACGAATTTGTACATAAAATATATTTAATTAATTAAGTTCAGATAGTGTCTGATTAGAATTTGAGTCGAGCCTAAATCAAATGTAAAATAAATTGACAGAATTTCAATTCAAAGTCCGATCCGATTAGTCGTGACTTGAATTTGAAATAATTTATTTTGAATTCGATTTGTCTTATTTATAAGTTAAGTTGAGAAAAATTTAACCTTTTAATTTTATTTAAAAAAAATTTAATTATTCATTTTTTTTTTGATAAAATCATTCATATTTAGAGTGTGCATTGTCTAATTATATATTAAAGTAATTGCAACGGGGCGAATTTGAGTCGAATTTATAAATATTCATACTCGCCTCATACCCGTTTCCATCTCATCCTGCTCCGTTTCTTCACTAATATTAATAAAAATCGAACTATTTTACTCTATTTGAAATAATAAAAATTGTATTTATATGGTGAATATTATACTATAAAAATAAGGCCTTATATTTCTTTATTTTTAATATATTTTTTTATTTAATTTTATATAAGTTCATATAAAAATAGATAAAATATATATATATTTTTTATTTAATTCTATATAAGGCCGCTAATTGAGATGCATTTTAATTCTCCATAAAGTTTTATTAATTATTAAATCAATCAATCCCCACTCTCTCTCCTTCTCTCTCTTTCTTTCTCTCTCTTCTTCACCTTCCTCTGTTTCTCTCCTCCTTTACTCTCTCTCTCTCTCTCTCTCTCTCTCTCTCTCTCTCTCTCTCTCTCTCTCTCTCCACCTTCAGCTTTCTCTCTCCCTCCTTCCAGTGATGGGCAACCTACAGCCATGGCCGCCCTACGTCTCTCCGAGAGACTGCTCGCTCGGCTTCTGCAGCATGTACTGCCCCCAATTCTGCTATTTCTATCTCCCACCTCCTCCGCCCTCCCACTCCCCCACCCTCGCCCTCTCCCCTCTCCTAATCGCCATCATTATCGTAGTCTCCGCCGCCGTCCTCGTCATCGCCGGCTACATCCTCGCCTCCAAGTTCTTCCGCCACCGCAGCCGGGAAGCCGCAGCCGCGTCTGCGACTGCCGACTCCGCCCCATGGCTTCCCAACGCTGTCTCCTCCGGCCTCGACGAGTCCCTGATCAGCAAGATCACCGCCTACAACTACAGCCGAAGCGGCGGCTCAGCCGCGTCCGACGGCGACTGCTCCGTCTGCCTGGCGGAATTCCGCGACGGCGAGAGCCTCCGCCGCCTTCCCAAGTGCGGCCACGCCTTCCACCAGCGCTGCATCGACACGTGGCTCAAAGCCCACTCCAGCTGCCCCCTCTGCCGCGCCGGCGTGGTTTCACCCGCCGCCGCCGAGCTCGCCATAATGGCGGCGGAGGAGGCAGAGACGGCCGGCGACGTGGTTTTGGTTGTACTGCCAGATGAGGATTCCGGAGGCGGGGGAGATCATGAGGAGGGGGAGGGCCGCAGCGGCTACGAGGAGGAGATCGGGGTCATGGAAGAAGGAGGTGAGGCCGTGGGGTCGCCGGAGGAGTTGTCGGCGGGAAGCGGGGCGGTGATTCCGCTGAAGAGATCGGCATCAGGGCGGGGGTCCGGCGGATCCCTTCACCTGTAGAAAATTTGCCTATCACTATTCTTTTAAGGGATAATTACATATATCGCACATAATATTGTTGTATTTGCATATTAATACAAAAAAGAGAGATTTTTACATCATAAACCTTTCTGTTACAATTTTACCTCCGTCCTTTTTTTAGGATAATTGTACATAGGTCCCTAAGATGTCAAGTGTTTTTAAATACTGGTTCACAGAATTTAAGTCATAATATTTACGTCCCTATTAAGTCTCATTTGGTTCAGGCCTAAAAGACCCTTAAACTTCTTTAAAAATATTTTCATCAATATTATATATTTATTTGGCATCACAAACAAATTTAAAGATTAAAAATCAATTCTATTTTTTTTCTACATAAATCTCAACTTTAAAACTTAGTTATTTCACATTCTATTTATTTTAATAAAAATTTTATTTTATTTCACATGTATCATAATTTTCAATAATAAAATAACTTTATTTCATATTATAGCATTAAAACACTTTTTTTTTCTTTTTTATCTCAAAAAATTTAAAAACTCTCTAAAGCATACTTTAACAGAACGAGGCCAAAATCTTGTCATTTTTGCAAGCGATTCATAAATTTGAATAATAGCATTTAGATCATCTATAATATTATATTAAATTTAGACCAAACATGCAGAATATTAAAAATATAAAAAAATCAAACAATGATAGATCATCAATTTCAAAAACTTGAGTATTAAAATTCAAAATTTATGGACCAGCATACAAAAAGCTTGAAGAAATTATAAAGTTAAATGTTATGATTCAAAATTTATAAACTAATATGTAAAATTTTTAAGTCCTCAAAGACCAATATGCAATTTTTCTTAATTTAGGATGCCCTTTTACTCCATATACGTGTTTGCAAAAAAAATAGTGCAAATATAGAAAAAATTATAAAATGCAAATAATAGAAATTAGATTAATATGTAAATAAGAATTTATAAAACAATCTTATTTACAAATTAAATATTCAACATTTTGCACTCAGTAAAATGACTAAAATTTGTAACTTAATCATCCAGTGAATTATTTTTATTTTTTTTTTGGATAAAAGATATTTTTTTTTTAAAAAAAGTTTCTTTTGTGCAAATGGGAGAAATAATATAATAATTATAATTTAAGTATGATAAATGCAAATACCCCTTTTTATTACTTAAAATCTGCTAATTATATATGTAAGATAATTTTTCACAATGTATATATATATATATATAATGCAAATATTTGTAATTTTGTTTCTATTTTTTATTTTAATTTTCTGGAGATAGAGATGTAAATGACTAATTGCATATAATCAACAAAAAAACATAATGTGAAATAAATAAAAAATAAAAAAAAATTACATAAATACTTAGCATAGAACTCTACAATATTATATTTACATATTAATAATAGTTTAAAATTTATTTACATTAGTCATTCTTAAATATAACATAAATATCACTCAACAAAATTAAAAAAATAATCTCCAATTTAAAAGAAAAATAGCCAGCTAAAGTTTCAAATAAGTATCTAAAATAATTTCTTGCATTAATCGATTAAATTCATATTTGGTTCATGCTCAAGTTGAGTATAATAATTTTTTTAATTTTTTATAAAAAATATAATTTTTTTTTAGATATATATATATATATATGTATATATATACGATGAAAAATAAAGTTAATTAATTGTGAGAATATTAAATAAAATTGATTAATGTATTAAAAGTTATATAAGGTATGTAATTTATTTAGGTTGATAAATGGATCAAACGAAAAGAAAATTTTTAATCGGCTCGAAGCAACTTGACTCGAACTCGAAAGGCAAATTTGCCGCAATTTGACATATTATGAGTCTAACCTGATAACCTGCTTTGACACGCTTTCTCGCGAGCCGAACGCACCAGATCTTGGTGACGACAGGCGGACTGACGGGAAGGAGCCGCAAGTAAATAATTGGCGCACGGCTTTTCGTCTCTCTCCTCTTTATCCTCATCTCCGCTGCACGCTGGACGGCAGCCGCCGGCGATGGCCCATGCCTTCTACGCACCCTCGTCCCGTATTCTCCTGTATCCGTCTCCCTCGTCCACCTTCTCTTCGCGGAACCTCTGCTGCTTCGACCGATGCCTCCTAATGGTTCGCCGCCGGAGGAGCTGGCAGAAGGAACGCTCGGTAGAGGGATTTCGAAAGAAAATCTGGCGTATACTGTGTGCCGCTGCTTTCGATTCGGTTGGAGGCGTCGACGGCGGCAGCGAGAGCGAGGAGGATCGTGAAGAGATGCGTGAGGAGGATTTAGTGGCCACAACTTCGCCGGAGAGATGGGATGCTCTTGGACTCGGGCAGGCCATGGTACTAATTTGCTAAATCTTTCCTTCTCGTGTCTTCTTATCCTTCGGATAATTGGATTTGAGTTTATTTTTTGAATTGCGGCTATTCATTGGTTCAGTAAGATTCTCAATGTCTTTTTCCTTAATCTGGGAAGGCATTTCCCTCTGTGATTTTGGAACTGGCGGATATGACCGTGTGAGCATAGTTTGATTAACTCATCATCTTAGGTATGAAGTGCCATGTTATAACGTGGCACTTCATAGCAAGCCCAGCCCAACCCTAATTCTGAGATAGATTGCACAAATTAACCGTAAGTCATCGTGTTTCATTCTTTATAACATGGCACTTCATAGCAATCCCAGCCCAACCGTAATTCTGAGCTAGATTGCACAAATTAACCGTAAGTCATCGTATTTCATTCTTTATACCAGTGGGCTAGACACCTTCCCCAGTTTCTCAGATAATAAGTGTTGTGGCTACATCATTTTTCTTCCTCTAAATGTAGAATCCTTTCTGTAGTGGAGGTGGCTGTGGAGGTGGACGTGGGATTGGTGGATCAAATGGAGAAGTGAGCTCCACTTCTAGGCTCCAAAAAATGGTCAACAGGAATAAGGCAGAGCAGTGAGTAATAGGATAAAACTCACCTCCTATACCTCTGAAGGAAAAGGAGATTGGCGGAATCTGCACAGATGGTTTGTCCAGCGGCTGCAAGGCTGACTTATTGTTAGCGAGGATTGTGCTGCTTCGATGGAGAATAGACGGGATTCGAACCACATAAAGTATCGTGTATTTTTTTAGTTGCTTCTTATTCTCTCTTTCCTCTTCTCTCTTTGGATGGGCATACATAGTGACTTAGATCTTCCTCTTATCAAGATTTATAACCCGTATTATGTGGACTCTTTTTTAAGATCAACATACATTGTTAGTTTGTTTCTATAAGAGAATTCAACTGTGCAATTTAAAGTTTTTCGATATATATATATATATATATATCTTCTTAGACTCCTGTCAGCTTACATCACTAGTGCTGCTTGAGCGCGCTTCAGGAAGCTTAGTTTTATTCTTATTGTTACTTGTTTGGTAAGTTCATTTTGATCACATGTATTATTCATCTAACTATATAAGTCGATAACTAAGTCATTTTTTATCCAAAAGGAATCCAACTTTAAGCCACTTTATGCCATTTGTTTAAGCTCAATTTGTTTGAAATGTTGTTACACTTGTACTCTCTTACTTGAGATGTATTTGGCTGCTCCCATTTAAGCTGTTAAAGAGCTTACTTGAAATTTTAAGCTGTTTAAAGAATTAATATAGCCAAATACCTTTCAGACTTAAGTGGCTTTTCTTTATAATGTTCAGCATTGTCAGATGGAAGTTAAACAGCTTAAAGAACCTTACAAACATCTACTAGTTTCCTCTTTATTGATCCTATACTAGTTTCTTGCTCATTTACTGTCCTTATTCTATTTTCCTAGTCTATATTATTCTTTTTCTCATCATACTGACACGGACTTGATATTCTAGGTTGATTTTTCAGGTATGGTAGATGATGAGTTCTTGGAGAGATTGGCCATACAGAAGGGTGCAAGGAAAGTTGTCAATCATGAAGAAAGAGGGAGAGTACTGCGGGCAATGGATGGTTGCAGCTATAAGGCTGCTGCAGGGGGATCCCTTTCAAACACATTAGTAGCATTGGCAAGACTTGGTAGCCATTCCATCATTGGGAATGAGTTGAATGTAGCCATGGCAGGAAGCATAGGCAGCGATCCTCTGGGTGGATTTTACAGGTACTTTGATTTTCTCTATTAAGCATCATAGTGTGTATCAGGATCACCGAAATAATGATGCTGCCTCTGGTCACTTGAAATTTATGTAGCATGCATCTTCTCGAGAATTCAAGTTCTTAATCCCAGTCTATTGTAATTTTCTCACACACTTATTTGCTTTCTTGTAGTTGTAGTGTATTTATCTCTTCTAGAAGTGGGAGACACATAAATTATTACTAAGAAAATTGTTTTGTTATCTTTAGAGTGTGGAGAAGAAAGTCATTTACTACTGATACCGTTGGAGTTTTTTGGTTCTGAGATTTGTCATTGATAGAATTTTGAGAAGAAACTACTGTTGGGGAGAGATACTGGTGGGGGCACAAATCAGCATTAAATTGGATGACTAGGATGATGTCAAGTGCTGAATCAAAATTTAAATTCAAATTAATTAAAGGTATTAGAGATTTTCATATTAGCTTTATTTAGATTTGATTTGATTTGATTCAGAGCATATTTGAGAGGTTTGAAAGACTCACCATATTTAGAGCTGATTTTATTTTATTATAATAGAATTAATTCCATATTTGCTTTTATTTATTTGGTATTTTATTTCCTGCATTCAATATTGTATTTTCAAATTTCTTTATGGGATCTCTCTATATAAAGAGGTCGCCTTACATTGTAAAGGGAATAGCATTTGATGAATAAAATTATGTTTGAGTTTTCTCAGAGCCTAGATCCGAGTTAAGGGGTCGATATTCCGGTGAAGGAAATCGTAGGGTTAGCCTTTGGTGAGAATCCTCAAATTAGCTAGTTATCCACTTTTCAAAAAAAAAAAAAGATAAAAAAAAATCTTTGCGCAATCACCTACCTTCGAAGCTCGCTCCGCTCGCACCGCCTTCGCCTCCGTCGACCCGCCGGCTACCCGCGAGAGCCAGCAATTCCGCTGCCGCAGCTCCAGCCGTGCGGCCAGCCACTGCCCGCGTCTGGCTAGCAGTCATCGCCCAAGACGTCTGATCTCGATCCCGCTGGTTCTGCCTTTTATAACATCGTGCACACTGGTTCGGTCAGCTCAAATCTTGTGCACGACGTTTGGCCTTCTGCAACCAAGTAAATTCTTTCCCGAACTCAACTAAGCTGATTATTTGATTTCAACACAAATTATTCGCTTGACTTGGATTATTTATTTGGCTCTAATTGTGTGATTCGATATTTCTTTATATGTCTATTACTGTTGGATTTAACTGTGAGATGTCTGTCCTAAATTTCTGAACCTCAGATCTGATTTATTGAATTTAAATTGACGCCCTAATCTAAATTGATAAATTCTTATTTATCATACGATCCAGTTTAATTTTAATTTTAAAATATCTTAATTTATGGGATTCAAAAATCTTATTTATCATATAATTTATCTAGAAAATATTTTTCTCTTAATTAAAATAATTTGCTAATTAATTTTGCTGAATATAAATATAAAATATCATTTACAATTTTTTTTTTTTTTCGTTCCGCATCCGATACTAGTGGTCTCAAGTTGGTCCCTATTAAATCTCGAGTTGCCAGCTGACTTAAATGCTAAAACTATTAGGTTATGGCTCAGGAATAATTTATATTCTAATAGGCCAACACATAAGTGAATGGACACCCATTAACCCAAAGTCCAGGCCCATGAATAAAGGCTATTATTTGTATAATATATATCCATACCACAACTTGTTGTTGAACTACCAATGTGTGATAACTACTTATGTAATTCCAACAATTTCTCTCTCACATGAGAATTTGTTCACATTAGTCTTTCCCTGTCCAATGGAATATTTTAACTTATCAAGTACATGTTTATCAAGAACTCACTCAACCACTTAGAGACTTAATGGTTGAGTGGGCTCACTCGTGAGCAAGATTATTTTCCCACTCGTGAACTACCAATGTGATATTTCTATAAGAGAATTCTAATGACAAGCCCATACAGTTACTCACACAAGCTCGTATGGTTGACCTTCTAGTGAGTGCACAATCGAAAAAATTTAAAGCAAAACAGACAGTCTGATTAAAGCATTAGATAGTCCGATAATATTTCTCTGTCGTCTGTTTATGATTAGATGGTCTAATCAACCGTCTGGTCAACATTAGGCAAGAACGAATGGTTCGATCCTATAAACGATCCAATAATATTTCTAGGTTGTCCAATTTATGTGATTTATTTGTCATCGTTTTTATCCCCAAATCGATTCTAAACCTTGAACTATTTGTATATTATCATTCCTTTCATAATTCTAACAATAATAAATACAAGTTGCTGTAGCATAATGAAATTTGATATGAATTATTTTTTCTAATTGTTTTCACATATCTCATGAAGCATTTGATATGAAATGAAAATAAGTATAATTCCAATAATAAATTGAGATATTCATCATGAATTTGAGGAGCAAGCCCAATAATATACATTTGAATCAAGACATCGTATGAATTTATAACAATATCTAAGAAAATGCATCGAATCTTATTAAAACACCTAATTGATTTTTAATTTTCAATTTATATGGGAAAAGTTAGTTTAGAACCTACTTCAAATTCACTAGCGTTCTTGGTTCTCTTGAAATTCAAAGAGAAAAATCACTCCAAATCACAAGATCTAGCTATAGATGTAGGAAAAATGTGTAGATCGTGAAAAAGGACAGAAAAGATTTGTTAATTCAGAAGAAATCTAGGTTACTTTTCTCTCACTGGGTTACTCTTTTTCTTTTTGTTGTCGGCGGTAGTTGCACAAGTAGGAAAATGAGTCGGTAAGTGGGGTGAGAATAAAACTCTATTTTCCTTTAATAATTCAATCTTTAAGGGTAAATTGGTAATTTTAACACTGAATTTAAAGGATAATTATGAGATTTTAAAGACTAATTAAATCTAACAACAACAACAACAACCAAGTTTTTATCCTACTAGTTAGGGAGTAGTTAAATTCAATAAAATTTTAAATTTTAAATAGCAACATTAAATCAAATTTAACATAATATCTACCTTTTTTAATTTTAATTTTTTTTAAAATAAATGGCATTTCAAGAAATTAATTTTATAAAATATTTTCACATAATAACAATTAATTCCCATCATAACAAATAAAATATTTCAAAATTACAAATTAGGAAAAATTTACTGGGGTTTACAATTTCAGACAAATGAAAAACTTAAGCAAGACGGTTGGGGCATCACTTGTATATTAAGTACTATAATCTATTGTTGATTACTAATATGAGATAATTACTCATACGTATTCCAAACATCTGTTAATAACTCCTATCTCTAAGGGAAAGAGTCTTACTAGAAAAAAAATCAGAATAGCATTGTGGCATTAAACACTTTCTTTATTTGTAATATATATATATATATATATATATATAATATTTGATGAGCTTTTTCCACCGATCTTAGAGCAAAACTACAAAGAGCAAATGTGAACTTTCTCTCTAAGCCTGTCAAGGATCGAACAACGGGGACTGTCATAGTTCTAACTACTCCAGATGCTCAACGAACAATGCTTGCTTATCCGGTTAGTTTCTACTCTTTTAGTATTCTCAGTAATTTTATTATGTGTGACATTAATGTTTCATGCGTGTTTGTAAGTTTTTGGAGCATTCTTATAGGGAGTTAGGGTCTAGCATATCTTTTTTCTGGTTTATTAACTTTCAACCATGCATTCTTTTCAAAACTCAAGTGTATTTTTGTGTCAGATGTTTTCTTTCAGAATATATTCCTGTTTTCAATTCACACTGAGCCGCATAGTCTGAATCAGTTCATGTGATTGAGCTCCATGATGATTTCATCTGATTGATACATTGAGTTTTATGATTAGATGATATTAATATTTCTTTGTCTTGCCATTTTCTTTCTATTTCTTTTTCTCTCTGTAGGGAACCTCTTCAACTATAGATTACCACCCCTGGTTAGCAAATCTTGTATCGAAAACGAGAGTACTCATCATAGAAGGATACCTCATTGAACTCCCCCATACCATCGAAACTCTGTGCAAGGCCTGTGAAGAGGCTCGCAGGAATGGTGCACTTATTGCCGTCACTGCGTCTGATTTATCATGCATTGAGAGATCCTATGAACATTTTTGGTACTCTTACCCAGCTCTCCACATTCAGGCAATATAGCACATACGATGTTTGGTGGTGAATCATTGCGTGATGCGTGCTGATCGTGACCCAGCGGTAGGCAGAAAAAGAAAGTACGTGATAAATGGCGTTAACTTACTATAATGCTACGTAAGCGCTACGTATGGACACGCTTTTGCTATGTAAAGGGTGAAATATGCTATGTAAATAATGCTATGTGGCATATTTCTGACCTTATGTTATGTAGCATAAGAAATTCTAATTCAATCAGTTCTATGGTATTTCAGCCTTTACTAAATGCTATATAAGGACTGAAATATATTACAGAAAGAATATTGATTGCTATGTAAAGGTTGAAATAAGCTATGCAGCTATGTATAAAATATGCTTTTACATAGCATAACAAATTCTAGATGACTAGGTTTTGTGATATTTCAGCCCTTATATGTAGCAAAACAAATGCCCATATATAACAAAAGAAGGCGCTTACATTCTATTATGGCTAGTTAATGCCATTTCTCGCACTATTTTTCTTCCTTCGTGTTGCTAGGTCTCACATCTGCATGTGCATCACACTATGAATCCCTCTTGAACGTCCTACGTGCTGTGATTCCCAAACTCGATAATTTTTGGACTCCCAAATTAAAATCAGTCTCATTAAGTAGGAAATGACATGTTTGATGTCACATTGTAGGGAAATTATTGGCAATTATGCAGACATTGTATTCTCCAACACCAATGAGGCAAGAGCTCTTTGCAGTCTGACATCACAAGACGGCCCTATATCGGCGGCAAGGTACCTTAGCCATTTCGTACCACTGGTCTCAGTTACTGATGGTCCTCGTGGTTCCTACATAGGTGTGAAGGGCGAAGCGGTTTACATTCCTCCATCTCGTTGTGTGCCCATCGACACTTGCGGTGCTGGTGATGCATATGCTTCAGGTCTGACCTCAATCTAACTCGAAACCAAACTAGTGTGTTTGCACGAACGAGCCCAAGATCAAGTTCTATACCGAATCCTTGCAATATGCACAGAGAAGTCTAAATCTAAACCTGTCACTGAAATGTTGTAGGGATCTTGTATGGGATTCTGAGAGGCGTTTCAGATCTGAAAGGCATGGGAATGCTGGCATCGAAGGCGGCGGCGGTCGTGGTGGCGCAGCAGGGTACTCGACTCAGGGTTCAAGATGCCGGCAGGCTGGTGAAGCAGTTTGCACATCAACTTCAGAGCTCAAATTTCTTCTCAGATGCAGAGTCTGATCACATGCCCAGCTGCTGATCCAATGAGCTTTTCCATTAAGTTCATGTCTACTCTTTACTCTTAGATTGATCTGTCATTAGATTCATCATTTCATCATTTTTCATGGCTAAGCAGCTATGTGTATTTGTTGTACAAAAAAGATATTGTAGCAATTCTACCCTTCTTTCTTATTACGGCATATGAGACAAAGTAGAAGATACACTATTAATAGCTGGAATTGGTAATATCTTAAAATGTATTTTCCAATTTTTCGAGTCAAATTTGAGTCGAGATTATGGACTGATTCATGTATACAAACTCTGTTAAGAAAACCTAACTAGGACTTTAAAAAGCATATAGAAGAGAAAATTTAGGGGATATTTGGTTTAATATTATTTTTATATTATATTATTTAAATTTTATTTTTAAGTCATATTTTTATAATTTTTAAAAAATTATTTAAAACTGTCAATTTAAATGATTATTTGTTTCTAAAGTGCTATAATATTAAGATATCATCTATGCTCCCTATAGATTATTGGTTCAATATTGAAGGAATTTTTTAAGCATGTAGGAGACTTATATGTATAATATTAATGAAAGAATTATTAATTTGCAAATTAGAAATTTATTTTTTTCTTATATTTTGAAGGTATTTGCAATTTGATCCCTCAATCTTTTTAGATTTGTTGGTTTTTTTTTACAACAATTTTATCTATATTTCATGAGACATCTCTATTTAAGAAGAACACTTCTTTTCAAACAAAAAATATTCTAACTAGAGAAAAACTTTCTGTATATTATTGATGTACTTTTAAGAAAATAATAAAATTGAAGCGTTTAGGATAATCGAGGGACCAAATTGTATGATATTAAAAAAATCATGGAAACATAATAGTTAATTCGAACAAAGATAAAACAATTGCAAAAACAATAAACCATACAAAAAAGGACCAATGAATACAGTCACTAAGCTGTAATTTATCTAATAAATAATTATTTTATTAAACATTTTTTATGGTAATTTAAATGCTGGTAAATAGTTCGAATTTGACTCAAAAATATAATTAATTGGATATTTATCTCATCAGAAATTTGACCTGATCAATTTTTTTGTGAGTCGGATCATAAATTGACTATGATCTGACTCGTTTATATCTGACTCGACTAAGTCATTATAGACAACTTAGTTTTTATTAAAAGGATTATCCACATTTGTATTTGCTTGTTTGAATGTCATTCCGAAAATAAAATAAGATGTTATATTTTTATGATATTTAGATCATATCTTTTTATATTTAAGTAAGTAAGGTTTTAAAAATTAGACCGAATCAACTGGTTCAACTGATTGAACCATAAATCAGATACTAAAACAGTTTAAGTTTACTTTAAAATTATCTTTTGCACGGAACCAAAAAGAGTCAATTTAAGATTGAGTTAAACCATCAAACCATTGAAAAAGAAAAAAAAATTTAAATGAGATGATTCACAAGTTTTTTTGAGATGCTTTTCAATAAAGCTATGTGAACTAGGCTTTAAGTAGAGTTAGAATTTCTTCATTATTTATAAGTATAATGTGCTTTTTATTATTTATAATATAATTACTTTTTTTATTATTTAATAATCTTTATAAAAATTTTTGAGTTCTATGTCAAATTTGAGTTATTTTTCAACAAATCATTGAATTATTTCTTTTATTTTTATAAGAATTTAACTAATATGTTATTTATTTTATTATTATAAAATTATGTTTTATAAAAAATTTATTAAACTATTAAACAATCATGGCCACATCTTAGCACAACTCGTTTGAATTAAACTTTTTGTTCTATCAATTTTAAGATTGATTTAGTTTTTAAATTTTTATAAATAAGTAAATCACTGTAATTGTCATGCCACACTATTTTTATTAAAATGACTTATTTTTTTAAAAAAAGTTGTGATATATCTTGAAAAATAAATAAATAAATTTTTTTAACTATTAAAATAAATTAATCACATATTTAATATATTTATTTATTTTAAAATAAATTGAGATTGTATATATAAAATTATATTTGTACTTTATGCATAGAGTAGGTTTGATCTCATTTGACTTGATCAAGATTTAATTGAGTTAAATGGCTGATTCAATTTGAAATGTGATTCGATTTGAATTTAAATAAATTTGAATTTTAGTAATATTTTTTTAATTTAGGGAGAAATAAGTTTATTATTTAAATTATTTTATTATTCTATTTTTTAAATAAGGTAAAAAAAATATACTGTTGAAAAGTCAATTAAAAAAAAATTAATTGGGATCTTAGTCAATGCTAATCTCACTAACTACATATTGTTTGATTTTACCACTTCATCCTTATTTGTACCACTGTTATGCTTAACACAGTAGGGGTATTTTGGGGATCCGTGAAATGCGAGTGTCGCTCCGACGCGCTCTTCAGAGAGGGAAGAGGGCTTACTGCGCTCGCTGGATCTCTTTCATCAATTTCTCTCCACATCTTCTCTCTCTTCCTCTCTCATGGCGGCTTCTTCTACGGTTCTCTCCCTTGCCGGTGAGATTCTTCTCCGACGATCATTACGTTTTCGAGTACTTAAAGCTCGTGTATTAGGGTATCGATTATCGATGCTTGATTCCGTTGGGCGACCTTATGGATATGCGCTTGGTCGATGCTGGTGCAGCATTCTAGGGCTTTTCTTTTGGTCTTTGTTCGCTGGAATCCAAGATCCGCTTTCTACTTCTAAGTGAAGGAGGTTCCATTACGGTCCTTCCTAAGATGCTCACTATCGATTTTATCTTCCTTTTATTTTATACTGTTTTCTTTGCTTTCCCTTTGTTTTAAATTATAGGTAGGCCTACGTTATCTTTTCGTGTGATTCGAATCTAGAAGCTTCTTCCGGCATAGGGCTGGTAATTTGGGAACTGAAACTTGATTGAGGTTCCATTGAATTTAATTGATTTGAAATCGGTTCAATCTGGTTGTGGATCAGAGATGAATCTCTGAAATTAAATTTGATTTATTCGAAATTGGCACGTTATAGGTTTTCATTTACATGTATGCACGTCTGTTAGTGTGTTTGCAGTTTTGTATTACGTATGATGCGCATACATATGCTATGGATGTCATAGCACGTAGGCACGTAGCTGTAAGATAAAGAGTGGTATCTGCATTTACATGCATATGTATGCATTCAATTATTAGTGAACATACAACAACAACAACAACAACCAAGCCTTAATCCCACTAGGTGGGGTCGGCTACATGAATCTTTTGTTTCTATTGCGCTCTATCAGTTACCAAATTCTTATCTAAGTTTAAGTAACTAAGATCACTCCTTATAGTTTCTTGTCATGTCTTCTTTGGTCTCCCTCTTCCTCTTTGTACATAGGCAAAATCCAATAACTCAATTTTTCTAACTGGAGCTTCAATCGGCCTACGATTTAGATGTCCAAACCATCTAGGCCGACTTTCTCTAAGTTTATCCTCAATTGGTGCAACACCAACTTTTTTTCGGATATACTCATTTCTCATTCTATCATTTCGGATATACACATTTGCCTTAACATCCTCATTTCTGCAACATTTATTTTATTTGTATATTTTCTCTTTGCAGGCCAGCATTCTGCACCATATATCATCGCTGGTCTTACTACAGTTTTATAAAATTTACCCTTGATTCTGGATGAGATTTTTCTATCGCACACCACACCAGAACCATTTTTTCATTTTACCCATCCTGCTTGAATCCTGCTAATAACATCCTTATCTATCTCGTCATCATTTTGTATAATTGATCCAAGGTATCTAGAGCGTTCACTCTTCTTAATAATTTGATCACCAATTGTCACATCTCCAATATAAGTATTTCTTTCTTGACTAAATGTGCACTCCATATATTCAGTTTTTGATCTAGTGAGATGAAAACTTTTAGATTCTAGAGCATTCCTCCAAAGCTCTAGTTTCGCTTTAGCTCTCTCTTTAGTTTTCTCAACAAGGACAATATCATCTGTGAAGAGCATACACCAAGGCACTTCATCTTGGATATGTCCAGTCATGATTTCTATAATCAAAGCAAAAAGATACGGACTTAAAGCCGAGCCATGGTGTAATCCAACTGTAATAGGAAAATCCTTAGTCAAATCTCCTTGTGTCCGAACACAGGTAACAACTCCTTCATACATGTCTTTAATAACTTGAATATAAGCAGTGCAAATCTCTTTCTTTTCTAAAACTCTCCAAAGTACTTCTCTTGAGACTTTATCATAAGTTTTTTCCAAATCAATAAAAATCAAATGTAGGTTTTCCTTTCTCTCCTTAAATTTCTCCATTAAACTTCTTAATAAATGATTATTAGTGAACATAGGAGTTACATAATATGTAAATAGTTTGTTTGTTTCAAGGTATTAAGTTTTAAACTTGAATTGGTTTGAAAATTGACTATAAATCATTAGTTTTTACTCTACTTTAACCAAAATCAACACGAAATCGAAACCGTCTCACTTTAGTTGAGCTCAACTTGTTTAAACCGTATATGTACACACATACACACACACCAATAAGGTTATGAATAGTCTTTGGCTCTGAAAATTACATGTATACTTTGACCTTTAGGTATTAGCATCAGGTCTACCTAAAAGAATTAGACCGTGAAAATACATATCAAGGTTGTAGCTCACCATATCTGGAAAAAGATGATGTTAGGATGACAGCCAGTATCTTGGTTAACATTTTGGTATTCTATGTGTTTTGGGCGTATTTTTTTGGCTTATTGCTATGCTGGAGTTATCTGGCTTCTACATATCCTCATTCCTTTCTATATTAGTATACAAGGTAATATCTATTGGGCATTCTACTTAATCAATTGAAATATTCTGAGGATGCAATGGCTTGGTAGGTTATTGCTAACAGTGATAGTTTTCCAAAAGTCTAGGAATTTCTAAAAGCTAAAAACTAAGAAAGAAAAACCGGTTGTTCTTTCATAAATGTAGTAAGCTAAAGATACTGAAGGAAATAGTTCATAGGTCCTATAAAATTTGATAGATATTTCTAATTTTTATGTAGATTATCCTAAACAACACTCAAGTTGAATTCCATGGCATTGGACATTGTTGGTGACAGCTAAATGTTTCCTTAGTGGAGTTTTTTTTCTCCTTCCTATTTTTTCTTTTTCAAATGCAATGTAGGAGTTTAGCTTTTATTTATGGCTAATCATGGATGATTAATTGGTCCAAAATATCAAATACAAACCCAAAAAACAAAATAGACAATGATAGTTTTCTATATAGAAAATTGAAATCGAACCCTATTATTTTGTCAACCAAGTTTTAGATTAACCAATGGCTTCTGATTTTTAACGAAGCCGTCTGTGAAGCAAGTTGAGCTCTCTATTATTGAGTTTGTTGAAGCTGTAAGTTGTTGTTGGTTTGGAGTCATTGAGTGAGAGAAAGCTTACAACAAATCTGCTTGGATTCATAAATCATAGGAACTCGCCAATAGAGAAGTTAGACGTTGTTAGTGTTGTTTTGCTGCCATGCTGGCAAAGATGGTTTGGAGGTTCTTGCTACCATTGAAGAAGGAAAGTTGTTCTATTGTCGTGCTAGCGAAGATGGGTTGGAGGTGCTTGCTACCACTGGAGAAGGAAAGTGTGCCGCAATGCTTGGCCGTCCAATCACAACCTTGTGTCGTTGATTTATGAAACCCTCTCGCTTGTTGCCTCGTTGAAGAAGAAAGATGTTGCTGGCTGCTTGCACACTGCCTCTTGGAGTCGAGTGTTGGGAAGCTGCGAAACCCACACTGCGTGGAGCGAAGAGGCAACTTGCCTTTTTTAGGACTTTAGTCTATAGGTTTTAAGGCATCAATTAGTTTATATTTAGTCTTTCTGTGTAGTGTTGGTAGGACGATAAAATTGTAATGGCTACATAAACGAAATATTAACTCAATTCCATTACACAGTTTTTCATAGAATCATCAATCTCATGACTAAGGCGACCGGTCGGAATAAAAACCAAAATTTTAGAAATTGAAATCCAAACTGAAGCTACTTGTTCAATTAGTTGAAATCGATTTACTCTGTTTCTCAGTTTTAATTTTCATATGATCACCTCTATTTCTGTTACCTCTATTTTTATTACCATTTTGACTTTGCTTCATTTTATAAAGAATATGTACTATCTGTTTTTATTGTGTAGTAAAATGCATCATCATTGTGCACTGTATTTCTTGTGATTAGTTTATTCTGAGACATTCGGTGCCCATTTAAATAAGCTCAAAGCTGCTGGCCATAGCAAGTCACTACTTGCAATTCATCAGAGCTCAAAGAGGTCTCATCGTTTGAAGAATTTATCTGTTTGTGCTCAATATGGGTAATGTATTCTGCTTTTTCAGCATATGTTTGGTGTTGTCCATTTGGAATGTCTTTAGTGCTGTCTACTTTAATATCTGAAACTTCTTAAAGTAAGGTGTATTAGATTTAGATTGCTCTTTATATGGAAATCAAGACATACTTGAGGAATATTGATTGCTTTTTATGCATGAAGAGCTCGGCATATGTATGGTGGGAGCACAATGAAATCAATGCAAATCTGAAATCTTAATTTTCCTTGTTGATGGCAATTGCAGTTATTAGGCTCATTGTGGTCTATATTGATAATTTTCATGTCTATAAAGTGGTAGGGACACTGATCAGACAATTTGATAGTTAGGATGACTTCATATTGCTCAATTCAAATTAATTAAAACTAATTGGAGATTTTCATATTTATTACATCCAGATTTGATTTGAGAAAAGATCGGAGCTGATTTGGAAAGATTTGAAGACTGTCAGATTTGGAGTTGATTTTATTTTATTATAATAAAATTAATTCTATATTTGCTATTAGTTTATTTGGTATTTTTCTTTTCAACATTGATTATTGTATTTTTAAATCTTATTATAGGATCTTTATATATAGAGGTTGCATTGCATTGTAATGGGATAGCCAATACTGATGAATGAAATTTAGTTGTGCGTTTGAGTTATTAAATCCTTGTGAAGGGATGGAAATAAGTTAGCTTTAAGTGAAAATCTTTCAAGTAGCCTAGTTATTTGATTAAAAAAAAAATCTCTTTGCCTTAACCTCTCTCTTTCTGTCCATCTCTGCAATCCCACTTGCACGCACTATGCTCGTGCATGTCGGACGACTATAGTCGTTTCGTGCCTCTCGCAAGCCTGGCCCCTTCGACCATACTGTTGCCGGGCTATGTCGGTTCGCCTGCGCGGCCACATCGCCGCCTCTCGGCACCGGCCCACTCACGCGTCGGTGGACCCATGTGATCCTCATGCGCCTGCATGCAATTAGTGCTTGCCTGCGCCTCCACGGGAGTAGTGTTCGATTGTGCACGTACCCACCGTTGTTGATGTCGATTTTGTGATCCTACTTGACCGTTCTTGATGTTTTGTTTGGCCCTTGCCTGCATAGCTCGAACCAGTTAGTCCTATGAGTTCCGACTAGACCTCTCCACATTCGAGTTGTTAGTCTGCACTTAGTGGTCGTGTTGTCTGCCTACATCGCAACAATACCCATGCCGACTTGTTGGAACTTTGATTGCTCTAATAAAGCTATAATCACCTTTGGAACCATCTAATTGTTGATTCTCAACTCATTCAAAATTATATTGCGCAACTTTGATTATTTGGTTTGGCTCTAATTGTGTGATCGTACTTTTGTTTGAGAATAAATTGCTATTGATTTTTTGTGCAAGATATCTATCTTAATTTGTAAATCTCGAATCTGATCTGTTGAATTTCAATTGATCACTCTAATCTAATTTGATAAATTTTTATTTATCAGACAATTTTTTTTAATTTTAATTTTAAAATAATTTTATTGCAAAATTTATAAATATTATTTATCATATCATTTATTTAGAAAATATTCTTGCATTTAATTTAAATAATGTGTTGATTAATTTTGTTGATTATGATATTAAATATCATTCACATTTTTCTGTCTTGCATCAACTTGTTATCAGAATATGATTTAGATTAGTGCATTTTGTTTAGTTATTTTATATATTCTATATTATATCGCTATTACATTTCATCTCTTTCTGATCTTATACGAGTATGACCACCGAAGCGAAAACTTTAATATCTGACTTTATTGCTAGTTTTGATTGCATATTCCCACTTAAGAAACTACCATTTGTAGAAGAAATCGTGATTAATTTTTATTTTTCTGGTAATTCGAATTATTTGTTATATGATGCGTGGGAAAATAATTTAAATTATTATTTCGATTATTATAGTTGCATCAGGTCGAGTTGGAGAAAGTTAAATACTCGAAGTTAATGCTTCTTGGTGAAGCAAAATGTTATATTAAAGACTTAGAGGATCATTGTTCTTGGGATAAATTTTAGCATTTAAGACATGAGGTAAGATCAAATTTATTTACATAGGAGATATTCTCTTTTATTCCATGGAGTTGACTCAATATTTCCTAAATAACACGATTTTAAACCTTACCTATTTCTCCAATTCCAACTCTCGAAATCATTCTCACTGAGATAATAGGTGACACATTTAGTTTTCTCTCAAAGAAAGTGGTGATTGAGTTACAGAGTTTTTCATTCTTCCTGTAAAAGTGAGATTTAATTCCTTACTTTTATCCATTTATATAACGGATTTTAATTTAGCTGGAGAGTATGAGAAGTATGAGAATGAACTGTATGAGAAAGAAGATAATTATAGGATTGACATTGAAAATCAAATTGAGAAAGTAGTCATAGAGCTGAGTTATAAAGATGAGCATATCATAGGTTCGATCGAGACCACTAAATTATCTGACTGTATTGATGACATGATTGGTCACTTTGAGATGATTATAGATCACAGTCACTGTGAGGTCAATTGGTTCGATATGGTCAAGCACACTTATGTTCATCCTGGATTCAATAAAAACTTGATACTTGTAGGCTTATATAGGCAGAGAGCACGCGAGATCGAGTGGTTAGTCACTTGGACTTCCACGTGGTGTGTTGTACCTTTCTCTAGTTATTTCTTGGTAACCTTATAACACTTATTAGGAACCACGTCTCTCGTACTTCTGATCTACTACTTACATATTTGTGATTAAACTTAGTTATCTAGTAAGCATTAGCTGTGTCATGAGTCGATTCTGCATTAGAGGTGGACATGGGCTTGGGACCTACCCGACCCGATCTGGCCCGATCTGAAGATATTAGGACTTTGGCAATAAGTTGAGGCCTAATTTTTTATTTTGACCTGATACAACCCAACCCGACCTGAACATAAGAGTATTTTTGCATTAATGTATTATTTTTGTAAATTACATTTTATTTCATTTTAGTTTTTTTTTCATATTCAAATTCCTTATTGTTATTAATTCTTATATATATTTTACTAAAATATTTAGTTTTTGATATTTAAATTTATTTCTATATGATAATGTATAGGTATAAATTAGATTTGCATAACAAGAAAAATTTGTTGGTCTTTGAAAAACAAGCATATAACCTTCTATTTTCTATCATGTTAATAATTGAGAATTCTCTGAGAAATTAAATTCAATATCATCAATTATTGAAGATGATGGGGACTATGTAAAATACAAATGATATTCATGCTATAAAATGATTTTAGTATAGTAATTAGAAAATTGCGCTAACACTAAAACCTATGGCAATTAATGTCTCCTGGGACAACCCGATCTAACCCGATCCAATTCAAGGTTGGACTTGAACACAATCTATTGGCTCGATCATCAATTTAGGCATGGGCTGACTCGACCAATGCCCACCTCTAGCCTGCATGCATTTGATTTTCTTTTAACATCGTATGTTTGAGAATTCAGGTTAGTATTTACGTTTCGTTTTAGTTTATTATATGTGTTAGACCCTTTAGTTTTCATATTATAAAATAAAGAAAATCAGCAAAGCTAATTGCGAGTCATTACAATGAAGTGCAAGAAATTTTTTGAGTATTTTTATGATAATTAATATGATTAAAATTTTAATTTATTTTATTTTTAAATTTTTATTAAATTGAATTCGATGAATAAGTTGAATTTTATACATAGATCATGAGAAAGTCAAGAATTTTTAATATTTCAGATTTAATGATTATTAGGACCCAACAGTGATACCTAGTGAGGTCTTGGCTTTTGTTTTCATTCAGCATACCGTTAGCCACGAGTGTTCATGACCAAAATTCACTTCAATATTTATGTATAATTGATTGAATAAATTTGTTGAGCAAATAATTTTATTTCAATTCGATTATAAGTGATATTTGATTTTGTGGAGAGTTTTATCATTTTTGGGAGATTCAGATGCTACGACTGATTGATCTACCTACTTAGAGACACATGAGCTGCTTGACTCGTATTCGATATGGTTGAGTTCCTCTCACTTGAAGAGAGTTGATGAGGACACAGATTAGACAATTTGACGGCCAGGATGACGTCATATTATTTCATTCAAATTAATTAAGCTATTTGGAGATTTTTATATTAGCTGCATCCAGATTTGATTTAGGAAAAATCGAAGTTGATTTGGAAAGATTTGAAGATCATCAGATTTGGAGCTAATTTTATTTTATTATAATAACATTATTTTTATATTTGCTCGAGGTTTATTTGATATTTTTATTTTCAACATTGATTATTATATTTTCAAATCTTATTATGAGATCTCTATATATAGAGGTCACCTTGCATTGCAATAGGATAGTTTATATTGATGAATGAAATTTAGTTGTACGTTTGAGTCATTAAATCCTAATGAAGGGAAGGGAATGAGTTAGCCTCAGATGAGAATCCTTCAAGTGGCTTTGTTATCTAACTTTTTAAAAAAATCTCCTTGTCTTCACCTCTTTCTTTTTGTCTCTCCCTGCCTCCATCTCTATGATTCCATCTGCACGTGCTACACTCGTGCACGCCGGACCACTATGGCTTCTTTTCCTCTTTCTAACCCGACCTCTCTTGGCCACGCCACTGCTAGTCCGTGCCGGTCCACCTGTGTGGCCACTTCGTTGCGTCCCGGCATCGACTGACCTGCGTCGACCGGGATGTCCCGCATGCCAGCCGACCTGCACGAGCCTTGTGCCCCTGCGCTTGAGCAACATGCCCACACGTGGCGTTCGATTGCCTGCGTGCCCGCTCTCATTAATGTCGATTTTGCTGCCCTACTTTGTCGATCTCGTTGTGCTGCTCAGCCTTCTCCTACATAGCCTGAACTAGTCGGGTTTGTGAGTTCCGTCTAGAAGTCGCCACGTTCGAGTTGCTAGTCTACACTCAATGGTCGCGTTGTCTGTCTACATTGGAACAAAACCCATACCAACTTGTTGGAACTTAGATTGCTCTAGCAAATACATAATCCCCGCTGGGACTATCTAACTGATGATTCTCGTCTCAATCGAAATTATATTGCACAATTAGATTATTTTAATTTTAATTTTAAAATAATTTAATTGCAGAATTTATAAATCTTATTTATTATATAATTTATTTAAAAAAATATTCTCGTGCTTAATTAAAATAATTTATCAATTAATTTTGCTGATTATAAATATTAAATATTATTTGTATTTCTTCGTTCTACATCATAAAGGCTTTGTTATTTTTTGTTGATGGAATTTTAGCCCCCCGCAGTATTGTTATTTTATAGTGGTGATTTAAAGTAAAAAACATTATCCTCTTGATTATGAAGATCATTTTCTTTCTATCTCCTTTGAACATCCAAGATGCTTTCTTTTACCTTAACATGAATCATGTAGATCAGACCTCTTGATTATAAGTTTCTAGCTTTTTTTCATGATTAATATATGAGTGAGGGACGCTTTAGGTAATTTGATCGTGTCCATCCAAGTAATGGCATTAAACAAAGGAAGGGAAGATAAAAATGACTTGCTATATAATTATTACAGATGTCCTTGAAGACTTGAATCACTTGTATTCACTACTGAGAGTATCATTTACTAGTTTAGGATTAATTTCTCACAAATTCTCGAGGCACACCAAAAGGTACTTTTTTTTTGTTTGTGTTCCTGCAATCTAAAATTTTCTACCAAACAGGGAATCAGGATCATGCCTACTGTTGGCTTTCACGTTGTCTGTTATCTTGAGCATATGATCTCCTCTGTTTGTTGTTTTTAGTGGAAACAGTATAGATACATATTATATGAAGGCTCGATGTATTTACTTTTCTTATACCGTCCACCTGGATACTGATACATTTGTTTGAACCTGTGGTCCTGGAAATTCTGCCGTTGTTTCAATGTCCCAATTTCACTATTCAGAGATCATTCTAAGGGAGGTGGTGGTGACTTTGTTGCTGGTTTCCTTTTGGGAGGAGCAGTGTTTGGAACTTTAGCCTACATATTCGCTCCTCAGGTGATTATTCTTTGTCCTGATCAAAAATTGGTTGTCAGGGTTCTCCTCGAATTTCTTTCTTGCTTTTCAGCTGACCCAATTAGATTTGCAGATACGGAGATCTATACTAAATGAAGATGAATCTGGGTTTCAAAAGGTCAGACGGCCGATATATTATGATGATGGCCTTGAGGTAATAATTAACATCATCAGTAGTTTTATCAGAACCAGTTGGTGTTATAATATATCCTTCCTGCTAATCAGTACCATCATGAATTTTCACTAATGTAAGTATTTTTATTTGATTTCTAAACATGCTATTTCAGACAAACCATTTTTTCTTTATTTTCCTTCCACCCTTCGTTTTAAATAATATAAACGTTATATTCTGTAATTTAATTGCGATAACAATTACTTTTAAATCAATTCATTGGCAGAATATCTTTAAAATTTGAGTAACTTTGATTTGAATACTCTGGTAAATTTAGTGGTCACAGTAGAGTGAATTATATTAAGAATGATTGTATTTGAGAGGGGTTGGATGTCACACTTAAAAAATGATTAGAGAGGAAGGGAATTTTGAAGTAATTTGGCCCTGTTCAATGTTGCCCTATATATAATCATGTAAATGTGAAGGAATTTGAGTCACGCTGTTACAAAGAGGGAAAGGAACGTAGTTTATTTTAGATTTGGTCATTTCTTATGAACTTGACTCTCTCTCTCACTTAAAGCGTTGTAGCTGACCACATTTATAATTGAGGATTAAGGTTTTGCTGTTGTTGTTGTTGTTGTTGTCACACAGTCATTTGAACAATCTCATGTGTTGTTTGCTTATTATTTATTCTCTGCTTAAAGTTCAGATCCATACAAAAGACCTATTTTTGAAATCTGTATATCCATGGCAGAGAACTCGTCAAACGCTGAACGCAAAGCTTAGCCAGCTGAATTCGGCCATTGACAACATCTCTTCGAGGTTGAGGGGTGGAACCAACGTCCCTGCAGATGAGCCCTTTGAAACTGATCCTGAAATGGAAGCCACCTTGTAAGGCTGCTGTTCACCATATTCTAGTTATTTTCTTCTTCTGCTGCATGTAGGCCCTGGCTTAATTGCTGGTTTCCCTTCTTGGAATTTGACATTTTTGAAACTTTTGACTGTGAATTCTGTTTTAGATGATAATTTTTCTAATTACTTTAATTTTGTTATATTTTGTGGATGTCAGCTTCGATTGCTCGTCTGCTCTGCCCCAGTGGTGCGGAGTTTTGATGAGTTGATAGTTGCTTTGAGGTTGTGTTGCATAATAGGCTAAATAGAACATGGTATTAAACTGCTATCCTACTAATTAGGTTTTAGCACATTGAATGTTAGAGCGATTACCGACGAAAAGTCCATCACATAATTGTTGTAGCTCTGCCAACATCAGATTTTACACAACTCGATCTCAGCCATTCGTGTTTCTTCTAGATCTATTACTGCAGTGGATTCATAGTGTTGACAAAGAGACTGATAAGGCGGACTGATTCCATCCATAAGCCAAACAAGCTCTCAACGGATGAGGAAATCCCAGATTGATAGGTTATATCGAATTGAATGCTGAGCAAGTGTATCACTTGTCTGATGATTTCGCACACTTGATCTTAACCATCCACATTTCATCCAGATCTATTGATGCGATGGATTTACAGTCAACAGATGACTCGTAGATGGATAAACTCCTCTCGTAGATGGGCTGATTCCATCCATTGTCGAAACAATCTCTCGACGGATGAAGAATCCCAACCAAGCAATTTTCTTTACCTCCTGACGCCTTTCCGTGGCACAGCAATTGCTGATAGTATGTCATTTCAATATCAGCATAACCTGTCAAACATTGATAATTAGGTGAACCTTTGACGTCCTCATTTAGTTGAACTTTTTTGTTGGATGGTGCTTTTAGGTTGGGCAGCAGTAGTGAGTTGTTGAATTGTAACATCCCTTTCCATCAAGAAAAAAAAAAAAAAGAATTGTAACATTTCATATTTTAAATTTAGAGTTATTGTCCGTTTTGATTTTAAAGAATTACGTGATTTAAAGTATCTTTAAGTACTTTCTAACAGCCATCACTGGACTACTCTAGCACAAGTATGTTTAACTGTAGAGTTCTCATCGCCAATTAGGATCATATTATTTATTTATACAGTTAAAAAACTATTCTTTCTTATTGATATGGAATGATTTATTTTTGTGTCATTTTTACCACTTAACTCGATTTAGAAGCCTACGAAGAGTTGTTTTTTGTACTAGTAATTCTTTTTCAGAGGAACATCATCCGATAATCATTTCCCGTCTTTTTCGGTCATGATTCGTCACATGAATAATCCCATTAAGAGGGAAAACTTACCTTCCCATGCCATGCAACTTTTCTGTGCCTGGGGAGGAACAATGGAACATTGGAGAGATTGAAGAACAAAGTAAAAGAATAATAAAGGATGAATGAATGTCATAAATAAAATATTTTTTTCTCTTGTCTAAAAAAAAAAGCTCGAACCAAACGAAGTATAGTTTATGCAAAGTACTGTTGATACGTGTTGCTCAATTATCATGCTAGTTGAGATTCCCACTAACATGCAACCGCCTATAGGAATGGCAAATAAGTAGTGCCTTCTGTGCAGCACATCGAGCCTACATGTAGAAAATTAGCTGATAGTGACAATGACTCTCATACAATTATATATATATATATATATTTGGAATGAAAAATGGTAGGCTTTTTGGGTTTTTCCTTCTTGTCTTTCGCTTCATTTCTTCCTTCATGTTTTTGCGATGTTACTTTTGACTACTTTTTCTTTATCTTCGATCGATTGACTTATTGTTGCCCCCTGCGTTCTTGATTATCAAAGCTTTTTCATAAATTCTTGATTGTCAGTTAGTTATCATCTCTGCATTATATCAACAAGTTGAGATGTTATTGTGTGTTGGCTTGACACCTAATAAGGAAAAGAATGCTTAAGATGAATTGGTTACATCTGAAAGCAAGAGTATTTAAGTGGAATAATTCAACAACTTTCAAACTTAATTTAATTTTAATCAGTCATATCACATCATATAAAATTTAATATTAAAAATTAATTATATTTTATATCATACATATAATTCAAAATAAAAAATTAATTTTATTTTATAGTCTATACATATATTAAAATAATAAATAATTTATATCATATTTTTTCATAGAATATAAATAATATATATAATAATAGTATTTAAATAATTTTTTTTTTAAATAACAGTATAGTAGAATTGGAGGCTAGCTTTTCCATCGTTTTAAGTGTTTTTGAAATATTTTGAACATTTTTAAATTTTTTTTTTAATTTCTATAAATAGTGTTCATATAAATCTCAATGAGAAAGATAAATAAAAAGCTTTTTGTTGGCATCTATGTGTGGATTTCTTTGACCCAAAAGTTAAATATTTACATACAGTATTTCTTATTTTGGATGTGAATTTATAGGTAGTATTCTCACGCTAATTTACGTTTGTCATTTTTTTAACCCAACACATGTAACTGAGATTACATTTAACTATTTTAAAGAAAATTCACAGTAATGAATTAGTATTAATACAAATAATTAATATTACATCTAAGCTATTTTAAGAAGATTCATAATAATAAGGTTATAAAAAAATAAAAATGCCAAAAAAGAATAAGAAATTAAAATGAAAAAAATTTAAAAAAATAAACATGAAAAACATTAATGATTAATGGTAGATTTCATTAAAGAGCTAAATTATATATGCATTAAATAAAAAATTAGATGTAATTTTAGTAATATATGTTAAGTTTAATTGGATTAAAATAATTGATGATAAATGAAAGTTAGCATGAGGGCGATGCCAATAAATTTATATTCAAAATAGAGATATTTATATATATTTAATTTAAAGGTGCTAGGGAAAATATAAATTTGGGTTCCTCAAAAAATAAAGTGCCAATAGTAATTAAATATCTCAATAGCATTTTTGGGCTTTCGATTAAAGCTCGGAGAAATAAACCAAGCGAACAGAAAATTGTAGACTTAACTCAAAACTCATAAATATTAAAAGCTCTATAAAAATATACCTTAATGTGAAGAATAAATCAGATAAACTTACCATCTGAATTAGATTAGCCCAAATTATATAAGGGGGCGTTTGGTTCGTTGTTATCTTGGTGTTATGTTATGTAATCTAGATGTCATGACATCTAGATGTCATGACATCTAGATGTCATCTTTTGACTAATAATTTTATAATCTTATAGAAGATTATTTATAGATGTCATTAAACCAAACAATTACTTTCTCTAGATAATATAACATAACGTCAAGATAACATTGAACCAAACGCCCCCTAAATAAATTGGGCTAGTTCTTACTATTGCTCTATAAAATTTACTTTTAAATCTGAATAAAATTTTTCTATCACACAATACACCAAGTGTGTGTATTTTTCTACTATTTTCATGCTGCTTGGATTCTGCTAATGGTATTATTACATATTTTACTATTATTTTGTATAATTAATCTAAGCTATTTAACATGTCTACTCTTTCTAATAATTTGATCACTAATTGTTGCATCATTAATGCAAGTATTTTTTCTGACTAAATATGTATTTTATCTATTCAATTTTTATTCTATTAAGATAAAAACTTTTAGACTTTAAATTGTTCCTTCACAACTTAAGTTTCACCTTATCCTTATCTTTTATCTTATCAATAAGAAAAATATCATTTGTGAAAAGTATACGCTAAAACACTTTATCTTGAATATGTCAAGTCAAGACATCCATAACCAATAGAAAAGGACATATTGAGCTTCGATGTAATCCATCTATAATAGAAAAATACTTTGTCAAACCCATTATATTCAAACACAAATAATAACTCATTTATATGTCTTTAAAAACTTGAATATAAATAGTACAAACTCTTTTATTTTCTAAAATTTTTCAAATCATTTCTTTTAGAATTTGATCATAATTTTTTTCTAAATTGATAAAAACTAAATGCAGAGCTTTTGTCTTCCTAAATCTTTTCATTAAACCTCTCAACAAATGAATAGCTTTCACAATAGATCTATTAAGCATAAAATCAAACTGATTCTGTGATACCTTTATATAATGACATAATTTATGCTCGATTATCATCTTCTAAAATTTTAATTCTGTATATCATTTTGAGTTTTGTAAATTGATACTGATATACTCTTTTTCTATTTATTTGATATTCTTTTAGTATTCAAAATAATATTAAATAATCTAGCAAGCTAAAAAACTCTTTTATCTCTCATACATTTTCAACTATCTATAATAATGTCATATATTCCTACTATATTTCTATACTTCATCTTCTTTAAAGTCTCTAAACTATAGCTTTACTGATACGTTAGATACAAAAGTAATTTTTACTTTTTTATACTAAGTTCAATAAGATCAATTGTATTATTACAATTTCATTGAAAAACTTTTAAAAGTAACCCATCCATCTATAATTAATTTTTTTTTCATGAAACGTATTTCTGATCTTAACTCTTAATGCATTTTACCTAAATTAAGTTTTTAATTTTTCTACCTCTTACATGACTTTCCTATATATATGTCTTTCTTTTAAATGTTCATCTTTTATATAGATCCTCAAAAGTCACATTTTTTATACAAATTACTTTTTTAGACTCTCGTCAAGTTACTTTATATTTTTTCTAATTCTCTTTTGTGACGACCCTAGCCGTCACACTAAAAATTATCTAAGTTAGGGGAGAAGGAAGATTAAATAAACAGCAGAAGAAAACTAAATAGATTAAATGCTATTTCAAGAGTTTACATTACTACATTTTATAACAAAATTAAACATCCAACTAAAGCAAATAAAACAGAACTACTGTTGTCTCAATTAAACACATAAGCAGATAAGTCACTCTCTAAGAAAATAAAATAATAAACTAATTTTCTTCTTTACTGGCATTCTCCTTATTCACGTGATTAAGTGCTCCAGTACCTGCCATATTAGTGACAGAATTCGTTAGAACAGACTCATAGGTTCTACACTAACAAAGTCTTTAAATAAAAATATTAAATAGCAATAATAATAATAATAATAATAATAATAACATATTAACATTATATAATAAGAATAACAAACAATTAAATATGTATAACATAGATTTTAATTTAGCATGCATATATGATAAAAAGATGACATAACACAGTATAAATAATAAATATTAAACAAATATAACATAATTTGCATAGCAAGTACAACATCAGCATATAAACAGAAATAATAAAAAAAAATAAGTAACGAGCAAATTTCTTTTTATTACTTTCACTTTTATCTTTTAAGTCCGTGATTTCTCGTACTACACCCCAGCTGCCTTTTACATCTTTGGAGATCGTCACCCCCTATGAATAGCCCTCCGTAGGCATATCTAATGGATGTCGTCGTGCCAAATATCATGTGAGGACCTCTAGTGGACACGTATCCACAACAGACACGTATCTGCTTTGGGGATCGTCACCCCCCATGACAATCGAAAACTATCAATGGACGCCGTCACGCCAAATATCATATCATATGTTCGAGCTAAGGCATGTGCGTAATCCCACAGAAATCAAATTTAAATTTAATCTATTGTCGCATTAAAATTCTTATATTTTAATTTATTAAATTGACAAGTCCATACACTTGCTCAAATATCAATTAGTCTCATCAAGTATGATGACCAATTTGTGCACTTATTTACCTATGCAAGCTCGTATATTTGCCCTTCTAGTGGTTGTCACATTCAAGAAAATAAATATATATTTGTAATTAAATAGTTGTAACTTGACTTAAATTTTATAATTAATAACATAACAGCATGTTAAAATGGCAGATTAACAAGTGATGTTCATCACATAAATTCTTTTATAAAAAAAATGCAAATAAAATGAAAATGAAAAGGGAACCTGTTTCACATCTGATAACAACAAAAAGCCATTACAGGAACATGAAAAAAAGGGTTTGCATCTATTTCTAAAGATTTATATATGATATTCAGTCAATAACTTGAATCACTTTGGAGTAGAGAAAAAAGCTCTTCTTTTCTTTAATTATTGTTGTTTTTGAATCCAGACCTCAAGCAGTTAGGATATTCAACTCAAAATAATGGAAATAAATATAATACAAATCAATATATATGAACTAAAAGAAGAACTCCTTAATTTCATGGCAAGTTTTCAAAACTTTTCAAAATATTTCTATAATACTCATATTTAGATTTAATCTAGCCAAATTAGGGTAAAACTTATCTCGAATTCACCATAGTTCTAGATTTTCTTGAGATCCGAAGAGAAATATCGCTCCAAAATCACTAGATCTGATCCAAGACGTAAGAAAACGTGTAGATCGAGTAGAAGATGAAGAAAAATCGTCAATTTTGAGGGAGATCCGGCTTCTCTCTCTCTCCAACGCATCACTTTCTCTCTCCTCTCTCTAGGCCAGTGGCGGTTGTAAAAGGGGGAGAGTTGAATCGGTGTTTTAGGGCGAGAAACTCTATTTCTTTCTCTAAATAATAATCTGGGAGTATTTTTGTAATTTTTCTTAGACTTAATTTAAGGAGAGAGTCATGGATATTTAATGGATAATTAAATTCATTATATTTAAATTTTAAATAATCTAATTTAATTAAATTAAATATTAATTTCAGCCATTTTAAATTTTAAATCGCATAACAAATATTTAATATTTCATATATTTAATTTTAAATAATTAATTTCTCATGAATAAAATGAATTCCTCATAATAAATTTAATTAATAAAAATTCTAAATCTAAATTTTACCGGGATGTTATATCTTTATTCTCATATCAAGTATTTTTATTATTTGGAGCCTTCTTTTGAATTCTCTCAGCACAACTCTGTCATCTTACAGATATAACTATCAACCATCGGACAAATAAAATCAATTTCTCTCTTTATATTCTACTACGCAAGTTTTAGAACTTTTCTCTCAAAAATATTCTCATTCTTTAGATTCGACTATTGAGTTTGAGGGCACCGTTTCGACTTATTATTCATTCTCCAATTCTTTATCTTAAAATCTAAGACCATTAGTAGATTTTAAGTAGTCATTTATTTGAAATGATTATACAATCTTTAAAATTCAAAAGATCATATTTCTTGATAAAAAAATACACAATTTGCGTTCTTGAAAACTCATCCTTATAAGTGATATGTTCATTTCTTTTCTTAAATAAAATATTAACAATCATGAGATTATAAGCCAAGAAAAATTTTAAAAAAGATTTCACCCTCCTCATTAGTCTTCCATACACACCATGGATATTAAATTTTTGAACAATACTTCAAATATGTCTTTCTAGATCTCCTGTGATAAATAATTTTTCCTCTTAGGATATTCCATGTATTAATTTTTTTAAATTATTCTTAAATTTTTTCTTTATACTCGTATCCAAATCTACTTGAGGGACATACACACTTACAATATTAATAATTATCTGATTGATTACAATTCTAAGGATAAAATTCTATCTCAATTTTCCTCGACTTTCATTCCAAGATCCTTTAAGCACTTATCTAGAATTATACTTAATATATTCTTAGTTATATTATTATCAAAGTATCAAAGTCTGAAATATAGACAATTAATTTTTTTAGCTTTCTCTCTCACTCATTTTATTTCCTAAAAGCACAAAATATTAATCTTTCTATAAATCATAATATTTACTGACTCCGTTAACTTGCTTGTCAGTGTGCCTATATTCCAAGTTCTTAGTTTAATACTAATGGCTTGTGTTCTAGTATCTTATATTAGCTTCTTTACTTGCATTCATCCATAATGTGAAAACCCTTATTCACTTATCATTACATCCGGGGGCCAATATAATGGCCCTATACACTGCATTCAGTTAATTTAAACATATTTTAGTGTATATTTTGTCTTTTATTTTTTTTAAGGACGAGTTTTCAAAGTATTGGCTCCTCAAATAAAGTTGATATATCAGAAATATGAACAATAAAGAAGATCCGCGAAGAACTTCGAAATAATCTTCAGGAGCGATGAATGAAAAGTTTCAAAACCTTTTAAAAATAATGTGGAGAATGAGTAAACAATCTGAGGATAAAATAGTAAAAAGCCAGCAAGTTTCAGACGTCTTCTCATTTAGGGCCAAACGGCAGTGCAAACACAAACTCGAGACTTAAATCTAGACTTTTTGAAATATAGGACTTATTTGCAGTGCTATTATAATCATAGGGGCCCCTGTGCAATTTACCCATTGAACTTTCATGTCCTCAGAAATGTGTGAAAAGGGCATATGGCCCATGTGCTAAAGGAAGTCCTCCCAAAATAAATGAAAGCTCTAATATGTCGCTTTCAAGCCACTGAAAAATCACGTGACTGAACGATCCCCCAATTTTCAAAATTTGCAGTTCGAACTCCGAAAGTTGGAGGGAATGTTTACAACAAAATCCTCATTTTTCCAGATAATCACAGAAAACTTTCATTTAATTACACTTTTACCGCACCTTCATATTATATTTAAATATGCATTAAATTATTATATATATATTTTAAAATATATTATTATAAATTTATTTATATATTTGTAACTTTTTTGACTTGATATTTATATTTATAACTTAAGCAAAAAAAAAAGAATTAGAGTTTGTACTACTTTTAATATTTTTTGTAATTTATATTCTTAACAATTATATTTGATTGTATACACTTAGGCCTTGTTTGGTTCGAGATATTTTTTTTATTCAATATAAATTTTAATTAAAATAATTAATTTTATTTCACAACAAACACAAATACAAATCTTAGAATTAAAATTATTTCACATTTTACATATTTTTTAATATTAAAATAAACTTCTCTTATATTAAAATTAAAAATAAAAAATATTTTTTTTTGTCTAAAAAAAAGCTCAAATTAAACGAGGCCTTAATGTAGATTGAAAATCATAATCTTGTAATTTACGTCAAAAAATATCCAAAAATAAATTGATTATTTTCATTTTAAAAGTTATACATTTGACATTGTTAATATATTTTGGGTGTAAATTGTCAAAGTTATAATTTTTATATTTTTATTGAAGGTTAATAATTAGGTGCATAATGTTTGAATCTTATAATTTGTGATACATGATATTATATTATTAGACCATTTCTTTTTAAAATAAATTTAACATCTTTTACTCTTTTATATATTTATTGGAATATAAAAGGTCGAAATTATGATTTTGGAGGGTGTAAAATGCAATTTCTCCGTCCCATTAGGCTCTCGGATTATTTGCTTAGTCGTCGAGATGGACGGTCCAGATCATTTCGTTTCAAAATATTATATTTTATATGATAGGATTTAATTTCCTTTGCCGTATCGATTTCGTTTCCCTCTTTCCAACGGGTTGTGCGGCGAGGGTTTGGTGGTGGCGGAAAGGTGTGGGTGGGCAAAAAGGCGCCTGTTTTAGGGTTTGGGTGCTCGTCTAAACCCTAATAAATCGAGGAAGGGAGGAGAAAACTTAGCTCGCCGGCTCTCTCTGGTTGGTTTTTGCGACTCGTGAGTCGTGACGAGGTGAAGTGGAACTCTGCTCGCTCTCCTTTCCTCAAGTTTCCTTTTTTCGGTGGATTTCTTGAGATTCCTTTCGTGGTGTTTTAGTTTGCTTTTTTTCTTTTTACCAGCAGAATGAGCTTTTGTGGGTTCTCTCTTTTCTGCCGATCAAGTATGTTTGAGCATTTCATGTAAATTTCTGTGAAATGTAAGATGTTTTGTTGGTAATTTTGAATTGCAGGTGCTGGTGGTGTAGGATTTTGGTGTTTTCTGTGGACAAAGAGGTGCAGATTGACTCCCTTGAATGGATTCATCGGAGCCATCCAGACTTGCTTCATCTGAGCCTTCGGGAATGTTGGGTAACCCTACTTCTTATGGAAGTGGAGCTGGAGTCCCTGGTGGCTCAATGGTTATGGCCAATTCTGCTGGCATGGTTCCTGGATTGAGGCTTCCCTTCAACTCCATTGGTTCTGGAACATTAAAGTCATTGGATGCTTCTGATTCGCTTTTCCATGGAGATGGTGTTCAGGGAATGAGGCCAGGAGATTTATTTAATATGGGAGAGCCACTGAAGAAGAAGAGAGGTAGGCCGAGAAAGTATGGGCCGGAAGGGACTATGGCTTTGGCTCTTCGCCCTATGTCTTCGACATCTGGTTACTCGAAATCATCCATGTCTGACCCTACGGGCAAGCGACGAGGCCGGCCCCCAGGATCAGGGAAGAAGCAGCAGCTTGATGCCTTGGGTCTGTGTTTTTATTTTTTTTCATTCTTGTTGATTTAATTTGTGTCTAAAATGCATAATTTCGTCAGGTTCTCCTTGTAAAATCATCTTGTTCTTTTATTTTTCACTTTGTTTCTACCCATGGAGGATGAGATGCTAATTAGTACAATCTGAACCTTTTGTCAGTTACATTATTCAAGGCTTTATCATTTTAATAAACTGAGAATTGCTTATATTTATAGAAGTTTTTTTTTTTTGAGACATAGAAGCTTGTATATTTGTTCTCCATTCTTCGATACACACTCTCTCTTTGCTTGTTAATTACAATTTTTTCCATTTAGTATATAATTGATCACTACTTGTTTTTCCAATGCGAGACCTTCCTTGCTTACACTTAATGTGTAAGTAAAAGTGGAAATACTGGTGAAGAGAAGAAAACTATGAGGCTGCCTGAAGCTTTTTGCTATAATGCTTTGTTGTAGTTGTAGTATACGTTTTTCACTAATTTTAACCTTTTAATTTGTTATTTCATAATTTGCAGGGTCTGCTGGAACTGCCTTCACTCCACATGTAATCACGGTCAACACTGGAGAGGTAATTTATGCTGAATTGTTTACTTCATTATTTGATCATGAAGAGTTTTGATATGTTATTTATGATGAATTCTTATGATGAATGTCAACTCATGTGCAATGAAGACAATGCTTTAACCTTAAATGAGTTGTTAGCCTAATAATTGTCTTAATTGACTGCCACTATCTTTATTCATATCATCATATGCTGACTGAAAATATTTCAGTATGTCCAGGCTTGAGTATGACCAGTCATTGCCTATATTATTATATTTTAGCATATTGTTGCTTTAGGTAATAAATTTGTATTGGCATTGTGTGCATTTGGTAACAACTTCAAATTTTTCGTTTATGCATAAGCAACAAAATTTTTAAGCTGCTTAAACTTTTGAATCAGCTTAGATTTTAATCTTCCTTTCAAGTGGCTTATATTTTAAGCAGCATAAAGGAAATTTTGAGCTTTAAGTGCTTAAACAACCAAAATATTTATTTGGTGTGTAAAATATCATTTGGATTTGCTTTAGGCTCAAGTAGCTTAAAATTTTTAAGGCCTCATAAACACAATACAATTTGGAGCACTTTAAGTTTAAGATGCTTAAATTTATGTAAATTTATGTTTAAGCTACTGCCAAACACATGACATGGTGAAGGGGTCACTATTGCAGGAATCTCATGCTACCAATATGTGGGCTAGGTTGGACTTCACTCGATTAACCTTGACTCAAGGGATTTATCTTAGGGATTGAAAGTTGGTAGAGAAATATAGAATACTCAAAATTTAGCACTATGTTGGGTTTTCTAAAATTTAATTTCTGATTTGAAACCTTTTTTCTATATGTTTAAATTTCAGCTTTGCAGTTTGCAGGAAACCTTGCAACCTAGCATTCCTAATATATTTATGAACCTAAATTAAGGAATTGATGTATTTGAAGCCGAACAAAATATACAGTGCATGTCCTAGAGAATTTTCAGTTTATATTAGTTTTGATTTCAGATTGTCATAGACGGAAATCTAATTATCCTAAATTGGTATTGATCATGGAAACATAAAGAAACATGCAGTTAACAAGCTAAATACCCTAGCCACGCATGTAACATGCAACATCATGAGGAGAATCAAGCAATAGATTTTAAACTATGCTGCTAATTTACTAATCCACATGTGAAACATTTAAAGTTTGAAATTAATTATATATGATTTTGAAATTTAGAAATTTCAGGAAGAAATTAGATTTGATTCAATTTAACTTATGCAGACTAGATGAAAGTTAGGTCATGAATTCCAATCATCACATCGATATAAGGAAACGTAAAATATTTACAAATATTCGTTATGAAAACATAGAGTAAACTTGGAAACAACATGATAAGAATTTTGATTTAAAGAGAATTGTTGTTCACAAATCCTTTGGAGCAAACAACCTACTATATACATATTATGATATTGGAACAAAATAACAAAATTAGCATAGACACGAAAGCTAGATAGGAGAAAGATGCATAAGGATGCTTATCCACTATTGCCCTCAATGGTAGCGATCAACAACCACTTTATCAATCCTAGATTAGATCCGAACACCTTTGCGTTGGACTCACAGTAGTGGACTCTCACTCCTCTCAACATATGCATAGTCCTTGGAATTTATATAAAAAAAGGACTAGGCAGTTGGGCAGAATATTCCCTGTGCATGCAACGTGAGATGTAGATTGTGTGAGGTCGGCATCACGGAGGTTGGCGAACGCATCATGCGCGGACGATTATGGGGTATCGTCATGATCTTGGTTGCCAGTGGAGAGTATCATTATTTAGAGTTGAAGTTAGAGAAGGTGGCCGATTATATAATGCCTTTTTAGTGGAGTATTTAACAAGCCCCATTTTGAGTCCAATTTGACCCACATCACAATCATGACCAAATAAGACCTAAACAATTTACAAGACACCGAAGTAGGCATCCTCAATAATACGACATGAAATATATATATGTATAGTTATGTTCTAATAGGGATGTAAATGAACAGAGCGTTCAATAAACAGTTTGATGTTTGGTTCGATAAGAGATAAGTTATATTCAATTCATTAATATTAATGAACAAGCTTTTATATATTTTTAAAAGCACGATTGGTAAATAAACAAATTTGAACATATTGAATTATCAAAATAAAGTCTGAACATACTAGAATTTGGTTTGTTAATGCTCATGAGCTATTCATGAACATTAATATCTTTGATAAGAGCTAGTGTATAGTTTGTGTTTGTGAATTCAAGTGTATGTGATCTCATTTGCCAGCACATTAACGAGCTTATTCACGAACACATTAGTGAATTTGTTCGCAAACCAAGTAAACCAAGCCCAAACATGTTTTTTGTTCTTGAACAAAGCTCAAACTCAAGTTTTAGTACATGAACATGAACTTGAACAGACCACTATTCAGTTCTGTTCGGATCATTTACAACCTTAGGTTCAAAATGGCACAAATTATATCCAAATAGAAATCACATCAGATCCACAAATGATAGTTATCGTGCTCTGCATCAATTTTTGCCTACTTCGAAAAAATTTGACTCTATTGATGGATTGTGCAAAACTCCTCACATAAAACATGATGAAGCTCTAAAGCATCATGAATCACCAAAAGTAACAATCCTTCCCAACTGATAGAAATGTGCATTACACTGATTGCGAAGAAAGAGTAATATGCATGTACTATAATAGGGCATGGATAGATAAGGAGGTCGAATGACTTCAATCTGGGATGTCATCCTTGGTCTACTGAGGTTATATTGTCCTAGAACTTCTGTATCAATAGTGGTGGTAAACATGTATAAAGAGCAGTGGGTTTAGGAAGTGGACTAAGATAAAAAATGTTTTGATCATGCATCTAGTTCAAAGTATTAGAATTAATCCTTCTAAGCATTTAAAGAGGTCTCATTTTCTGAACCATAAGTTCCTAAATTCTAGAGAATATCATACATTCTCCTTCCAAATTTCACGAGTCCTACATGTGAATTTGCAACTTAGGTATAATTTAAAAGTAATTTTCATTTAATTCTTCTTCTGCAAACTTGCATATGACATTATAATATGATGCAAACTATTATATGAATGCTAGTCAACTAGAAGATCTGATGAAGTCACACATGAAATAAACCTATAGAATGACTCAAAGTCAGCACGACTTCTAGAGCTTACTCTAGAAGCAAAAATAACCATAACAACAGGATCACGGGTATAGGCCAAGAACAACGTTCACCCTACATACTATATTAGCAGACACTAGGACATCTACTTCAAAATTTGGTCACCTGTAGTAATTGTTATCCTCCTTCAAAGAAAGAGGACATACATAAGTAGAACATAGACACTTTCTATGACAATGGATAGGGTTGATGTGTACGTGTAAAACCCAAAAGTCTTCTTGTTCCAGTAGTTTCCATAAACACAAATGGAGACCCATATAATGGTTGATGGGAAAAATGAAATCCAAGGGTTCATTGTGACTAGCCTAAACCTGAAGTTTGTTTTATAAGTGTCTTTAGTATCACTGCTAAATAATGGGATATAGTATGTGAATTCAGAGGTGGATATGCCAAAAGAGGGAAATAAAATAACCTCTTCAGAGTAAGGGACTACTTTATCATCTGGTATCTCCATTGGCTTGACACTAGTGTCCCCACCAAAATCAATTAAGAAGATTTCCGGAAGTGGTAATATGACAAACATACAAAAGGCATGAACTTCCTTTATCTCAGTAGTAGTCCCCTTGAACAAAGAGTTGAAATAACAATTGAATGCATCAATATCAAGAAGTGGAATAGTCTCACTATGTTTATAACTGATTTTCAGTGAAGGTTGATGCTCACAAGTCATATCACTAGTCTTTCACGCTCTAGTGCATAAGATTCATCACTATCATGGTTTTGTTGTTGCAGCTACTGTAAGCTTAGCATATGAAGGGACTTCTTTTTGTGAGGCACCAAAGATTTAAGTTTTTTCCTTTGACGATTTATTGGGTTTTATTGGGTTTAAGACAATCTTCCTCCTTCAAGTGCCCAAAGTGAGTTATATTTCTGTCATAAACCAAAGAGTGCCTAATAACATATGTAGGGGTGAGAAAGATCCGAGTTCGAGCCTAGCGTGGCACGACTCAAACTCGGATAGTCTCAATATGATTCGTGTTTCAGCTAGCTCATTTCAATTTTGAGCTGACTCCAACCTTAATTGAGCCAGCACAAACACTTCAAGAATTGAAATTTTTTTAAAAAAATTATCTCAACTAAGATATAAACTTGGATTAGTTATAATCATAAGATCACTAAAAAGATCTCCTAGATTCCTTACAATAACTAACACAAATTTATGTATAAATAATAAAAATAATTACATTAAATGACTAAATATATTATTTATAATTTTAAAAAATAGAGATTGAGCTAAGTTGATCCGATCCGATAATGGCTTATGGCTCGGCTGAGTAAATTTGATCTGAGTTTGATCTGAACATGAGTGACTATCAATTTCGAGCCAAACTCTCACCCCTAAATATGGGCCACATCCATGGCGAGAACGTCACACAATATCTCCTTTGTATAGGTTCCTAGCTGAATAGACACTAAGCAACATTGATTCATTGTAATAGCAGTCTTGCTAACCTATGCTATATAATATAGATGAGGATGTTTCTCATCATTGAGATTCATCTGAGGTAAAGTGCAAACTGCTAAATATTCCAACAACTGCCGATATCAATAATCAATTTACAAATCTTTTCTTCACACCAAAAGTATCTAAAATAATAATTTGCTTCTAGTTTGCATTAGCCTGTGGGGTGGCTAGCACGCATCACGTCACACCTAGTTGGGAAACTCTAACTCGTAATAATGCATCACGTCCGTTTGGAGTATCCTTCAATCCTCCCCAGTCTCTCCAACATTGTCTTAGTAGAGATCAACTTCTTATCTCCTCTGATGCTCCTTTTGACTATCCTCATTCTGGGTGCTAATGAGTAATCCTTTTTGTGGGCACAAATTCACATAATGACTTGATTTGTCGTAAATGCAACACATAACACCCCTAGATTTGGAGGTAGTAGCATCGCAATACTATTTCCTAGGGGTGTGCAAACTATGGTTTAAATCAAAAAACCGAACCGAACCGAACCGTTTAAATTTAGCGGTTTGGTTTGGTTTAAAATCTAACGGTTTGGTGATGATTTGATATTTTGAGTATTTTGGTTAATTGGTTTGTGTTCGATTTCACATGTTTGGAAACCAAATCGACCAAATTAACCGATTATTAAATAACCCACATATAAATATAATTTGAGGGTTGGGTTAGTTCAGTTGTATTATAGTAATTTTTACAGTATTGACTTTGAATTGTTGAAGAAATAGTGTATATGTATATTTATGAGTTTTCATAATGTATTTTTATGATAATTATTTAGTGTATTTTTTTTTATATGTGATAATTAGGATGAATTCTTATAAGGGAGATTATCTGAAAACTTAAAAAAATATTTATCATTTTTGATAAACAAATAAAATTTTTATTATGTAATTTTGATTATATTGTGATATTGATGTAATGATGTGTTGCAATTGCTTCTGAATTCTTTCACTTTTTTGTTAGTTTATTTTGATGATGCGATTGAGTTATTAAATTAAATTACTTATTGTGCTAAATTACTCTTATATTAAAGCTATTATCTAGATATTAATATAGCAATATTTAATATCATTATAAAAAGATTATAAAAAAATTGAGATAAAATAATATGGTTTAACCGAACCAAACCAAACCGAATCGATATTTATTTGGTTGGTTTGGTTTGGTTTATAATCTAATTTGGTTGGTTTGATTTCATTAAATTTAAAATAAAACCCAATCTTTTTTTTTTGGCTTGGTCACCAAACCAACAAATTAAACCGAATGCACAGGCCTACTATTTTCCTTTGGTTCAATAATAGTAGTGGTACTACCACTCTTAGGCATAGATGAAACTATGTCTGATCGAGCTTTCTATTTGTGTCCACGGCATTGGAGTCAAGCTTCTTGTTGGATGAGTAATATCATCTCATGACAAATATCAAATTGAAGACCTGACTTGGATCGCACAATGTTGAATCAAGCATCCTTTATATTGATACATTGAGTCAACAACTCATTTAAAAGTGAGATATAGTCAGCTACACTTATAGTACCATGGTTTAAGATCAATTCTTCCAAAAGTTTGTCTTGATAGGTCAGTGGGATATACTTTGATTTGAGGAATTCTTTCTTCACTTTTTAGCTACTAATAGGTGGTTGATCAGTTCTCTTGTATAATTATGCCTTGTTTACCTATCTTAGAATGCCTAATCAACTTTATACGGGGAAAACTGACACAATTTCTTTCTGACGTAGGCTGCCTGTCAAAGTACATATTCATATCAAGTAACTAGTTGGTGAATAACTTCAGATCAAGATGGCTATCAAATGGCAGGCGATCATTTTTTATCGTATGGGTGAGGTTATTATCAGGATCATATGCGAAGCTATTGGAAAGGTCCACGCCATAGACAAAATGTCTAAAGGCCGAACTAGGGTAGGGATTGTAGTGATAATGAGGGCGCGGAGGCTTATCCACATATGGCTTATTAGGTGTGTACAAATAAATTTGAAGAACTGCGATTCAGCCCGGAACCGAACCAAACCAATGAATTCGGTTCGGTTTGAATTCGGTTTGGTTCGGGTCCGGTTCCAAATTTACTAGAACCAGTCGATTCGGGTCGGTTCATGGTTCTATTGTTTGGGTAAATCGTACTCGAACCGAACTAGATTAATTGTTGATCTATAAAGCACGGACACGACACGGGGACACGGGATTCGACACGACACGACACGGTGACACGATGATTTTCCAAAATATAGGACACGGACACGGCATGACACGCCAAAAACAATAATAAAATTAACAATTTATACTTAAAAAAATATATAAAATATGATACAAACTTAAATTTTTAAGTATAAACAACTTATAAATAGTACTGAAGTATCATAAAATCAAGATAAGAACTTGAGAACAAATACCATCGATATTAAAAAGATTTGAGATATAAATTTAGTGTTCATTTTGAGTAAGAGAAAATACAATTTTGCTTATTACGACAATCACAATGAGCACGATAATAAGAGAAAGTAAGAGCTATCAGTGTTGAAGATGAAAGAAGAATAAAAGTGAAGCTAGAATTCTAAATTTTTTGTGATTGGTTCATTTTCGAAGGACTTAAAGGCAACAAAGAAGGAAGAAATTTGATTTAACTTGGATAACTTAGAATTTTGACTTATATTGGGTAAAATTTATGAAATATGAGTACAATACGGCGATACAGATATGATACAATACTGATATAGAAATACAATAAATTTTAAAAAAAAGTAGGATACAGATACGTGAGGATAAGATTGTGAAATACTTTCAATTCTAATATTCGTATTTGCGTTGGATATGAAATAAAGTTAATTTTTATAGTTGAAATTTGTGTTGAGCAAAAAAATTGACTTCAACCAAATGAGGCCCTAGAAGTGTCTCAGAAGTGTCCTAAGGTGTCCTGAAGTGTCCTCGCGTGTCCAAGAAGTGTCCTTTAATATTTTTTATATTATTTTATTAGGACAAGCCATGTGACATGTCCGACACGGTGTCCCGGTGTCCTCGCGTGTCCCCAAGTTTCCGTGTGTCCAACACGGACACGGCGTGGTTCTTGAAGTGTCCATGCTTCATAGTTGTTGATTATTAAATATTGTATGATTAATTAATTATAATTCTTTAACGTAACAGTTAATATTTACTTCTTTTAGTATGAGTTGTGATAGATTCAAAATTGAAATTTATAATTTTATTTATTTAAGAGAAATTATTTGATTTTAAGTTACTTGTTATTATATTTTTTGTATTGGTACGAAGGGAAATTATGTTTTGAGCTTGGAATCAACTTGATTCGGAACCGAATCACAAAATTCGATTTGGGTTTGGTTTGGGTCTAATGCAGTTTGGTTCCGGTTCTTGAAACCGTAGAATCGAGTCTAGTCGGTTCGGTTCCAGTTCCTTGTGGAACTGAACCGATCCGAGTTGCACCCATATGGCTCATGGCCTTGATAAAGTCCATTATACGGAGGTTGTTCTTGTTAGTTAGGTTGGGGAGATTCTCGAGTGTGACCTATGTGTGGTATTTCCCTTCTCTGACGGGTAGGGTAATAAGGATCCACCTCATCATGGAGAGTCTTTTTGTCTTGGGCTAACTTAGAAGTGGCTCTAGTGTGGGTGGCATGGATCGGAGTTTGATTATTCAAGGCTCACTTGGTCTATCTGGACCAAGCTGAGAAGATGAACTAAGTTAAAACAAATCTCTATTCAACTCATTTTAAGTTCAATTTGACCCAAATCACAACCATGACCAAACAAGACTTAAACTTTACATGACAATAAAGTGGGCATTCCCACTATCGCTTGGAAACATAGCAGGGGGTTAACACAGTCAATAAAATATTCATGGGGCTGCAGTCAACATGAAAATCTATATCACATCTTAGCAGATTGCAAGATCTATAAGGTGGTCGGACGGATACTCAACAGGGATCATAACTTGATGCTAATTATCACCTCTTGGGATGCCACAGTTGAAGCCATGTACAAAATTTTCAAGATCGACGGAGTGGATGAGCAATTGAGTTTTGAGGCAGTTGTACTATATTATTGCTGGAGGGCAAGAAATGCCAAGGTACACGACAAACTAACACCAAATCTAAATACCATAGCAATGAGTGCTAAAAGCATTGCTCTACACCAAATATTAGAGCCAAGGAGCAACTAGAGCCCACACATACTTTTGGGCTCAAGTGGTTAGCAAGTGGGCTCCCTCTCCTCCAGGATGAATGAAGGTAAATGTTGATGGATCTCTATGTGACGGAGGAATAGCAGGTGTAGCTTATGTGATCCGAGGCAACAAAGGTGGAGGAATGAAGTTGACTAGATATGCAGTAGCCACGACTAAGAGGGCAAATAGTCAATTCTTTTGGGCATGAGAGCAGCAGTTTAAATGGGCAAGACAAACACAAGGAATCTGGCTTGAGGGAGATGCTCAAGATCCTATGAATATAATAGCACCTTTATAGAATGGGATAGGAACTCCAAGCCAACAAGATGATTAGCTATTGAGTAGCTTATGATGTTTGTATTATTTAAAATTAGTTATAACAACAACAACAACAACAACAACCAAGCCTTAATCCCACTAGGTGGGGTCGGCTACATGAATCCTTTGTTTCCATTGCGCTCTATCAGTTACCAAATTCTTATCTAAGTTTAAGTAATTAAGATCACTCCTTATAGTTTCTTGCCATGTCTTCTTTGGTCTCCCTCTTCCTCTTTGTACATGGGCAAAATCCAATAACTCAATTTTTCTAACTGGAGCTT
>JAEMOT010002077.1:60889-73032 GCA_019297695.1 Apostasia ramifera
TTAATTCCTCTATAATTGGCACAATTTTGTACATCGCCTTTATTCTTATAAATAGGTACTAATATACTCTTTCTCCATTCATTTGGCATCCTTTTAGTCTTCAAAATCATATTAAACAATCTAGTGAGCCAAGAAACTCCTTCATCTCCTAAGCACTGCCAAACATCAATCGGGATGTTATCTGGTCCTACAGCTTTTTTATGCTTCATCTTCTTTAAAGCTTTCCAGACTTCAGCTTTACTAATACGTCGGATGTAAGAGTAATTTTTATTTTCTTTTAGAGTGCTGAATTCTGTAAAATCAATTGAATTTTCACAATCTTCATTGAAAAGCTGTTGAAAGTAACTCATCCATCTATTTTTGATATCTTCTTCCATAAAAAGTACTCTTTGATTTTCATCTTTAATACATTTTACTTCAATTAAATCTTTAGTTTTTCTATCTCTTGCCTTGGCGATCCTATATAATTGTCTTTCTCCTTCTTTAGTGTCTAGCTTCTTATATAAATCCTCAAGAGTCATATTTTTTGCAATGCCTACTGCTTTCTTAGACTCTCGTCGAGCCACTTTATATTTCTCCCACTTATCATTATTTTTATTTTTAAACCAATCTCTATAACAAATCTTCTTCTCCTTAATTTTTTCTTGTACATCATCTTTAAAATTAGTTATATACCCTAAAAAATTAATATGATCGACTTTTTAGCTTGTAGGACCTTATTTTATATTATGTAAAATTTCTTTTAATTTCTTTAAATAAAGGCATATTGTATTATAATTACTGAGTTGTTATTGTATAGTATGAATTATTGTTGGGCTCTAATGGTTCTTGATCTGAAGTGCCTTCCAATAATAAATTTGTTAATGACTTGGAATATAAGCTACGCACCTGAAAACATTGTGTTTTCTGCAGGATGTTGCTTCAAAAATTATGTCATTCTCCCAGCAAGGACCTCGAACTATTTGTATTCTTTCTGCTAATGGTGCCATCTCCAACGTCACACTTCGACAACAAGCAACATCTGGTGGAACTGTTACTTATGAGGTTTGCAACCTCAATAAAACATGATGTTTATATATGATCTATTTCTTGTTTTGTTAATCTCACAATGTCCTGTTGATTTTTTTAATGTCATTTCTTATAACTGAAGATAATGTATTAACCACACCTGCTACATATGGTTGTAGATTGTTTTGTACTTTATATGTGCATTATCTTCTTTTTAGCTAAAAATTTAGTTGTTTTTTTTTCTGATGTGTGGTGGATTTGGAGTAATGCTTAACCTCGGTTAGATTAATGAAAATAAAACAAAGTTGTTATGAGTTAGTATATCAATCAATATATATACCGTATTTCAAAAAAAAAAATCAGATGGTGAGAAGATGCATTGCTAAGTGAATCATAGCTTAAGTGTTTTTCTATTTATTTGTGTAGATAGATTTAATGTACATGTTATTTTGATCTATTTGACCATATTGTTAGGGCATACAATAAATTTTCTTTTTTGATCAAAGGGCATAAATAAATTGTTAGCACTACTATTATCATTGGTGAAGTTGATTAATCCTTGCAGGATCGATTCGAGATAATCTCCTTGTCAGGTTCTTACTTGCCGGCTGAAAATGATGGTACCCGCAGCAGAACTGGCGGATTGAGTGTAGCACTAGCAGGATCAGATGGTCGAGTTCTCGGTGGAGTTGTAGTTGGAATGCTGAAGGCAGCAACACCTGTTCAGGCAAAAGCACCGACACGATCCTCGTCTTACCCAAATGAAAATCAACTCTGTTTTCATTCTCTTTTGCTTGTTTCTCAGGTGGTGGTGGGTAGTTTCATGGCCCAAGGGAAGAAGGCGAAACCCGACCCTCTGAAGCATGAGCTCTCGTCGGCTCCATCTCAGATACCCGGTTTTGGTGCACCATCTACTTCAACACCGCCATCCCAGGATTCATTGAGCGATTCTGACGATGATCAAGGAAGTCCCATCAACCATAATACCTTAGGTTGGAACAATTCTGGCCATCATCTTCCGGGAGTTCCTTCCTACTCAGGATGGCCTCATTCGGGCCATTGATGAGGTAAGTCAATGAGGCATACGTCCCCAATTTCCTAGCCCTTAACTTGAGAGTTCTCTTCCTAAAGTTTAATATGGTAGATCGATGTCAGTTAGCATTATCTTTGGTGGTTTTCGTATTTGTCTAGAGTTTTCACATCACACTAACTGAAATTTTAGTAAAATCTAAGTAGATGATGCTGTTTAGCTGTTGATGTAGTCATGGCTCATATGATTTCTTTATCTACTGTATTGCAAATAGCTTTTATTTGGGCAGATAATCGCAAACTAGTTAAAGGTTTTTATAATCACTAGCTTGGGCCGTCATCTCAAAATTCTATTGACTTTGATATTTAGTATTAAAAATGTTTCCTAGTTGATTTATGCGTGTGCATGCATATAAGCTTTCATTCAACTTAGAAAATTTGAGTGAATATCGAACTGAGATTCAGGTTTTCAGCATGATTTATTGGTGGTGGAAGATTGTGTCAATTTATGCTGCTCCAAAGTGCATGAATGTCTTTACTCACCACAGCCTGGTCCATCAGTAAGATGGGTAAACACAATTTCTAGTTTGGGAAATTTCATTTTCTAAACAGAAATGCTACATGCTTGCGTACTGATAGTTTATACATAGAAGGTTCTTAGTGCTGAATACCTTACTTTTTTTAATACCTAGAACACTACAGTTTCCTCAGTTTCATTTGGAAATTATAGTGGTGTGATTTCAAGACCCTCGGTACCAGCTGAGCTGGAGAAGCAACACTAAGTACTTCAGCTTATCATTTGCAATTGTCATTTCAAGATCAGTCCATAACAAAAATACACACCGGAGCTGTGTGATATTATAATATTTAATTTGCTCAAAACTTGTCGGGCCTGAAGTCCCGGATGAGAAATGCGAAGAATTATGTTAGATAGTAGACAACAAATGTAAAACTTATCAAATAAATATAACTTAAGATCTTTTAAAAAATTGTACTAAAATTAGGACATTCTTGCCTGAATATAGTGAAAAGTGTGTTGGGCTCGTTGTATTGACGCCCAAGTGTAGTGATTGAGCAAAGGTTCCTACTTTATAGACGGATGCAGGTAAAGAAGTTAGTCCAAGTCACTAATATAAGATTAGGGAGTTGGAATATAGGCATCTTGACAGGCAAATTAATGGAGTTAGTGGATATTATAGTTCATAGGAGAATTGATATTTTGTACTTTTATGAAATGAAATAAGTAGGGGAGAAAGCTAAAAAAATTAATAGTTTAGGTTTCAAACTTCGGTATTATGGTAAGAATATAATTAAGAATAGAGTTAGTGTAGTTCTCGATAAGAGTTTGAACGATTATGTAGTGCAAGTGAAGAGGAATAGAAATGAAATTATATTTTTAAAATTTGTTATCAATAAGATGATTATTAATATTGTAAGCATGTATGCTCACCAAATATGTTTGAATGTAAGTATAAAGGAAATGTTTTGGAATAATTTAAAAGGGTTGGTATTAGGGATTCCTTAGGAGGAGAAAATATTTATCGGATGAGATTTAAATAAACATGTTGGAAGTGTTATTGAGAATTTAACATTATTCACGATGGGTATAATTTTGGGAGAAGACTAATGAAGAGGGTAAAATTATTTTGGAGTTTTTCTTAGTTTATGATTTTTTATTACTAATATTTTATTTAGAAAAAAAGATGAGCGTATTATCTGTTGTAAGAATAGGTTTTCAAGAATGCAAATTGATTATTTTTTTATAAGGAAATGAGATCGATTGAACTATAAAAATTGTAAGATCATTTCAAGTGTGTTTAATTATTCAACATCGATTAGTAGTCTTAAATTTTAAGAAAATCTGGGGAACAAAATAGTAAGTCGAAACAGTGCTGTTGGATTCAATGGTGTAATCTAAAGAATGACAATAAAAATATCTTTATAAAGAGAATTTTAGAACATGGGCAATTGTACATTAAAGGGAAAGCTGATTTTATGTGATTGAGAGTTGCTAACTGCATTTGTAAGATTACAAATGATATGTTGTGAGAATCTAAAAAAAAAAATTAAATATTAAAGACGCTTAGTAGTAGAAAGAAAAAATACAAAAAAGATTAAAGAAAAAATTTATTACAAAGGATGATGTAAATGCACGAGCAAAGAAAATTTAATGAAATATAAAGTTGCTCGAGAAGAATTTAAAAGAGCAGTCTGTAATACAAAGAATGTGATTTTTTATAATCTTTGTAGGAAATTGAATACTAAAAAACGGAGAAAGACACATAAATATATCAAAATAAGAGATAAGAAAATTAAAGGCTTGAATAGAGTTAAATGCATTAAAAATGAGAATAAAAAATTATTTTTTAAGGATGAAAAGCATCAACACAATTGAATGAGTTATTTTGGAAGGATTTTCAATTATTGTAATAATATGATTGATCTTACTAATTTTAGCATTAAAAAAAAAAGATAGAAATTGCCCTTATATCTAGCGTGTAAGTAAAGCTCAAGTTGGGGCAAAGGAAGATAAAGTATAAAATGGCATTAGGATCAGATGATATTGTAATTGATGTTTGGAAATATATGAAAGAGTTTTTTGGCTCAGTAGATTGTTTGATATTATTTTGATGGCTAAAATGATATCAATTGAATAAAAAAAAAGTAGATTGATATATATTTATAAGAATAAATATAGTGTACAAAATTATGCTATCTAAAAAAAATTAAGTTAATGGATCATACTTTAAGTCTTTAGGATCGAGTGATCGAGCATAAATTATATCGTGATAGTAAAGTATCATAGAATCAATATGATTTCATGCTTGAGAGGTCTACTATGAAAGTTTTTCATTTGTTGAGATATTTATTGGAGTTACTTAGGGGGAGAAAAAATGATCTATATTTGGTTTTTTATTTATTAAAAAAATTATGATAAAGTCCCAATGAAAGTATTTTAGAAAATTATAAAAAAGGAAGATATTTGCACCACTTACATTCAAGTTATCTAGAATATGTATAATGTGACATTACATGTATTCTAACATTAGAGGGTTTAACTAAAAATTTTCTTATTTCATTTAGTTTCTATCAAGGTTTAGGTTTATGTTCATATCTCTTTGCATTGGTTATGGTAGTTTTGATTGGACGCATCTAAAAAATAGTGTCTTGGTGGATGTAGGCGATATTCTTCTCGTTGATAAACTAAAAAGGGTGTTAAAGCGAAACTTGATATGGAGAAATATATTAGAATTTAAAGATTTACGCCTTAGTAGTTTAAAAATTGAATATTTGAAGTGTAAATTTAGATAAGATAAAAGCACTTGTAATAGAGAGATGACAATTGATAATCAAGTTGTTAGAAAGAATGAGCAGTTTAGATATCTTAAATCAATTATACATAATAACAGTGAAATGCATGTTGATATTATTAATAAAATTCAAATAGGATGGATGAAGTAGATGAATGCATATGATGTATTGTATAATAAAAAAATTTCACTTAGATTTGAAGATAAATTTATATAATGGTTGTAAATGTAGCAATATTATATGGTACTGAATGTTAGCCTACAAAATAGAAATATACAAATAAAATAAGTGTTGCAGAAATAAGGATTATAAGATAGATGAGCAGGTATATGCATAAGGATAAGATGAGAAATGAGTATATTCATAAAAAAATTAAAGTGACTTTAATTGAAAATAAGTTTAGAGAGAGCTGACTTAGATGTTTTGAATATATAAATTGTAGGTCGATAGAAGGTCTAGTAGGAAAAGTTGAATTATTTCTATATAAAAAGAGAAAGATGAAAGCCAAAGAAGACATGATAAGAAATTATAAGGAATGATCTTACATCTTTTGAGTCGAACGAAAATTTATCGTTTGATAAAATGCAATGAAAATAAAAGATTCATGTAGCAGATCCCACATACTGGTATAAAGACTTGATTTGTTATTGTATTTGAAGAGCTTCATCTTCATGCGAAATTTAGGGTCATTCGTGGAAGATGTGTAGCGTTACTCTATTTGTAAAATAGCTTTTTGTCGAAGCAGCGAAAAATAGTTTTCTGTCATATCTGCTCTCACAGAATACTGTACAGAAAGCTCTGTCAAACACAATCTTAAATAGTCAAGAAAAATGTTCCAATACCTCAACATTATGCCAATCAGAATGAAGGTAATTAGATTTAAAACACTGTAGGTGTTGAAGGCATGTAGCATAGTTGAAAATCATAGTAGTTTTAAGTGTTTTGAGTTCTTAATTTATGTTCATCCAATCAACATTATGGTTTCCCTCATATAAGCAAAGCATAGACATCTTGAACAGGAAAAATTATTGCATTCTCTCAAAGTAGTTAGGGCAGTTACTGATCCAATTTCGAGCCGAGCCAATACCGGTTCGAAATCGGATTGATTATATTTTAATCGACTCGAGCTTAATTGGGTTCGACTTCGAGCTTGATTGGGTTCGACTTCGAGCCGACTCGAGTCAATTCCAATCGACTTCGAACCGATTCGATTCATTTTCGATCCGGCTTGAAAATGAATCAAATCTCAACTTTTTTTTGAGCCGATCTCAAGCCGGGTAAGCTCGACTCTATCCGACTCGCGATTGGCTCGATTTATAATATATGTATATATATATTATATACATATATTATATATACGTATTATAATATAAAATATATTTTAATTTGAGCCGATTTCGAGCTGGATCAAGCCGAGCTTATTTGGCTCAAAATCGACGCGAAATTATTACCAAGCTAAATTTTTGGCTCGTTAGTCGCCTCATTTAGATTGACTTGATTTTGATTCGATCTAAAATCGATTCAATTTTCGATCGATTTTCGATCAATTTTCGATCGATTTTCGATCTTCGATTCATATTAACACCCTTAAAAGTAATAGCTCACCTTTTATCAGTGCTTGCCATGCAAGCATGTGGGGCCCACTACGTGCGAAGCAGTTAACGATACAGTAATGTTATTTATTTTTTTGCGCATAGTATGGTTCTTAGCGTGGATACTTTTGTGCTTGAGATATATATATATAAATTTGTTTAGTATGACTTATAGTATAAATATGTTATGCTTGATATAAATATTTTTTTATTTAGTATGAACTGATTTGTATTTACTATAGAATTTTTTTTTTTAATTTAGCATGAAGATATCATGCAAAATGATATGTATACTAAACAAAAAATGTATATCAAGAATAAAAATTTCTATACTGGCCTCGTTTGGTTCGAGCTTCTTTTTTAGTTATGAAAATAAAATATTTTATTTTTTAAGTTTAATGAAAAAGAAATTTATTTTATTATTAGAAAGTGTGTAAAATGTGAAATACTTTCAATTCTAATATTCGTATTTGTATTGGATGTGAAATAAAATTAATTTTTATAGTTGAAATTTGTGTTGGACAAAAATCTCGTCTCAAATCAAACGAGCCAAGTATTATACTAAGAAAAAATTAAACGACATAAAGTATGCCTTTAGCTGCACTCTGTGCGCGGCGGGTCCTGTGCTCCTGCGTGCTTGTGTCGCGTTGGTTGATTGGTGGATGAATTATTGAATTGTTATCGGAATAAATTTTCCTTAAATAGGACTCTAGTTATGTTGTGTTACATTCTTGAAAATGTCTCATAATTGAAATTAGTTGGTTCAAATTGTTTTTGTGTTGAAGAGGATGAAAAATTATGTTAATGCTATGATGTGAAATAAATTTTTGTTTGAAATTTGAAATAATATTATTTTGATATTAAAATTTGTGCTGAATTTAATATAAAATTATTATTTTTATTAACATACGTATAATATGTAAAATACAGTTAATTTTTAATAAAATTTATGTATGATGTAGAATAAAATTATTTTTAAATAAATATTAAAAAAAAGCTTATTCGATAGATTACAATTGAAATAAAAGTTTTATATAGTTGTTCCACTTAATGGGATAAAGATTTAGTTTACTGTTGTTGCTATTATTGTCGTGAAGTAATAAAATAAATGTTGAAAATTCTTGGGTGCTTTTAGGATGAATTTGGAATATTTTTTTGACCACTCGACATGTGCTACAATATGTGAGATTGAAAGAAAAAATATTATGAAATTGTTTTCGGTCGAGTCATGTTTGTCGTAGATGATAGACAAATAAGTAGTAAAATATTTTTAATACCAGTATATTTAAATGTAGTAGCTGAGATTGATCAGTTATTTTATTAAGTTGACTGCACTACAATTAATGATATTTTATAGAGGGTTAGTGTGGTACTTAATTTAAGGTGAAAAAAAAAGATGTTCATTGTCAATCGATAAAAGTTATTTTTCATAAAATAGACGAACTAGTATGCCCCAATGACAAGGTAAAGTGCATGCGGTCGTGAAGTCGAGACAGTGTTGTAAATTGATTTTAGTTTTTAAAAATTTTTTATTTTGATTCTTGAATTTGTAAAAATGTTATTAGTTTGGCTCATGTTTTATAATCTTTTTTTTTTTATTTTCTCATGAAGAATGTGAAATTTAATTATTTCTTAATTAATTTAAATTATTAAATATTTTAAATTGTTATATATATTGGCCATTTTAAAAAATTAATAATTATTTAAAATTTAATTTCTCTAATTTTTATTTTCGATCAAAAATTTTAAGATTCAAAAAATAAATGTTAATATATTAATAAAAAATGAATAATTAATTTTTAATTGAGATAAAGAATTATGCATTTATAACTTAAACGATTTAAGTAGAAAATTTTTAGTAAGTTGTGCGAGGCGATTTCGATCTTATGGACTCAAAAGCAATTTTCTCGTATATTATTTATCTATTTATTATGCAATTATACTCGAAATCAATGTAAAAGTAGATTATTGATTGAATCGTTTTGGTATTTGTCTTGAAGTCGACTCGATTTAAAATTAAAAATTTTGTGATCATTAAGTGTGACATTTTGTTTGACTTTGAGTGGCTGTTTGAACTAATTTTATTATTTTAGTATTTATGGATTTAATATTTTGTTTTATTTGTCTATTAATGTATTTAGCATAATATATGCGCATTTTATGCAAATTTGAGTGCACATATTAAGGTACATACCAAGTTGATGGTAGATTGAATTAATTTTATTTGGGATAAATAAATTAAGATTTTCTATGCAAGAATTATCCTAATCTGAAATTAAGTTGATTTTAATTTTCATTAATCAATCACAAATTAATTTGCTTTAAATGAGTTTTTCTTTAAGTTATCAATTAATTTTATTGATAAAAAAGTTGTTAATAATTGAATATATATAATTTTTAGCTAATTTGAAGTATTGTTTGGCGGTTGAATCTTTATAAATATTTAATATTTAAAATGTTGTATTGTTATTTGTTTCCTTAAGTATAATTATTATCTACAATATATATGTATTTTAAATAATTGAATATAATTATATGTATAGTTAAATGCAAATATGCCTACGAAAGTAACGTATTTTTATCTAATCTGATTGTAATTCGAGTCAAATTTAGACTGTCAGAAATATCATTGATTTGTTGAAGAGAGAGACGATTTGTTTTGAAATTTGATAGACTTAAAACATTTATATCAAATGAATCTAAAATGAATTTTTTAGAATCATGGGCCAATTTGTTAGCATGATCAAACTATAAATACCATTCCCTAATTTAACTTCATTTTAATTAAAAAAAAAAGATTTTGGCAATTTAAATCCAAAACACTATTAAATTAATATTTACATACATAACCTCTTTTAATCATCCTAGTGATTTTGGTATCCAATTAGATGCAACTACAGAGAAATTACTAAGTTATATTATGTGTACATAATGCAATAAAATTATTTTTCTTATTTGTTATTTTGCATTAAATTAATCAAATTAAAATATACATTGATTTAATAAAAGTTTAATTTAAAATTTGTTAATAATAAAATGCTATGCAACTCAAGACAAATAAACTAACCAACCAGAGTTTTAATCTGCAAAACAATTCAGTGGATTAAAATTTTAAATTATAATTAATTTATTTATTAGTTAGTGGGCGTTTTTCATCGGTCTAAATTTTTGTAAATTATAGAATTTTGTTTAAGTTTTTTTTTTTCCAGCATTATACTGTGTATTAATTTTTTTTTTAGTTAGAAGAATAATAATTAACAAACAGGAAAATGAAAAATATCTTATCATATAAATATAGGCATAATTTGTTATAAGTATAAATCTTTAAGGAATATTTAATTTAATATTATTTTTGATGTTAGATTATATTATTTAGAAAAAATAATTATTTGATTTATTGATATTTTTAAATACTTTTTTAAAATATTTAAAATTATCAATTAAAATATAATATTTATATATCATGATATTTAATAATATAATATAATTTTAAAATAATTTTGAACTAATTAAGCACAGCTCGGTCAAAATGTTAAAATAATAAATTTATCGATAATTTTAAAATATTAATATTAAAAATTAATCTAAATCATAACAAAATATCATAAATTAAATAAAATGAAACAAATCAAAACATCACAGCCCCACGACACTCCATGGAAGTAATACAAATATCTGCATGCTTTTTTGCTTTTGTGATGTGGGATAAACCTGTGGATGTTATGGGTAGAAATTATAATTAATTTTTAATGGCTTCAATTTTTTTAAGAAAACTTTTAAAAACTTATTTAATTTTTTTTTATCAAGATTCTAATCTTCCAAATATATAAGATATTAAGTAATTAAATTAAAACATAAAAGTTTTTTATGTTACAAATTAGATATTAAAATAATATAAAAATTATAATATTTATTACATATATCATTAAATTATTGCATGAGTTATAGCTAAAATCAATTTCAAAAAATATTATAAAAAAAATGTGCTTGATTGTTTTTTTTTTTTTTTGAGGCACAATGCGTAGCAGTTTTGCATATTAAAAAATAATATTTTAATAAAATTATTCTTCTATTCTTTCTCTATGGCCCTCCCTAATTCTCTCTCTCTTTCTCTATTCTCTTATAAGAGACTATATTATTATTAAAAATAAATATAACCTTAAATTAAATATTTTCCTTTTAAAAGAATAAGATAAAACACAGAAATCAAGCCTGACGACTTAATAACAATATTATATTGCACCTGAGAAGTTGAGAAATTTAAAAAGTTAGGGCTATAGCTTACAAGGTACACCTCTACATTTGAGGCTCGAATGTAACTTATCTAGTAATAATAATAATAATAATAATAATAATAATTCAATATATGACTCATTCATAAGCCTAAGTGCACCAATGAGTTGAATAGAGGTCTTAATATCGGTCTTATTCCATAAATATATTAATTAAATCAAAAGCATATTGTCCTAAATTTAACGGGCTAGTCTAAATATTTATTAAATAAATTATTCTAAGAATATTTTTAAATATTTAATAAAATTAATTTTAAAATTTTAAAAATTTTAAATGAAAATAGAGATTTTTGTTAGTGATATACAATAATCATCAAAATATAAATAATATTTTGAATGAGTTCATTTTAAATCCAAAAATAAAAGGGAGTGAAAGCCGACGGCCCATGCTCAAATCCAAAGTGGAAATCAACGGATGTGATGCAACAAGGCCACAGAAATCATGCGCTGGATTCGAAAGTTGGGTGCCGCGCGAATTGTGAAGGAGCATTCAGTCCCAAATCGGCGAGACAAAGAAGTATGCAGACGTTCCAGTTCTATAAAACGTTAATCTTAACATCTGATTCACAGGGCACCGAGCTGTGATTTAATAATGCTATAGCTTACAGGTGGTTTAAATATAATTAATAACAATTTATTTGTTAATTAATAAATTGAATTTTAATTTAGGATTTGTTTGATTGAAAAATAAATTTAAGTGAAAAAAATATTTTAATTTATAAAATTAATAGAAAAAATTAAAATTTTATATTAGGTATAAAATAAAATTAATTTTTAAAATTAAAATTTTTGTTGAATGTAAAATAAAATTATTAAAATTTATAATAAATTTAAAATATTATCGATATAAGGATAGAATGAGAAATGAGTATATCCGAAAGAAAGTTGGTGTTGCACCAATTGAGGATAA
>JAEMOT010002077.1:98291-162505 GCA_019297695.1 Apostasia ramifera
CTCCGCACCTGGATGTGGAAGCGGGGCTTCGAGGGGAAGAGCCAGGGGGAGAGATCTGGGCTGTTGGAGGAGAGCTGGTAGGTTGGCAAGGAAAGTGTTTACCGTTCGCGTGAGGGTGGCGACCGTGTTTGTCAGCGCCTGAAGCTGTCGGCCGTCCCTGTGGGGGTTTTCCTGGGGAGAGCGTGCTGCCTGTTGTTCTCCGGGTGGAGCGTTTTCGTCATGGGTGTTCTCCATAAGTGAAGGGATCAGGTTTGATCCTGCGTGAGGGCACCAAATTGTTACGACAGGAAACAATCAAAGATTTTTACGTGGAAAACAGACTAGCGGAAAAACCACGGCTCCTTTTCGAGGAGGCTTTAAAGATCACTAGAAAATGTTTTTTTTTTGTTACAGTATTTACTCGATATTTTTCTTGGGTTTCTCGACCCCTTTCAAGGCTGTACACAGGATGTATATATACCCTCGGCTTGTTCTGTCTAGTCATTTTCAGCCGAATAATCTATGGTCCTAGTGACAGCTCAATTAATGCCTGCGGATGGCTAGTATGTGACTCCTGTACGGTGTGTCAGAGGTTACAGCCTGTCGGCGGGAAAACCGCGTCTCCTTCAGAGAAGTACAATCCCCAACGGTCAGATGTCACGTCGTGTCCTCGTTCTTCGGGATGTTAACCTTTCGGCGTCTATTGTTCGGGATGATACCTCTCCTGTTCGGCTCGGATGCCTTGCTCACGTGGAGACCATGTGAGCAACCACGTGGACGGTCCAGATGAAAAGGCGCGAATCCAATTACAACAACTTGGTCTAATAATAAATTCAGAAGCTATAAATTAGCCCATGGCTACCATCACCACATGCTCAAACTTTGTTAGTTGTCCTTTAAAAATGGACATGTGAAGGAATTTTCATTAAGTGATTTCTGACTAGAGGCTTTTTGGTACTGCTGTTGATCTATTCAATCTCCACTTTGGTCACATGAGTGCTTGATGAAGTTAAATTTCTTCCAAGGATTATCACTAGTTAAAAGCCTACTGAGCGAATAACAGAAGAATTTGATTGTGCTCCACTAAATAAATTTAGGGGGCGTTTGGTTCAATATTTTCTTGACATTATGTTATGTTATCTAGAGAAAATAATTGTTTGGTTTAATGGCATCTATAAATAATTTTTTATAAGATTATAACATCATTAGTTAAAAGATGATATTTAGATTATATAACATAACACTAAGATAACAGCAAATCAAACGCCCCCTTAATCATTTTTTCATGTATTATATGCCCCACTTCCAGTTCTGGTTTTCCTTCATGAGGTTAGATCTGAAATTCAAATAAATCTTGTGTTTGTCCTCCCCTTATATTAAATTTCAAGATTAATAGCAATTAAGTCTTTCTAGCTTTAGCTTATGTGCAATTGGATCTTTTCAATTTTAAAATTAGTTAAATTGGTCTTCTAGTTTCAACTAAAATGCAAATAGGTTCTTGAGTACTAATAAAGTCACCTATTTAACAATATATTTTTTTCTAATTATTCGATTAAATTAAGAAAATATTACCTATTGAGTTTCTTTATTAATAGTAATAAATTTATTTACATATTATCTTAAATTAGTAGACTAATTTGATTAATTTAAGAATTAAAAAGATTTAATTGCACTTAGCCTAAGAGGAATTTAATTACTATTAACCTTAAAATTAAACTAGATTGGCTTAGAGATTTTATGGAAGTCCTATTAATCATTTTTATTAGATTTTTCAAGATGGAGTGACCATAATTTAAGTGATTTAATATATTTTGATTAATACAATTATTAAATATTCTTGACCTCTTTTCCTCCCCTTTTGGGTGGTGACATCACATCAAATGTCTTGTGGTCAAATAGGCAAGAGAATCTAACACAAAATTTTGGGCTACCTTTTAAGGCTAAAAGAATTTGACAAGATGCTATGTACTGTACATTTCATTCTGGTTATATATTTTGACATGATATAATCTGAAATGCATTATGTATGATGTCATTGTGAGGTTGTTTTTTGGCTTTTCTAGTATCTGAGTATCACTTTGTACGTTCTGTTGATATTTTAGTTTATGATTGGTTTTGGAGAACTGACCTCTACTTAAATGTTATGGGCATTTCATCTTTGACATCTACCACTGTTGTAGTATTAGTTGATCTTCCTCCTAGGGATGTTGCTTGTTATGCTGGTGCTTGTAAAGTTGACAAATATTTAGTTGCTTGTTACATTTATAGTATTGATTTTCAGCTGTTTGCATTTGACACTTTTAGTTATTTAGCTCTTGATGTTGTTTTGTTTCTCGCACATGTGCAATTCCTTTGAAGTGAATCTCCTTTTGTTTTTCGTTGTATCGACTTAGCTATTCAAAAGGGCATTACTGCTCAGTTATTAAGCCACATGTAAAATAGTTATAATATTTCGTGATCTAAATGCAGTGATATAGTTATAATGCTCAGTTATTAGGAGTTTAAAATTTTAACCATAGTTAAAATAAGTCATTTTCTTAGACAGTTGCCAAACAGAGCCTAAGAAAACAAAATCTAAATTTCTCCAAAGCAAAAACAACCGCTAGCAATTCTTTCTCAGTTGTATAATTCAATTGTGTTTTTGTAAAAGCTCTACTAGCATAAGCAATCATATAGGGAGCTTTGTTTATTTCCTGTCCTAAAACAAACACTTACTATATAGTTAGATGTGTCACACATAAACTCATAAGGATATGACCAGGCAGGAGATTGAATAATAAGAGCATTAATTAGTCAATCATTTAAAGTTTGAAATGCTTTAAGATAAAATTCATCAAAATTAAATTGAGTGTCTCTAGCAAGAAAGAAGGTCACATAAAGGCTTTGATATCTTACTAAAGTTCTTCTATAAAATCCAGCATGTCGCAAAAATAATCTAACTTGTTTAACTGAAGTAGGAGGTGAAAGTTTTGAAATAAGATTAATCTTAGCATTATTTACTTCTATTCTTCTCTTAAAAATAATATGATCTAGCACAATTTCTTTTCTAATCATAAAGTGACTTCTCTCAATTTAGAACTAAATTTGTCTCTATACAATCTTGTAAGACTCTAATTAATTTCTATAAATAATTATCAAATGAAATATCAAATATAGAAAAATCATCCATAAAATTTTCTAAATAGTCAAGCATAATCCGAAAGGTATTCTTTGAAAAGCAAAAGTTTCATATAAGCAGGTAAATGTTATTTTCTGTTGATCTTCAAGATAGACAAAAATTTGATTATATTTGAAACGACCATCTAAGAAGTAAAAATAACTGTTATCTCCTAATTTTTCTAAGATTACTTTTCTACTCTCAGAGGGAAATACCCTTCCTTTTTTTGCTGGTTGTGGGCGAGGAGGGATCACCCCTCGTATAAGCATGTGGGATCTACTCTCATTTAACGTGGCATGCACTCATTGATTTTTTGATAGTATAGCATGCACTCGTTGGCTTCTTGATAGTGCGCTATTCTTTTGCTTTGATGACAGCCTTCTTTGGCCCAACATTCAGCCTATCCTACGCCTCCCCCTCACATACAAGATGTCTTAACTAGAAAGCCTTATTCTTTAAATCTAACATCATCGGCCAACTCATGCATTAGGGTTTTAATTAAATATATAAAATTTAAAATACTATTCTTATATGCGAGCTCACATCCTATTTGATAAAATATATTTTTGGGTGATTTTCATTGAGGCCTCTAAGATAGAATTTAGATTTCACATAAATATATAAAAATAAAAAATTAAGTCATTTTTAATGAATTTATTAAGTTAGATTGTTGAGTTATCATTTTTAAAAAATTAAAAAATATATTTAAATATTGTAAATATATTAAAGTATGTTCAATTATTATTCTAGCTTCATTTTCTATCTTTGTTTTATATCTCAATTTATAATAATAATTTTTATTACTTAAAATATATATCTCAAATTTTTTTTAAAATAATAATTTAATGATTAAATTTAACGGAATCTATAAAAAATAATCTATATGAAAACATTTTGGACATATTTTTATTTTTGTGAATCTTTGTGAAATTAAAAATCTACCTCAAAAGTCTGGATAGAATTACCCCATATAATCTTTTTGTCGATTGGGGCCTCATTGAAGCTTCAAAAAGATGCTTAATTAAGAGTCAAATGAAGTTTCTTTGAAAGCTATTACATGTGAACAATGCCCAATCGTAGAAACTTAAAAGTAACTCTCTTATACTACGGACCTAAACAGACTTCAACAATCTTTCTCTGAAAAACATTGTCAAAAAATGACGCGAACAACCTTGTTTAGCAGGGATTCCAATTAACTTATCTCATTGGGAACTAGAAAACTTTGTTTAATAAGGACTCAAAAAGTTTTGTTTAATAGCAACTCCTAACAAAGGAACTTGGGATATTCAGAAAAGATGGCACAAATTCTCATAATACACTAAACAACACAAATCAAATCTCTCCAAAAAAAGTACTAAATATCCTAAGTCATGACAGATTGTACTAAATGACATCATTACTTCTCCCTATCCCCAACTATAAATAGAGGGATGGAAGACGAGCGTACGACTCTTCTTTTAAAATGAACCACTGGCCCTTTAGCTCTTTAACTCGTTCGATTCCATAGTTTAACTATAAGCTCCTGTTTGTTTGACAGTTTAAAATTAACTTGATTTTATTTTGAACAGGCATATCACATCATACATGAAATTTAATATTAAAAATTAATTTTATTTGGCATCCTACACATATTACTAAAATAATAACTAACTTTTATCACATCCCTCACATATTTCAACATAATAACTAACTTTATATCACATCCCTCACATATCTCAGCATAATAACTAATTTTATTTCACATCATTCAAAATTTTTAATAAAAAATATTTTTATTTAAGTTTAATTTTAATCTTATTAAATTTAAATCTCACAAACAAACAGGCCCTAATAGTCCTGAAGGTTAAACTAACAAATGAGAGCTCCAAAATTTTTGGGTTCCTTGAAATGTATGATGCAAGGCTGAAACTTAAAGGAAATTGATGGAAGGGCACCACCAGGAGTCGAGCCTGCGGCTTAATTTGACTCAACATGGGGAATCTTACCAGGTCCAGACATAGTAAGGATTGACAGACTGAGAGCTCTTTCTTAATTCTATGGGTGGTGGTGCATGCCCGTTCTTAGTTGGTAGAGCGATTCGTCTGGTTAATTCCGTTAACGAACGAGACCTCAGCCTGCTAACTAGCAACGCAGAGTTCTGCTTCCGCGGCCAGCTTCTTAGAGGGACTATGACCGCTTAGGCCACGAAAGTTTGAGGCAATAACAGGTCTGTGATGCCCTTAGATGTTGTGGGCTGCACGCGCGCTATACTAATGTATTCAACGAGTCTATAGCCATGGCCGAAAGGCTCGGGTAATTTTTAAAATTCCATCGTGATGGGGATAGATCATTGCAATTGTTGGTCTTCAACGAGAAATTCCTAGTAAGCGTGAATCATCAGCTCGCGTTGACTACGTCCCTGCCCTTTGTACACACCGCCTGTCGCTCCTACCGATTGAATGGTCCGGTGAAGTGTTCGGATCGCAGCGACGTGGGCGGTCCGCCGCGTGCGACGCTGTGAGAAGTCTATTGAACCTTATCATCTAGACTTAATTGTTATTAACCCTATTATTTACTTTCTTTTAACTTCCACTTGGGGACCCATAAAGTCTTTAAGGTTTTCATTCGTAGCATGCCCTAAGTTTAAACTACTGAATTTAATGTTATCATTTTTCGCACAAACACTCGAATTTTTCATAAAACTCTTGATGTTATTTTATTTTTCTGATTACTTTTAGGGTAAATTACACCCAGGTCTCTGAATTTAAGGCTCAATAACAAACAAGTTTAGGTTTTCTAATTACTTTTTATTTTTTTTTATTATTAATTTTTTTTAAAATTATTATTATACCCTTCCTCCTCTCTCTCTCTCCTCCAGAGGGGAGGAGAGATATAATGATAATTTTAAAAAGTTTTTAATAATTAAAAAATAAAAAAAACTTATTTAATAATTTATTAAAACTCTGAGATCCTGATATTATAATATAAATTTGTGCGTTATTAAGCCTTAAACTCAAATTACTGAGTGTAATTTACCCTTACTTTTATTACACATTTTTTTGTATCTTATTTGTGAATTTTTGCATTAATAAATCATTATATAAAATTCACTAATGATGTATTTTGCATGGTGGTATTTTTTTTTTTTAATAAGGTATTTTTTTTGGTGTTAGTCAACCTATGCAACCAATAATTTATTAGTTAATTTATTTGTTTATTTTTATTTGGGCTCTCAAGCACAGAGATGCTTTGATGATTGATTTGTCATGTTTTGATTCTCGGGATAAAAAAAAAAAATTGTTTTTTTTAATAAAAAAGAAAATCGTTTAAAATGAAAAGATTCTATAAGATCTGCAGTACTCTCAAATCAAAATTTTGGATTTGGATTTGAAATCATTCTTTTTTTTGTACATATCATATTATAGAGTAATTTTTAGTTTCATCGATTCGGAGTAACAAACTCGTATACTTTTATATAAGCAAATTTTTAAAACGATGCTTCAGTTTCGATCGCAAACTCACAAAATCAAAGCATTAGTTTTGATAGTTTCGATAATTTCAATGTTTTCAGTACAGGTTGTTTTAATTTTTTTATAAATTATGTAATTTTATAAATTTAGAATTAAGTTTATTAATGATAATTATTAAATATTATTTTTAAAATGATTAAAATATATAATATATTTGAAATAGATAAATATTATAAGATATTATAAATTATATTAATTAAAATTATATAAAATATTTAATTTTTTGAGAGCAAGAGTTTTTAATTTTTTAAAATTAATTTCCACCAAAAAAAAGGTGCAAAATTTGGTTTTTTTCACCTGAATTTTAAAAACCTGTTCTTAAATGTTTGAGTGGCATGTTGATTTTTTTTCTTCATTTTTATTATTATAAGGTTATGAAAAATGTATATTTTTATGTCTCAGTGATGTGTTAGATGTTTGAATTTTTTATTGGATGAGTATTTTTTGTTTTCTTTTTTTTTTATAGAGAATAATTTTTGTGTTTTTCTACAATGAAATTTATATCACATTTGTTTCGATTTAATTAGAGATCATTTTAGTTATAATTTTTTTTTTATATTACGTATAGTATAAAATAAAATTAATTGATATATTAAAAACTATGTAAAATATAATATAAAGCATATTTTTTGATATTAAAATTTATATATTGCGGATAAATAAATAATTTTTTTTTATTATATTTTATTTTTAAAGTGATGACAAAGACTTTCAATCAAATAGAGACTTTGTCACTCTTAAGGGTCTATTTATTTGTAAGGTTAAATTTAATAAAATTAAAAGTAAATTTAGATAAAAAAAATTTTTTATTGAAAATTGTGAATGATGTGAAATAAAATTAGTTATTATGTTGGGATATGTGAGAGATGTGACATAAGTTAGTTATTATTTTAGTAATGTATGTAGGATACGAAATAAAATTAATTTTTAATATTAAATTTTATGTATAATGTGATATATTAGGTTAAAAATAAACTAGGTTAATTTTTAAATACATATGTATAGCTGGATGCTTTATCATAGTTGAGTCTTTCAATTTAAATTGCTATTGGTTATATAAAATTCACTTTAAATTTAATTTAATAAAATAAAAAATTTTATTAAAAGCATATGAATCATATATAATATAATAGAATTTAAAATAATACATTAATAATTTAATTTATATATTTTTCTTATAAAAGTATCTTGCAAAATATATAATTTTGTTTGGATTTGATATAATATATGCATATTGCATCTTAGATAGTAAAATTTATAATTTTTTATTATTATAGTGCTCTAATATAAATTTTCTCATTTTGTTATTATTTAAACATTAATTTAAAATTAAACTTAAACTTAAATGAAGATATTTTTTATTAAAAATTATAAATAATATGAAATAATGTTAGTTATTTTATTGAAATATATAAGAAATATAGTATAAATTTGTTATTATTTTGATATATACATAGAATTTGAAATAAAATTAATTTATTATTTTAAATTGTATGTATTCTCACTTAATGGGATTAAGATTTGATTGTTATTATTATTTTTATATTTTAAATTTTATGTATGAAATAAAATATAATTAATTTTTAATATTAATTTTTGTGTGGGATGTGATATATTTGATTTAAATTTACTAAGTTTAGTTTAACCTTTATTAGACTTATATATTGTTAAATTTTAAGGTATTTATATTTGATATTTGTGACAACAGTTTGTGTCACAAAAAATTTAAATATTATTTATATATTATTTTTTTAAAAAAAATTGAACTATCGGGTGTCATATATTAAAAAAAAAAGTAAATATTTAAAATTTTGTATAACATATTTTCAAATATCATTTAATTTACATATTTTTATAATAGATATTTTTCAGGGATTTACAGAGATGACACATTAATTACAAAAAATATTATATATTTCATCATAAAAAATAAAATATTATGTATATTATACTTAAATTTTTGCAATGTTATAAATTTTATATTATTAATTAATAAAATCATATTTTATTCTAAATCTGAACCCATTAAATCATTATTTATAATTTAAAATATTCTCTAAATTATTTTAATATTAAAATTAAATTTTAAATTCAAAATTTTAATTGCTATCATAATACTCAAAAAACTGTTTATTTTATAGATCAATTATATATAAAATTAATTTTAAACTTGTTCTATTAAAATAAAAAATTTTATTAGAAATTTATGAATTTACATTACATGAAAAAAATTAGAAAAATTCGTATGAAATTTATAATTTTGTATGATGTCAGGGTATACAAGTAATATTTAATCCTAAACGGTAAAATATGTAATATTTTGTTATTAATGTGCCTCCTTGTAAATGTTCGCATTTTTTATTATTTAGTATTACAATTTAGCAGTTGAATTAGAAATAATCAATATAGCCGTTGCTTTTTCAGAAGCTGTTTCCGCAGAAATAAAACGCACTTTTCACGAAGAGCAGGCTGTCAGACGTAAAAGTTACAAGCACCGCTGTGAAATATCTCAACGTCAGACCCAGGAGATTTGTGGCCCCAGGACCTGCGGTGTATTCTTGAGTGCACTTTGGGTGCGATGTGCTATGTCAGCGTAAGCTTCTCCCCGATTTCCCTCGTCCGATCACGTGTTCCATCATATACCTATCATGTGATCTCCTCTCTTCTTCTTGGCGCACGCGTCCGCATAGAAAGTTTTATGCGCCTGTTTTTTTCTCCCGCCATCCTCCCGCAGGACTGTTATGAAATATTGAAACTCGAAAATCCCTCAATTTTTAAATCGATTTAAAATTAATTTAAAAATTTTAAATTAAATTACGAGCTAAAACTAGACTTAAAATTTATTTCAAATCGATTTCAAATTAATTATAACACGCCGATCATCAAGTTTCTATAGAAAAACAAATTTTTTATACTTTTTAGCAGATTTAATTTTTTTAAATTATATTTAAATGGGCTAAAATTAAATTCAATTTTGAATTTAGATTGGTGCACTAACACCGCTAAAAAGTGTTATTCTTAATATGAATACTTTTCTATTTGATATGCATATCAGTTTTTTAATAATAATTTTTTTTGCCACACTGATAAAAAATAGTACTAAAAATTTTGAAAAAATATTTATTCTAAGTAAAGAATGATTTTTTTATTGATTTTTTGCACATATTTAGGGAATAAATTTACTGACTATAAAACAATAAATTATACTCGAGTCTCTGAGTTTAAAATATAATAATATTTAAATTCATATTTTTAAACATTTAACATTTAAAAGTTTTTTTTTGAATTTTTTTATTAAATTTTTAAAAATTTTAATCATGTCCTCTCCTCTTTCTGTGCTGACGATCAAGAGTGTGGAGAGTATAATTATAATTTAAAAGAAAATAATAATAATAATAATAATAATAATAATAATAATAATAATAAATAATTTTTTATTTTTTTATAAATTTTAATGTAAAAATTTTATTTTATTTTATATTTTTTAATTATTTTTAATAAAATTATTAATTTTATTTCATATTTTTAATAAATAAAATATCTTAGGTTTGCGTATAATTAAAGTTTTTGGGACCGACCCAATAATTTCTCTCACCCGTAGGAATTCTTAATTATATTTTAATTAGGGAAATTGTATATATCATAAAATTTAAATATTTTATATATTTAATTTTTATTTTAAGGCTGAAAATTATATAAAAAATGCAACTATCTAAATAAACTATCATACATGATAAAAGTAGATAATAGAATATTATAATGTATTTTTGGGGCATGGGCTAGATTAAATAAATAAATATAATAATAAATAATTAATTAAAATAAATATAGCTTATTTCTGAAAATTTATATATATAATTGTTGACGTAGGATGTAGGGGATCCCAAGGAACACCAAAAAAGAGAGAGTTCCGGGAGATGGCGGCGCGCAAAGGGGTAAGCCTGTTAATGGAAGCTTAAGAGAGAGTAAAGAGCATCCAGAGCAGCACACAGAGATTTAAGATGGTTCAGAGAGGAAATCCTCTACATCCACCAAAAAATCAGCGAAGAAGTGTCACTAATGAAAAGAGGTAGCCGTGAAGGCTAATACAAAGAGCTTACAAGAGGAAGAGAGAGAAAGAAGGAGAAAGAGAGAGGCTTTTTTGTTCTCAAGCTCCTGTTTTACAAGAGGTGATAGAGGAGAGGTTCTGCTCTTCCTAGGGCCAGTCCTCCTTGGTTCTTCCCCTCCCTTTGAAGTTTTTGTTCAAGGATATTTGTAGGCAGCAGATGGTGCATCTTTATCCTGGTTTTTCGGAAGAAAAGGAGGTGGATAAGCTCTAGGTTCGCGCCGCTTATCGGCCACTAGAGGGACCAGAGTTAGTAAAGAGGCTTGACCTTTGGATCTCGGTACTGCTTCTGGGGATTCATGATGGCTGAAGCATGCAGACCTTTGATTTGCGTGTTTGGAAGAAGCATGTTGCATTGGAAACGGTGCGGCCAGAGCACGCTGACAGCGATAGGTATAGCTGAGAAATATCGTGCTCAATGTAGCTGGGAGAGCTGGAAACATCGGTCATGCAGGATGTTTGGAAGGCTCTAAACCTCACTCACGAGGTTTGGAGGGCCGAAACCTCACTCACGAGGTTAGGAGGCTCGAAACCTCACTCACGAGGTTAGAGGCTCCAAACCTTACTCACGAGGTTTGGAAGACTAACATAGTTTCAAAGGTTAAAGCATGATGTTTCAAGATGAAGGAGCGCAACGTGTATGGCTGTGATGCAGCGCTGGAGCCACATGTCAACAATAATATAACATCTTATTTTATTTATATATTAATTATTTATTCCCTAAATATTATAATTAATGCATTTTGCATTTTTAAATATTAAATAAGATACATTATATTTATCAACATTTATAATTTTAAATATTATGTCAAACAATTTAAATTGAGAATAATATTTAAAAAATAAAAAATATCTAATATAATAATATAAAAATATACGTTATCTTCAAAATTATATTAATAAAATAAGATTAGGGTGGCAATATCTAACCCAAATTTAACTTAAAAATTTTAAGTATGAGCCATAATTTTTATTCCATTTATTAGATAGATTGAGTTTGCATTGTATATAATCGAGTTAGTTAGTGTTCGTGTTACCAATTTATTGATATTTATTTTATAAATGAGTTGAGTTGGTGGATTGAATCGACTTATTTATTATTTGGGTCGGATTCAATTATTGATTTTTACTCATTTTTATAAATAAGTGAGATTTAAGTTGAGCTATGGGTTGAGATAGATTCAAGTTAACCTGACTCGTTAATTAGTTTTACCACCCCTACATAAGATGATAAGATATTTATAAAATTTAGAGTTAATATGAAAATAATTGTTAGGGGTAATTCTATTTAGGCTTAATTACTTGGCCACAAAAATTTACAAATTTCATTCACAAAAATATTATACGGGACATCGTGGTCCCTCTGTAACAGAATCTATTATGTAGTGTAAAGATGACAAAATACTCATCTTTAATCAATTAATTTTTAAAATATGCTATTTTCAAACGCCGAAGCGCAAGGCTGCGCTCAGGCCGCCCCGCTCAGACGCCTTGCGCCCGAGAGGGCATGATGCGGCTGCGCGTAGGCGACCACCAATGCATGAGGCCGCGCGCTATGCTGACCTGCGCTCAGGCGACCTGTGCACGGACCACGTGCGTGCAAGGTTGCGCACTACAGCGACCCACGTGCTGGCTGTCACCGGTGAGCGAGGCCGCACGATGTTGCTCCTCTCACTTAGATGCCAGCGTGCAGGTGACCGGTGCGCGGACGCCTTGCATGCAGTGAGGGTAAAACTATAATTTAAAAAATATTTTTTTTTTTTATGAATTAATGATATTTTAAACGAAAAAAATTATATTAGATCTGATTAAAAGTTTTATTTTTAGGGTCCTAATGAATTATATAATAATTATTGTGTATTTAAATGACATATTTTGATGTTTATAAATCGATAAATTAGACAAATCTCGATAACCAAGTGAAATTAGTTATGTTGATTGTTTAAAATTAATTTCATTGCGTGCGAATGAATAAATGTTTTAAAAATATTATGCGGACAGTCGCATAGAAACGACAGTTCATTAAATAAATCAGTATGGGGTGGCCACGCCACTCCATCGTCTTCTTCCCTTCTCTCTCCTGCTTCACTGCTGCTTCTCACTTCTCAATTCACTCGTGCTGCACCTGTGAGCTCCGCTCCAGTGCCGTGCTTCTCCTCAACATCCTCCTCCGGCCGCGGCAGCTGATAACGCCACTGCTGCAGCTAGATGGAAGTTTAGGGTTCCGGTAGTGATGGGTTGCCTGCAATCAAAGACCAGCAACGTCCAGTCTCCGGATGAAGGCTCTCCTCCGGCGGAGAAGCAAGATCCACGTGATTTATTTGACTATCAACATTCATATCGCTCTTCATTGTCGTTTTTTCTGAATTTTATTTCCTTTTTGCGCGATTACTGTAAAGGGGAGAGCGAGGAGCAGGATAGAGCGCCGGCGTTCCGGGAGTTCTCTCTTGCAGAGCTGCGGTCGGCGACGAAGGGTTTCAGCTCGGAGCTAATTGTGTCGGAGAGCGGAGAGAAGGCTCCGAACGTCGTCTATCGTGGGAAGCTAGATGGCGGGAGGCTCATTGCAATCAAACGCTTCTCTCGCCAATCATGGCCTGATGCGCAGCAGTTCGTGGTTTGCTCTCGATGTCGTTTCTTCTCCTCCTCCTCATTATTACTACTAGTTTTGAGGATGGGTTTGGGTGTGTTTTGGTGGTTTTTTTTGGTTAGGTGGAAGCAGCGGGGGTGGGGAAGTTGAGACACAGGAGACTGGTTAATTTGATAGGCTGTTGCGCCGAAGGAGATGAGAGGCTTCTCGTCGCTGAGTTCATGCCCAATGACACTCTGTCCAAGCATCTCTTCCACTGTATGGGCTTGTAATCCCAATCTCTCCCCATCCTTTTCTTATATGTCTATGCATGTGGGTGCCCTAAGGCCAGTTTCCTATCAAAGCCGTTGGAGAATTTCAATAGTTTTTGTTCACGATTATAAAAGCGAGCTTATATTTAAAGCCTTAAACTTTGTCAGCTTAGTTTAAGCCTTTTAGGATTAACGCAGAGCATGATGATTGATTGTTAATGAGGTTATAGTTCTCCGTTTGATTTCTTAAATATAGATTAAGCCCCTTTCAATGATATATAGAAAAGTTCATCATTACGTACGATGAATAAACAGTTTCCTTGATAAGAATAAAAGCTAGAGAATCACTAAACTTGAATCACTAAACATGAACAATGATTGAAAAAATTCTAAGGTGCACTAAGTTTATACATAGATACATGATGTTATGTATGAGCTACTTGGTACTGTACATAGATACATCAGCATTTTTATGGGCAATAAAACCCATACTAGCCCTGCCCTACCATGGCCTTTTACATGCTAGCCCTAAACCCGCCTTATGGATATGAAATTGATCCCAATATCCATCTCACTAAGGCTGGTTGGGGCAGTTTAAATGGTTTGAATGTTAATTCCTATCCCTGGCCATGATTGAAGGCTGAGATTAAATCCATATAATTCCACTATTAAATACAGGATGGAATACAAGTTCCTGAAACCATTTGATTATGCAAGATTAAATTTAAAGTTATAGTAACATTATGCTTTAATCTTACAAAATGGGGCATCAGCGTTCTTATAGTCCAAGGATGGACATTAAATTTAGTAATAATGCAAGAATGTTTCTATAAGCTTCAGCAAGTTGTTCACAATATTAGGCATGATGAAATTTATCCTAGTTAATGTGGTAATGGTATCATCTAAAATAACTGGAAAATTAGAGTTATGATATACTTTTGGGTGGTTGCTAAATTGTTTTGTGCGTATTTGCTTGTTGTGTTAGTTGAAGGAGAAAAAGTTTGTTCTTGTCTCTTTGTTTCATCTGTGTCAGTTCTTAGCAAATTCCCTTTTTTTAACATGTCCGTCTTGACTTAATTTTGTTGTTTATTATACAGGGGACAAGCAACCTTTACGTTGGGAAATGCGAGTGAGAGTTGCATACTTCATTGCACAAGCACTTGATCATTGTAATATTGAAAACAGGAAGATATATCATGACTTAAATGCTTACAGAATTTTGTTTGATGAGGTATGATACTTGTTCCTTGGACTTCTATGTAGGCCGTTTGTAACTTACATTTTATGTCTCTACTTGGTCCTTCTATGGATGTGATTTCTTCTCTCTTTTACTTGATTTTTTTTTTTTGCTTCTGATTGATCTTCCGGATGTAGTTCTTTATTTCTATATATTCTGGAATGATTTGCTTAATTGTTTAAGTAGATATGCAGAATTTCTTGAAATGATCTGTTCATTTTTGCTGGTCTGTAGACTGTTGTTTACTCTTATACAAAAGAAAGAGTGATTAAGGACATTTCACAGCAGTAAATTGATCTGTTTTAGTGATTACATCATTTCTTGAACCAATGGCTGGTGTGTGATGCGATGATGAAGATATTTTTAATACAAAGTTCAGCAGTTTAATTGACAAATTAACAATTTAAATCAAGTTGAACTAGGACGGTCAATTAATTTCTTTGAAGATTGGTGCTCTTGTACTAGAACTCATCGTAACTGAACTCAATCCAATATCAAATCTCTCAGCTACTGCCAAACAAAATACGTTCATGTGAGCACATGATCCAATCGATCTTGATTAACCATCAACTACTTGGTTTGAAGGAGGGATCACACCTGAATTGTACTCTTAAAGAATCTGATGGGTGACTTGCTGAAGGGTTGACAACTGATGGTGGAAGAAACCTGTAGATAGCACTCTAGCTATACTCACGGGACTCACATGGAGGAAAGCTGGGATGCTCTCATAGGCTGCTGGAAGAATAGTAGAAAACAGAGCTGTTGGAAGAACAGCAGAAAACAAGAGGAATGTCTGGGAAGGTGTTCAGGTTGACTTAAACAACGGAGACTGTTATTTGGCTTGATGCACAAAATCACAGAATGAATATGTCCAATAAGTTCTCAGGATCTTCAGCATGCCAACAGATGAAGAGGGACCTTCTTGCGTGAACTTGTATCGATGATGGCCTCATGAATTTGACAATAACGAGGGAACTAAAGAATTTTTTGAGACAACGATCGTTTATGGGTTCTCAATAAAGCTTGGCCTCATCACTATCCAGGTTGTCCATTCACACAAATCAACTTGCAATACCTTTTATTCGTCAGTTTTATACAATACAAAGGTGGTCTTTGCATAGAGAACCCATTACATTTGAATTTGAAAATCAAAATAAAACATGAAGGAATGTAGAAAATAAAACCCCAACATACAAATAGAGAACATTAGAATATAAAGTTATTTCTCATCTATAATCTACAAGTATAACTTTTACTATTCTTGGATTAAAACCTACTAGTTTAAGCTTTTATTATTCTTGGGCTATAATCTACTTTAGGTTAGTTGATAATCAAAGACTTAATATGGTATCTGAGCTAGTGATCTCAAGTTTGAATTTTGGTGATCCCCAATTTCTATGACATAGGTCTTGTTTAGTTGAAAGTTATTTTTAGATAAAAAAAGAGAATATTTTTTTATAGAATTGATGAAAAAGAAATTTATTTTAATATTGGAAGGTGTGTAAGATATGAAACAAAGTTAAATTTTAATGTTAAAATTTGCGTCGAATGTCAAAATAAAGTTATTTTTTTATGTTGGAATTTGTGTTGGATGTGCAATAAAGTTGTTAAAATTTATGATAAATTTTAAATATTAATAAGATATTAATTTATCTTTTTTTTGGATGATTACTAAACAAGGCTATAAGGTCTTAAAAAAAGTACCCATGATTAACTCTTAATTGCAAAGTAAATTAGCTTACATATGGGGTTGTATTAGAATATAAAATTATTTTTTGGGCTATAATTTACAAGCTTGAGCTTTTAGGTGAGGTGTAATTGGTGATTTAAACGAAGAAATCCCAAATGAATGCAAAGCAAATCAATCAAAGAGGGTTGTTCTCCAATTTTGCCAAATTAGTGTAGAATTTTCATTTAACTCAAGTCAACATAGGACCTTCCACGAAATCAATTGAGCCCAAAATCTTTGAGATCTTCAATCAATATCTCTTTTGTGTAAAGGTGCCCTAACTGATATCATGTAATGCAGTGCCTTTCCTAGTGTTGCTTTGTAGATTCTAGCTTGTTTAATGTGTACTTGTTTTTCTTCTTATAGGACTTAAATTCAATTTCATTCATATAAATTTTGAAACCATGATATAATTTATATTCTCTAAAATTTTTAAAATTTTAACGCGCCGTTGCCGGGTCCCAAGTCCCGGATGAGAAACGCGGAGGGTTGCGTTAGGCAGTCGACAGCCAGCGTAAAATATGTCGAATCAATCATAACATAAATTTTTCAAAAAATTGTGCTAAAGTTAGGATATTCCTGAAAACAACGCGCTGTATTGCTTGAATACAGTGAAAAATGGGAAAAAAGGGCCGCTACATCGACGCTCGGGTATAGTGATAAGTGAGTAAGAGTCCCCACATCATGGACATGTGCGGGTAAATAAGCTAGTCCAACATACTAGAACTCAAGCCAGTAGGATTAGATTAGAAAATTGGAATATAGGTACTCTAATAGGCAAATTAATGGAATTAGTTGATATTATGATTAATAAAAAAATTAATATTTTGTGCCTATAAAAAATGAAATGGGTTGGAGAGAAAGCTAAGAAAATTAATAGCTTAAATTTTAAACTTTAGTATTCTGATAAAAATAAAAATAAGAATAGAGTGTGTATAATTATAGATAAGAGCTTGAAGAATCACGTAGTGGAAGTTAAGAGAAATAATGATAGAATTATGATTTTAAAAATTATAATCAATGAAATAATTATTAATATTATGAATGTGTATACCCTTAAAGTAGGTTTGGATGTGAGCATAAAAAAATAATTTTAGAATAATTGGGAAGAAATAATAAGTTGAAACTCTATTCTCGGCCTCAATGGTGGAATTTAAAGAATGAGAACATATGTATATTTAAAAAAAAGATTTTAGAACTTGGCAGTGGAATATTAATGAGAAAATTGATCTTGTGTGACTGACGGTTGCTAACTGTATCTGTATGGTGGTGAAGGATGTGTTGGGAGAATTCAAAGGAATAATTTCAAATAATAAAAATGCTTGGTGGTGGAAAGTTAATGTAAAAAAAATTTAGGAGAAGAGTATTTATTATAAAGATTGGTTTAAAAATAAGAATAATGATATGTTAAAAAATATAAAGCGGTTCGATGAGAATTTAAGAAAATAATCGACAATGCAAATAATATGATTTTTGAGAATTCATATAAGATGCTAGACACCAAAGAAGGAGAGACAAATATATAGGATTACTAAGATAATAGATAAAAAGATTAAAAATTTAATTCAAGTAAACTGTATTAAAAATGAAGATTAAAAAGTGTTTTTTATTAACAAAAATATTAAAGATAAATGAATGTATTATTTTCAATAGCTTTTTAATGAAAGTTGTGAAAATACAATTGATCTTACTGAATTTAGCATCTAAAAGAAAGTAAAAATTTCTCTTACATCTGATGTATCAGTAAAACTGAAGTTTAAAATGTTTTAAAGAAGATGAAGTATAAAAAAAGTAGGACCAGATGACATTGCAATAAATGTTTGAAAGTGCTTGGGAGATGAAAGAGTTTTTTGGCTCATTAGATTGTTTAATATGATTTCGAAGAGTAAAAGAATGTTAAATAAATGATGAAAAAGTATATTGGTACTTATTTATAAGAATAAAGGTGATGTATAGAATTGTGCTAATTATAGAGGAATTAAATTAATGAGTCATATTTTGAAACTCTGGGAGAGGGTGATCAAACATAGATGTTATTCCATGAAATTAAGGTATAAGAGAATCAGTTTGGTTTTGTGCTAGTTATATCTACTATGAAAGCTACTGATTCATGAAAAAGTTTAATGGAGAAGTTTAAGAAAAGAAAGAAAAACGTACATTTGGCTTTATTAATTTGAAAAAAGTTTATAATAAATTTCAAGAGAAGTAGTTTGGAGAGTTTTAGAAAAGGAAGGAATTTGCACTGCTTATATTCAAGTTATTAAAGATATGTATAAAGGAGCTGTTACTTGTGTTTGGATATAAGAAGATTTGACTTAGGATTTTTCTTATTACTGTTGGATTACACTAAAGCTGAGCTTTAAATTTGTATCATTTTGCTTTGACTATGAAAGTTGACTGGACATATCCAAGATGAGGTGTATGTTGTTCGTAGATATTATTTTGTTGATAAAACTAAAGAGGGAGCCAAAGCTAAACTTGAGTTTTGGATGAATATTTTAGAATCTAAATGTTTTCATCTCAGTAGATAAAAAATTGAATATATGGAGTGCACATTTAGTTAAGAAAGAAGGACTTATATTAGTGATGCGATAATTGTTGATCAAATTGTCAGGAAGAGTGAGCGCCTTAGATATCTTAAATCATACAAAATGATGGTGAAATAAATAATAATTTTATTAGTTGGATCCAAACAGAATGAGTAAATGAAGAAATGTTTCTAGTGTGTTGTGCGATAGAAAAATTTCATTCGGACTTAAGGGTAAATTTTATAAGGCTGTAATAAGAACAACGATGATATATCGTATTGAGTGCTGATCTGCAAAGAAGAAACATAAATGAGGATGCTAAGGTGGACGTGCGGATATACATGAAAGGGTAGAATGAGAAATAAGCATATTTACGAGAAAGTTGGTGTTGCATCAATTGAGAATAAATTTAGAAAAAGTCAGCTTAGATGGTTTGGACATATAAATCGTAGGCCGATTGAAACTTCAATTATAAAAATCGAGTTATTGGATTTTGCTCAGATATAAAGAGGAAGAGGGAGACTAAAGAAGACATGATAAGAAATTAGGAGTGATCTTACATACTTAAGCCTAAATAAATATTTGTTAATTGATAGAGCGCAATGGAAATGAAGGATTCATGCGACCGATCCTACCTAGTGTGATTAAGGCTTCGTTGTTGTTGTTGTAAAATTTCTAAAATTTTTTATATGAATTTTATATTGAAAACTGTAGCATTTATGGTGTTTTCATTTTTTTTTTGAGCAAGGTTGAACTTCCTTCCAAAATTGGTTTGTTTTGTTTTACAAGGAAGTCTGTATGAATATTTTGTCTAATTTGTGTCCATGCACTCATACAATTGTATTCAATTTAGTTGTAAGATAGCTAGCACATATGTTTCCTTCCATTGCCATGTGTACATTATTATTGATGTTGACATTTAATATTATGGAGTTTTCTGCAGAACGGTGATCCATGTTTATCTAGTTTTGGTCTAATGAAAAATAGCCGAGATGGGAGAAGCTATAGCACAAACTTAGCCTATACTCCTCCAGAGTTCTTGCGAACAGGTCCGTGCACCATTGTTTGTACACATTCTTTCCAATATATTGAATGCTACGAAGCACTTATTCTTTGCATGACAATAACTTCGAATATACACTTTGCATTATTGTTGTTAGCCTTGCAGGCTAGGTAATGTTCCTTAGTATCTTCACCTTATGTCAGCATGTTGCATTGAATGAGCTATATTTAGGAGAAATCTTATCTGGACATCCCTTTTGGATTCAAAATGAATGTCATATGTACAAAACGTGAAAATCTAGGTTCTTTTAAAAGTGATACTTAAAATATCATGCTGGTCCTTGACCTAAATGCAAACCGGATGTATTGGGAGAGGAGATACCCATGAGAAGACGAACTAGAAGAAAAAGGTTAACTTGGGAAGTTTGGGCTTTAGTTGTGACTTGTGAGATAGACTATCATAAGTAATGGTTAGTTCTAGGGAAGAGAAGAATCTATTTAATATGGAAACTAAAAATGTACAAGTGATCTGTATGTAAGGCATATGTTTTAAATGAGTTGCATGTGATATTTTATTAAGTATCATTCATGTCTATGAGATTTAAGAAAAATATCAAATTAATCCGCTATTTCAAAACGTTTTAATTTGGTCCTTCAAATTGAGATTAATATTTCAATTAGGTCCTTTTTGTTTAATTAAATTTTTTAAATTTATTTTTAAATAAAATATATATTTAAGTTGAATATTTAAATGTAAAATTACAAAAAAACTTTCCCTCTGTCGCATCCCTACCATACAAGGTGAATAGCCACCTATGGTCACCACGTGCTGCCATGTTGACGCACACGTGTGGCAGCCCTGCATATGGAAGGGTTGTGTGCATAGTGGCTGGCGCGAGGCTGCCTGCACGTGTAGGAGGTAGTGCTAGCGACGGTTTGCGAGTGCTGGGGACTTAGCACGTGGCGCTGGTCTGCACGCGGGGCCACGCACAAGGTCCTACGTGTTTGGAGCCAGCCTGTACTCGACAGTGCTGGCACAAGCTTTCGCTGGCGCGGCCACTTGCCCAAGCAAGCTGTTGTGTGCATGCCCAATACCAACGCGACTGCTTTTCATGTTGTGGTGGTTGGGAGGTAGAAGAGGGATGGTTTTCTGTGTAATTTTATATTTAAATAAAAATTTTATTTAAAAATAAATAAAAAATCAAATTAGACAAAAAAGATATTATTGAAATATTAAGAGTAATGCTATATATTTCTGATAAATAATTTTAAATTTTGAATCCAACTAGAATTCCTCTTTAGCACATATGTGGCAATGGTGCCACAGACAAAACTAACATTTTTGTCTATGTGGCGCCATTGCCACATATGTGTCACATAGGAATCCTAGTTAGATTCAAAGTTTGTGTTCACTTATTAGGGCTACAAAGCATTTCTCATATTATTCTTAACTTTAGGGATCTTGTTGAATGGTTTTGAAATTGTGGGCCTATTTAATATTACCCCCAAAGCCAAGAGACCAGGATGATATTTAGCCTATTTTTTGTGCAACATTAATAATGTAAATTTCAATTGTGTCGTTGAGTTGAAGTCTAATTTCATGTTGGTTCACGTGTTCAAATTCTTTTATTTGTCCCTTCAAGTAAAAATTTTCCTATTTTGTCCTTCTATCCATTCCACAGTGAAATATCTATGAAATGATCATAATAGCTCTTATGTCACACCCCAACTAGAATGTCCTTTAATTCTTGGGAGATTCGAATAGGTGAGCAAAAATCTTAGAATGTACAGTACAGAAACATAATTGAAATACAAATATAGATAATTATATCATGAGTACAATGGGTCTATTACCAGTACATTAGGTTGAAATACAAATAACAAGTTTAAAATTATGATAATGAAGGGCCAGGGCATGCCAAAGAGTCACAGGTTGTTTCTTCTTTATTTTATTTTTTATTTTAAATTTGAGATCATCAAATAAAATATTAGTTGATTGCAGTTAGTAAGTGATTACCTTCAAAATTAAGATGAGTAATATAATAATAATAGCAACAAAAAGGATTTTAAGGGATGATCTCAGGTAGATCTTTTTATAGAATAAATAGGTCGGTACACATAAGTATATTGATCTTGCCTAATTTTAAAATAATGAGATTCGTCAAATCATATTAACAGTAGGAATCTGTTTTTCAGAATAGAATAACGACTAATCACAACTAAACAGAAATGCATAAATAGCATGGGAAAATCCCCCATGTGATGTCAAGGCGTTTGAAGCTGTGGCTTCTAAAAATCAAGATTTTAACGCAGAACATCGCAAATTACTATAAAAGCCATAAGAAATAGTTGCTTAAAATTGATATTTTTTAATATTGTTCCTAGCAGTCAAATGATAATTATACAAAGGAGGTCAAAAGCAGTATAATTTAAGATGTAGATTCAATTTTAATGTATTTAATATCCAAATGAGTTTTTTTATATAGCATTCCATTTGTTTGGATGGACTTTAAGATGAATTATACAATTGAGGGACCTTAAATATTACTATTCATATAAACTTTTACTCGTAATATTCATTACAACATGTGTTAAAGGTATTATTTAATTTAGAACTTTTTGATTTGATATAACATTTATTATATTTACATATATATCCAACAAATTACATAATAGTTTGTTACATAATTTGTATTAAAGCAACAAAATTATTCTGTGTGTACTTATAATTTATGTGCTTTATTGTTGTTATTTATATATGTATATATATTATCTTGTATGACAGAAGTGTATATGAAATTTTAAGTTATTGGTAAACTTTTGCGGAATAGTTTGACTAATGAAACAACTATAATCCCATTACTATCATATTTAAATATATCGATCTTAGAATAAACTCAACAAGGAATGTGTAATTAAATATTATCATAATTAGGTAATTATTATTTATTGTTTCTATAAATATAACACTATCATCCATTTAAATGGATGTCATTTTATAATGCATTGAGTTACTTTTGTAGTAACATTTTAATTTCTTATTTCAAACATAATTTTGGCATGGGTTTAGGTTATGCATTTGTTTTGATATCATCACATTAAATCTTATTTTAATTAGAAATTTTAGGTTGATTGAAATATTTACTATATTTATGTATTAAGTTTTTAAAGATTCTATTTTTGTGATTATCTTAGTTTAAACATGTTAAATTTGGAATAACTTGTCAAAAGATTATATGAAAATTTTATGTGTAGATATAATTATGATTGGCACATTTGGATTACTAATGTTTTGTAAATATTAACTTGTGTAGAAGATATCAAGTTTCCAAATAAACTGATTACAAAAGTATAGTCACTTACTTTAAAAACATGTCAGTACTTGATCTCCCTCTCTTATTGACTCATTTTCATAAACGCTTATAAAGATAAGAGAAGATATTTTTGAGGGAGTTTAAAACGAAAGAGGAGAGAAATTTATATATTTGTTAGGAGAGGAGGGTAACGATGAAGCAAATTTATTTAGATGGTTGGCCATTGTTAGAGGATTGCTGGGATTATAATGTGATTTATTGACTTAAGTGTCCTAGAAAGCCAATTGTGAATTCTTTATAAATGAAAAATTACAATTAGGGGTTTACAAATTATTTCCTCATTTTTATTAAGTTATAAAAGACGGAACAAACTAAGTCCTTTGTCCTTGTGTTGTTTGCATAAATACTAAAAATGAATGTGGTGGAAAAATTACAATGAAGGGTTTTGATAAATTTAATAATCAAAATTACAATTAAGGGTAACATCCTTTGAAAGAAAAATTGTAATAGAAGATTTAAAAGAATAGGTAATTTTTTTAATTAGTAATTATTATGTTACAAAAAGTAGAGTTAAAAATTTTGAGTTAGGTGTTATACCTTCAGTGCGGATCGCATTTAAAATATCTTGGAAGTTATCGAAGAAGGGGTGCAGCGGGAAGCAGGCAAGATATTAGTGCGGAGAATGAGGGGTGAATAAAAGTGTTGAATAGGAAGAATAGGGATTGATTTTTGAAAATTAAGTGGACAAAGAGGATAACAAAAACATCAACTTCTTACTCACTTTTCCTGCAGGACTGCCACCCGAAAGAGTTGAAAATTGGTTGCTAATGTGTGCCCCAACCCCCTCCCCCCCTCTCTTTCTTCGTCATAGTTAACTCTAGAGAGTGAAATTGGTTGCCAGTTTACCCCCTACTCCTCCATCTTTTGTACTTTTTAGAACTCATTGAACCTCCATCACCCACTAGAACATGGAGGAGCACAAATTCTCCATAGACTGTCAACTGACTAGCACCACACGCACCTTGTCAATCTCCTTTAGTGCCATGCTCCTTGAGGCAAGAAGGATGCCTCCACTATTTGGCGGATCTCAACTCTGGCATGGTAGATAGATAGAAGCAATCATTTGTGACTCTCTTTACCAGTCTGACACTCTACTCACTTGTTGCACTGCTGTCAGACCACGAAGTTGTTGCAATAGCACCTTAGTGCATGAGAAAGGGGGGAGAGGGAGGTACTAATGATGATCGTCGGGAATGCTGGTGGTGGCAACCCTTTCCTAGCTAGAATTTGGCTGCTGTTCCATCGTCAAAGTCGTGTACTATCGGCGATCGTGTTCAGGTGGTGAGAAAAAGAGAGAAAGAAAGGTTAAGTTAAAGGACTTTTTTAGTGGATCAACAAAGCCACAACTTGTTGTGCTCATGGAGTGAGAAAAAGAGAGAATGAGAAGTTAAGTTAGAGTTCCTTTTCTAGTGAAAGTATCTTAAATGCTTTCTTGTGATCTCTACAAATTGAAGTAAACTATTTAATAAATCCCTTGAAAATAATTTAGTTGACTTCAAGGACTAGAATAATAAAACTATGATTCCTATGGGACCAAACATAAGGATTTTTTAATTCGTGGACTTACGTAAAATTAGGGTGCTACCTTAAGGGCCTAGATGCAATTTACTTTAACCAAATTGTCTTTTTTTTTTGAAACTGTTACATATATTATTCTTGGAATTAAATTTGAACGTAAAATAAAATCGCCACCTTTTTTACTTTTTAGTATGAGGCTGGAAAAACGAAAACTGATAATGTATAATATGATTTTTTTGGTTTGCTTTCTTAATAACACATGGCCCTGTTTGGCGCGAGGACCAAAGCAGGACTAAAATAGTACTAATTTAAAAAACAACGATAATAATAATAAATAAATATTCTAAATTATTTTACACAAATTCAAATATAAAAAATATTATTTTACTTTATATACTCAACAATTTAAAATAAAAATATCAATTTTATTTCACATTCTAGATCAAAATATTCAAATCGAGTATTTTGATCTAAGATGTGAAATAAAGTTTATATTTTTATTAAAAATTATTGAGTATGTGAAGTAAATATTATTTTTTATATTAAAATTTGTGTAGAATAATTAAAATAATTTATTTATTATTATTATTGTTATTTTTTAAATTAGTACCATTTTAGTCCTGTTTTGGTCCTTGCGCCAAACAGGGCTCTACAATTCACCTTTTTGTTTCACGCATGTTGTGTAGAATGAACAATGTGTAGTTTAATATTGGTGGATACATATATGTGCCTACAATGTGTTACAACTACTTTGATGACATATAAGAACTTTCTTAACTATCAGTCTATCACCAACAACCTCCTTGTCCCTTTTCTTCATTAGTTGACATTAAACCTACACAGTTGCTCTTATTTGATATGCTTAGTTTTGGCTATAGATGATTAAAAAAGGATTTTAACCTTCAACTCAACATTTTCGTCATGCCATTATTAATGTTTTATTGGCGTTCATTAAGCAATATTTTCATTGAAAGTCAATATAAACATTTTCTTTCAATAGCTATGCACACTACTTAGACCTCAAGTTCCTTCTTTTCAGGCAGAGTGATTCCAGAGAGTGTAATCTATAGTTATGGAACGATTTTATTGGATCTTTTGAGCGGCAAGCATATCCCTCCAAGTCACGTATGCTACTTGCTTGCTGTCGTTTCTCCATAATGGTTCTTTTTCAAGTGTAAATTGCTTAGTCAATCTCACTGTTACCACATTTATGCTTTGTTCCTTTTTTGTGGCCAAATTTGGCAATGGAAATCTAATTTTCCTTGACCTATCTAATCTGGATAAATTTTGTTTGGGCTAATGTATTATTATTTGCTGATATATGTTGATATATGTTGATATATGTATATATATACATATCTGTAAATACATATTGTATACATATATGTGTATACGTACATATTTCCTATAATAATCCATTTAAAGAATTTAGTTGTACACTGAGATCCCTTAATTACACATCACCAGGCATTAGATTTAATTAGGGGGAAGAACATCTTATTGTTGATGGATTCATCATTGGAGGGTCAGTATGCAAATGAGGATGCCGCCAAACTTGTAGAACTGGCTTCTAAGTGCCTGCAATTTGAGGCTAAAGACAGGCCAAATTGTAAGTTCCTTGTTTCTGCAGTAGAACCTCTTCAGACACAGAAAGAGGTATATGTCACATCAATTTTTTTTTGATGCATTAATTACTTTAAGATTTTATTTACTTATTTGTATTTTATTGATGTGGTATATCTTGCTTTGGTTTCTTTCCATCATAGGTTGCTTCATATGTTTTAATGAATATATCAAAAGTAACGGTGGCACTACCGACAATGCTTTCTCCACTAGGAAAGGCTTGTGCGAAGTTGGACCTAGCTGCTGTACATGATATTCTGCTTAAAATAGGATACAAGGATGATGAAGGTGCGGAAAATGAGGTAAATTGATTTCATCTTTTAAGTCTAGTTAATTTCTTGTACGTGCTATTAAGAAATTGTGGTGCTTATTGAAGCATTAGTCAAATGTTTGTAAAGCTGTGAACATTATTGTTTTGGGTATAACCTAGATGCCAAAAGACAATTGAATATCTGTAAAACAAATTAACTTCAAGTTTACCTTCTTGCCACCTAAAAGCTTTTAACCCAACACAAATGCCATCCTTTTCTCTCCGCATTATATGTCTCTCTCCCTCTCCCGCTTCCCCTTTCTCTCTTTGGCACCGTGCGTTATGAGAAAAGTAAAAGAAAACATAAAAGAAGAGGAGTTGACGACCCAAGAAAGGAAAATTAAAGAGCATGCGCTATTTATTAAAAACCGCATGAGCTCTTCATGTCTTGACAAAGAGGGAGAGGAAGTGAGAGAAGGGACTTTAGTCGAAAACGTGCGCTATTTATTAAAAAAGTAGACAACAAAGAAAAAGGAGAGAAGTTGACGAACTGAAGTAAAGGAGGTTGAAGACGACAAGGATAAGGGTTGAAGACTCCAGTCGTCTTTTCTGGTTCTACCAAAGAGAGCAAGGAAGGAAGAATCGGATGGGGTGGGTTGTTTCCCATGGAGGGGGAGAGGTGGGAAAGAGATAACGGAGAGGAGTAGAAATGGCATTTTTGGTTTATTAAAAAGCATTTGGGAGGCAAAATGTAAATTTATAGTTTGGAGTGTATTGTATGTAGGTAAATCTCCCTATTTTCTTTTACTTCGTAGTGTAGAGAATGGTGTGTAATGATGCTTAAATATAGTTGAAGTGCACACTTTCAGTAGCTGAAAACAAGGCTTGAATCTGTAGAGTAAATGACAACAGTAGCCTAAATGCTGGTACTGTGGCACAATTCACATTTGATAAAAAGGTTTGAAATCTGAGTACTAAATAGAATCCTGTACGTGATGTTGGAAATCATGCAATGTTTGCTCAGCCTGTTTGCCCATAAAAAACCTTAGTTGGCCGCTAGTTTATGAATTCGAACTACTTCAGAAGGTGGTCTAGCTACTGACCTATTGATCATGAAAGTGAGCAAGAGAAGATTGGTAAACAATATTTACCTGTGATGTCACATATAGAAGGATTTCGTCTGTCTGGACTAATGAGTAACCAGTTATAAGCACTTTTGAAACTCTCCTCTTTATATATTGTGCATGATATGTCAAAATTGCACATGAATTTGTAAAATGGCTTGCGTGTTCGATTCATGTTGGAAATTGTGTACTCATATGACATAAATATTAGTGGGTTGACCCAATAAGACAGAAAGATGTACTCATGACAAAAAGGTGTGACCAAGAGATGTCTCTTCATATAACACCCCTATGAATATTATAATTACCCATAGTCTCCTATATAAAGAGATATTAAAAATAATGCGAAATAACCAATCCTCTCTTCCAGTATATGAGTGCCGAGAGTTCGGCCTGCGAGATCATCTCTACTGTGAACATCGAGATTATAGAGGATAAACAAACCGATCAACTTCCTTTGTGTTAAGTAGACTTAATTTTTTTTCATGAGGTAAAGTTTTTAACTTTCAAATTTTCTTTCCTGTATTTTTCTTCAGTTTGATTTTACGGTTTGTTGGCCAACTGCTTCATGATTTTTGTATTTGTGGATATGAAGCTATCATTTCAAGAATGGACACAACAAGTACAGGAGATGCTGAACACAAAGAGATATGGTGATATTGCATTCAAAGACAAGGATTTCAAGAATGCAATAGAATATTACTCAAAGGTACATCTTTTTGGAATACCTTACTGTCTCTTTTCCTCTTATTCAACAACAATATGTTTGTCGATTCCCAAGAAAAACTTTCAGTATATATATATATATATATATGTTTGTTCCTAGAAGCCCTTGTATTCTATCAATGCAGAAATTTTGTGACGCCCGTGGCTGAAGAGGGCGGGGAGTGACGCCGGGTGATGTCCTAAGAGAAAGGAATCACTGAGGCAAAGTGCGACTCCTGGCAGGCTTCTAGGCCGAATAATGAGTGGTGAGAGGGGCACAAGAATGAATCGTCCCACATCGGAAAGGGAGGGAGATCCTGAGCTGTATAAGTAGATAACGTGATCTCAAATGGTAGAGACGCCTTTTGGGGAAAAACCGTGAGGCTAGTGATGGAAACTTCATAGTTGTGCGTGCTTGGACTGAAGTAGCACTGGGATGGGTGACCTCCTGGGAAGCGCTCAAGTCACGCAGTTTTACTAAAGCCAAAGTGGACAATACCTCTACAATGAGATCATGAGATGTTACAGAAAATGCAACAAAAATGATCAGATTGTGTTTCCACTATGTTTCTCGTGAATCACAATAGAGGGCATTACTCTAACTAATATTAACGTTTCTGCACAGTACTATTGTACTGTTCAAATATAAAATTATTCCCAGGCCATAACTATAGGCTTAAGGTTTTAAGTTGATAATGAGAGATTTAACTTAGTATAAGATTCAATGGTCTCAAGTTTAAACCCCGATGACCACCAATTATATGTAGCATAAGTTAAAAAAAAGTATTTATGCTGAACTCTACGTTGTAAAGTAAATAACAATTATGCATGAGGATGCTTATTAGAATATAAAATTATTCTCGAGCTATAACATACAAGTTTAAGCTTTTAGATTAGTTGGTAACCAGAAATTTAACTTACACCAAATCAAATGTCTTGGAGTAGGGAATTAGTTGAAAGATATAAGCACATAGTCTTACTGATGTTTCTCACACATGGCTCCTATGAGAGAAAAGTGATGAGTTTTGTTTATAAACTCCATTGCCAAACACACCCCTTTGTGAAAGGATGTTTATCTTAACAGCTCTTTTCGCAAGCCAGCTAAGCCCGTATAATTTTCAAATTGTATTTCATGTTACTCAATTTGTTATTCTTTGCCATTGTGAAAGCTCAAAAGTGGATGAAGATAATCTTTTATATAGATGTATATATTGAGAGATTGAGGGATTGGTATTGAGGGTGTGTTTGAATGGAATAGCTATTCCATTCCACCCTTATTCTATATGAAATAGTTATTCTTTTATTTATCTTAGTGGAATAGCTATTCCTTCCCTTTACCTAAGGAACAACTATTCTTTATCGAATAGAAATATTATTCTAAAAATACCTAAGGAATAATTTTTCCTCGTGGAATAAAAATATTATTCTAAAAATATTTTTGTTTATACACACATATATATATTATACATGTACATATATGTATATGCTTACATGTTCATATATGTATGTGTATACATATATATATATATATATATATATCTAATTTATTGTGTAAAGTCAAATTTAATATTAATATAAAATAAAATTTTAATTAAATTTTATTTATGAGTATTCTAATACTTTTTTTTCTATTCATTTTTTATTTTTTATTTTATTCCATTCAAGTAAAATAAAGGAATTGTCATTCCATAAGGATAGAATGATAATTTTATTCCCATGAAATAACAATTTCATTTCAATATTATTTTATTTCATTTAAGCAAACATAGCATGAAGGTTGCATGCTACCAAGTTTTTTTAGGTGGGGTGAAAAAACATGAAGAAGCTTGTTAAGAGTGAGACTTGATAGAAGATAACATGTGATCCTTTATACAGGACTTCTTTTAAAAATCAGATACTAGCAGTCATGATTTATATTTGAAAATTTGTGAACAGTATAATGATTCTGTGACATTAAAGGGATCATATATATATAATCTCTTTATCTAGCCATCTCAGAATGAGCATATATCTCGAGACCTACATTTTCCATGCAACATTGCAGCTGGTGGTAATGATGTCTGTGCCTTCTGCTACCGTTTTCGCAAGGCGGGCTCTTTCATATCTGATGATCGGGCAACCCGAGCTCGCGCTTCGTGACGCCATGCAAGCTCAGGTCTGCATGCCGGAGTGGCCAACCGCCTTCTACCTACAAGCCCTTGCGCTCTCGAAGCTCGGCATGGAGACTGATGCTCAGGACATGCTAAACGATGGCGCTGCCTTCGAAGCTAATAAACAAAGCGGTTGGCGAGGCTGACATGAACTCCGAAGCAGAGGCGAGATTTATATTTCCTCTCCAGTTCTCTCTTGTTCCCATGGATGCTTCCATTTCCCTAAGGTGAGCATTTGCATGGTTTGTAGGGTTTCTTGGAAGGTAGAAATGAGATGTGATAAGTTTGGGATTAGTGAATAGATATATACATATAGAAAATCTTTAGTATGTTCTATGATGTCTAGTTTTTTTTGAACTTTCAAATTTACCAAAAGGCACATATCTCTATGCAGTGAGGAATGAAATATGCTTTAATTCGGACTTTGTTCTAGTCAGTAGTGAAATTTCTTTAACACGAGAAATCTTGAGGTGGCTGATAATCGAGTTTTTAGTTCGATTTCACCATGGATTGACTCTCGGAGAAAGGCGGATTGCAGTAGATTGATAGTATAAAAGTTAGCACTTGTGCTAAATTTTCCCCCAATTAGATCGGGGTTAAATATATGTTCTTAAACGTGGCTATTTACTGAAAAGTATCTCTCCTGGCTTCTGATTTTAGATTAGTTTACTGCAATATAAAATTGCTTAAGTGGGCAGCATGCAGCATTATATTTTGTTTGTTCGTCATTTTTTTATTTACTTAATTATTATGATTAGAAATTTTCCCAAAATGAAAGTGTATGCCTTTTTTTTTTTTGAGGAATGTATATCTGAATCTTGTTTTGTTGTGTTAAAAAATATTAATATTTTGGTCTATATATATTATGTTTATTTATTTATATTGCTTTTTTTGAGTTATTTATTTATATTGTTGATGAAGACATAGCACTGCAACAGAAGACTAAGCTAATTTTGGCTCAATATTGAATTGAAGATTTTTAATTTTTTCTTGTTTTGATTTAAAATATAAATAGGAAGAGTTTGATTTGAGTAAAGTTTGAGTTGTTTATTATTGATTTAATTTTGATTTGTGTTATTGATTAATTTTTGAATTTTCAGATAAAATCATTGGAATAAATATCTTTTGATTATTTAAATAATTTAATTTTTTTTTGTTTTGATTTAATTGTTGAAAATAAAAATAAAAAGATTAATATGCAGTCTGCAAATTTTGAATAAATTATAAAAAGCTGAATTTAAGTCATGAATTCAGTCGATTATGACCTTTTTGGGTCTGTTTGTGTGGGGATTAAAATAATATTAGTTTTTAAAAAATAATAATAATAATAAATAATTTTTTTTAATTATTTTATATAAATTTTATCAAAAAAATATTATTTTATTTTACATATTAATAATTTTAATAAAAATATTAATTTTATTTTATATTTTAAATTAAAATATTAAAATTTAATATTTTGATTTTGAATTTGAAATAAGAATGATATTTTTATTATAAATTATTGAATATGTAATAAAATAATATTTTTTATATTAAAAATTATATAAAATAATTAAAAAATATTATTTATTATTATTATTTTTTAATTTAGTATAATTTTAGTTCTCGAATCAAATGGCCTTTGAAATTTAATTTAATTTTCAAATAATTTTACTGAAAAATCACATAGAGCAGATGAAAAAAAACATCACTTAGCCCCGTTTGTCTAGGAGTTTAAAATTAATTTAGTTTAATTTTAACCAGGCATATCACATCCCACATAAAATTTAATATTAAAAATTAAATTTATTTCACATCCTACACATATTACTAAAATAATAACTAACTTATATCACATCCTTCACATATTCCAACATAATAACTAACTTTATATCATACCTCACATATCCCAACATAATAACTAACTTTATTTCACATCATTCACAACTTTCAATAAAAAAATATCTCTATCCAAATTTAATCTTACAAACAAACACACCCTTTTATGGGGGATAAAATAAAAACAGTGCTAGTTACAATGAGCTACTAAGCTGAACAAAATACACATGTAAAATATTATGAAATAAATAATAAAATAAATATGGTAAAAACTGAGAAATAATTAATGCATAAGCATGCAATATATATAAATAAAAATAAAAATAAACAAGATAAAATTAGTCGGAGAGGGTGGTGTGATGGCAGCAAAACTTCAATTTAACTCTTTGAAAATATTTATTTATTTATATTAAAAGTAGTTTATAGTAAATTATGTAAGAAAATGTTAATTTCAAAAATCGAATAATTCATTTAAGGGACTTTTTATCTTTTTAATTTTTACTTAATTTTTTCTATTGTTATCAATTTTCAATAGACTCAACACAATTAAGAAAAACATTATTACGTTTGCTCACATAAATGATTTGAATCTTCTTAACTTATTTATTATAATTTAAAGTTATAAAAATTGATAAATTTAATATTTAATATTTTTGTTTAGTATAAATATAAATATAAATTTTAAAATTTAAATTAAAATTAAATTATGTGATATATAAAAATGGATAATAGAAGAAATATTAATTATTATTATTATTTTTGATAAAAAGGAAATATTAATTTTAATAAATGAGTCATCACGGTAACTTATACTTAGGTCTCGAATCGACCCGTTTAAGAAAAACTCATATAAGATCGATTCATATTCGATTAAATCGGGTTAGATTCGCGAGTCCGGTCGGCGGAATCGATTGGTCTCGGCATCGGGCGAAGAGCGATGGCCGGAGACGAGGCGGAGGTGGAGATCACCGTCAAGACCGTTGGGCCTGCCCGCCCTTCCCGGATGCGAGTACCCGCCGACTTGAAGGTATCCGATTACCTACCATTGTCTCATGGCGATCGGAGATTGATTTCTCTCCCTAGAACCCTAAAATTTCTTTTCCTTTGTTTTCCTACCAATTGCGGTTATCTAGGTCTGTGATCTGAAGAGACTGGTGGCTTCCGACCGCCGTCTTCCGGTGGAGCGATTGAGGCTGGTGCTGCATGGGAAGACCCAGCATGAAACGAAGAATGGGGGGAGCGAAGATATGCGGGTTAGATTGAAAAACGGCGGTAACTCACAGTGCTTCCGATCTCAGTTCCTTTTTTTTTTGGCTTTTTGTTTGAATATTTCTCCTCTCGAATGGCTGTTTATCAAAATGCGACTTCTTTCCTTTCACTATTTCATAAACCTCGCATGTTTTTAAGGAGGAACATCGTATATGCGTTTTATGTGTGTGTATGATTTTGTCATTTCAATGAAGTTGAATTTCATTTTCAATGTTCCTTAGATTTACTGCTAGTTGCCGTAATGCCTAAGCCTCCTGCTAAACATCTTTGTGAAGATGATGACGGAGACGATGAATTGGTAACAATGGTTTTAATTTTCTTAAATTGTGTACTTGTTACCATGAATAGAGATGGATTTATTCTTTTGCCTTGGATGTAAAGAAGTTCAAAATTCCCCAATCAGCGAGCTGGTGGAAGAGGAAGCTCTTTTTTATCCTTCGTGAAAAATTGAGATTGCCTGGTTTGTATTTCCTTGTTATATGAAATTTCTAAAGAATAAGCCACTTGGATTTTATGATATAACTTCTTATTTATTTTGAAATCAAATTCAACAGATATCCTGTTGATAGCAATTTTCTCTATCAGTATAAAGGCCTGGGTTGGTATCATTCTATGGTTTTTGTTAGCTCCAGTTGCTCATAGATGGGATATTGGACCTTTATATGTAAGTTGTTTAATATGTATTTCTTATCTGGTCATTTTCACCACAAAAGATAGAAATTGACATGATGGACCAGCATCGTGGATGTCATATCTTAATGCAGATACTTGGCACTGGTTTTTTGGTAATACTTTTGAATTTGGGAAAGAGACAACATGGTGAACTTAGGTATGTCTTACTGCTATCCACCTTTCTTGCCCACAGAATGCATTGCACTAAGTTGTATTACTCATTGTTGCATCCAATTTTACAAGAAAAAAAGGAAAAGGCCATAGTTGATACTTTAGTATGTTTTGAAGTGTTCAGTGTTATTTGTTGTAATGTTTCTCTCTTTCCTATCAAGGTTACTTAAATTAGCAATTGTATCTGTCCATTTTTTAGCCTACATGCTTAACTTTCACAGTAAAAGAAGTGTATATAATCTAAATTTATTTTATACAAAGTATTTTTGACCCTTCTCTTCCTACCAAGTTAGAGCTTCGATATTTGAAATGGAACTTTACTTCATTAGAAATGCTTTTCGTTTATGATAAAGTAGAATTGGGAGGAAAGCTCTATTACTCTCTCCCTTCCCTCCTCTCTATCTTCGTTACTGTGAAAACGATACCACTGTCCACCTTTACCTCGTCCATGTGCCACCATCGTTCATTGCTGCCATGGGCTCACGAGCCACATCGACACGAGCAACACCTAAGTGAGCACGGTGCGAGTAGTGCCTGTGTTAGCGCAACGTGGGTAGCGCCTACACGCACTCCTAAGTGAGCACAAGGCAAACAGCTCCTGTGCACGCCCGAGCGAGCGCCATGTGCTCTTGCGCACACGCATGCGCGAGCAATGCCCATCTCACTGGCCCTTGCCTCGTACAGCTGATTTCGCAATCTTTCTCGGCCAATCCCTCCATTCCACTTGGCCGATCCTGTCGTTTTGCTCGGCTCTTGCCTGCACAGCTCGAATAGTCGGGCCCTCTGTTCATGTTTGTGAGTTCCGTCAGGAGCTCGCCACATCTGAGTTGCTGCGCCTGTGCCTAGTGACCCGCCTATACGTAATAGAACTCGTGTTGACTTATTGGAACTTAGATTACTCTGGTAAAGGTGTAAGCCTCTCTAAAACCATTATTTTGCTGATTCTCGACTCAATTGAAATCATATGCGTGACTCTGATTATTTAGTTTGGCTTTAATAGAGTGACTATATATTTATTTGAACAAAAATTACTGTTGGATTTAAATGTAAGATATCTGTCCTAATTTTTGAATCTCAAATTTGTATTGTTAAAATTAAATTGATCGCCCTAATGTAATTGATAAATTCTTATTTATTACGATCTAATTTAATATCATTTTTAAAATAGTTAATTTCTAGGATTTAAAATATTATTTATCATAAATTTATATTTTAGAAAATATTTTGAGCTTAATTGAAATAATTTGCTTCTTAATTTTATTGATAATAAATTTAAATATCAATTTTATTTTGCATCGTTTTGGATTCTGATCACTCTGCTCACTGTCTTCTGATCGTGTTATTTGCATAGCTCAAGTGAGTCACACTGTTGTTGAATCCCTCGCTTGCCTTCCCCTGAGCCATTCCTAGCTTGCGCAAAGGTTCGGATGAGTCAAATTGTTTGAGATCTCCCCTGTGCTGAACTTGATGCACTTGCGAGCCAAATGGGAAGGTGCTCGAACGATTGAAGAAAAGGCATAATTAATTAATGGAAAAATTGTAGTTTAGTGCTTTAAATCTTGAACTCAGGTGAATCTTACCTCTCGATCCATTAAGATTCATTATTCATATCCACGGAAATTATTGCTAGCATGAAATTTACTCAAAATTGCTCCATCGATTGATCTTACATTATTGAGAATAAATAATTATTGTTGGTTAATTATTGTAAGAACCTTATTCCTATTGTCCTGCTTCTGATTTATTGAAACTTGAATTGAGCTTTAATTTGAATTGGTAATTTTTTCATTATATTAGATTTACAACAACAAATCAAGCTTGTATCCCACTAGGCGGGGTCGGATACATGAATCTTTTATCCTCTTTCTTTGTTTAATCGGAAAGATCTAATAATCTAATTTTCCTTGCTGAAGCTTATATCAACCTAACGATTTATATGTTCAAATCATCTAAGCCGACTCTCTCTAAGCTTATCCTCAATTTAGGCTATTCTAATCTTTTCGCGGATATATTCATTCCTCATTTTGTCTTTTCGTGTATGCTTGCTCATTCACCTTAGTATCCTAATTTTTACGATACTCATCGTATTTATGTGTTTCTGCTTGTAGGTCAGTACCATATAATATCGCTGATCTTATATTTAATCTATTTGACTAAAATTTTAATGAATCATTTTGTGTGATTGAATAATTTTTTAGTTATCATAAAATTATATTTTGAGAAATCGTTGCATTCAACTAAGACAATTCAGTTGTATGTATTTGCTGATTTCTTTGCATACATTTATTTTACATTTCTTGTATTATATTTAGTATTAGAGCTTTAGGTCAGGTTAATGCATTTTACATCAGCATTATTTAGATTATAATTATTATACATACTCGTTTTGATTCTGAGTATCTTTTTTTGACCCCAAACAAACCACGAACATGGATCTCGAGTTCTAGAGAGTGTTAGCTGACATTATGCTAGATTAGATTGTATGTATGGTAGTAGGATTGGTTGACTTAAGGGCCGTAGTACTTTGAAAAGTGAAGTTGAGGTCAAACAGTCTAGGCAAAATTATGAACGTAGGGGAACTGAGCATAGCCCTTGGGTTTTCATTCTCGTGAGGCACGTGAGCTAGATGATGATGATTGGCGTCATGTGATGGTAGAAGTCCCCACTTTTGATGATTGACTAGACTTAGGTTTATTTAGATTGAGAAGCTGGCATAGACCATCATTATGAATGATATAACATGTTCGAAAATCAAAAGGTCAGATTTGAGAAGATGAAGCTCACTATGTAAGCCAAGCTCTATATAAATTGTGTTGAGTAAATCTTGCAACATGGCCGACAAGAATTAATAGGATTGTGGGATGAACTTAAAGCAAAATTCAGAGAAAAGTATGTTCCCCTCTCTTATCAGCATCACCTTTTAGACCGGTGGTAGAAATTAAATTAAGGCAATAAAATTGTCGCTGAGTAAATCACAAAATTCAATAAATTTCTAATGCAATGCAGTATTCATGAGAATCCCATAGTCAGTTTTTTTAGATTTTGACTTGGACTTCGGGATGACGTACAGCATGAGATTCCCATTGTGGAGCAACTCTATCAACGTAAGATCTTGAGAGGTATCAAAGGTTGATTGCACTTGGTATGGGCAATCTGCATTCGACTGCTGCTCTTGTGAAATCTGCACCTATGGGAGCTAGGTCAGTTGATGGATCACTAGCAACTAGGTGCCTTCTGCCATTGATAAAGGTAAGACTATTGTCGGAGAATCCTTTTGTAGTGTGGTAGTCAATCCACGAGTTGCCTTCGGTGTTAGGGATTTGGCACATAGCTTCTGAATGTTCTATATGGATGATGATTATAGAGTAGGAGGATGATTCCCAAACCTATGAGGATGATAAGCCTACTTATGTGATTGATGAAGAACTTGTTGAGGAGTTCAAAGATTTTGACGATGAGACTATAGGATACATTGAATTTACTTATGAGCCCGAGTCTCATAGTGAACCTAGGATTGAGATTGTCAGGTGCGCCCTGACCCAACCCAAAGAGAGTGGTAATTCGCGCAGAATTTTTATTTTTCACACCTACATCAAAATTAATGACAAGATGTGTAAGATCATTATTGATAATGAAAGTTATGTGAATGTGATCAATGTCCAAGGTTGGCCTAAGGTATTTTAGATTAATTTCTCCTCCATAGAGATCACATAGTGATGCCAGGTCACGATTAAATTTAGTTCTTATCATTACTAGGTTTGGTGTGATGTCTTACCTATAGAAGTTGGTAGCATCATCTTGGGTAGGTCATGACTGTATATAATTTGGATATCACTCTTTGAGGACGATCCAATTACTATCTATTCACTTGTAAAGGTGACAAGATTGTGATAGGCCTTCCTTCTAAGGCCATTAGCAAGAAAGAAATTTCAAACAAGGAAAAGCCCTTGAAGAAAAAAGATATTCACTTAATTAGTGTTCGAGAGTCTAAGAGGGAGATAGATGAAAATTCTTTCATTTTAGTAAAAAAAAGAAATACTTATTTTGTAGATGTGATAATTGGTGATTAAATTGTCAAGAAGAGTGAGCGCTTTAAATACTTTGGATTAATTATTTAAAATGATGGTCAAATAGATAATGACGTCAATAGCAAGATTTAAGCAGGATGCGTAAAATAGAGAAATACTTTTGGTGTGTTGTACGATAGAAAAATTCTATCTAGACTTAAGAATAAATTTTATAAAACTGTAGTAAGATCAGCGATTATATATGATGCTGAATGTTGGCCTGCAAAAAGGAAACGTACAAATAAAATAAATATTGCAGAAATGAGGATGCTAAGGTGAATGCGTGGATATACACGAAATAATAGAATGAGAAATGAGTATATCTAAAAAAAAGTTGGTGTTGCACCAATTGAAGATAAACTTAAAGAATGTTGGCTTAGATGATTTGGACATATAAATTGTAAGCCGATTGAAGCTCCGATTAGAAAAATTGAGTTATTGAATTTTGCCCGGAAGAGGGAGACCAAAGAAGATATGACAAGAAATTATAAGGAATGATTTTAATTACTTAGACTTAGATAAGAATTTGTTAACTGATAGAGTGCAATGTAAACAAAGAATTCATGTAGTCGACCCCACCTAGTGGGATTATGGCTTCGTTGTTGTTGTTGAGTCATTGCTGTATAGGAGATAAGGGAGAGTGATTCGTTTGCCTAAAGTGACTGCTGTACCTAAAGAGTTTGCTGATGTGTTCTCCATGATTTTCTTGATTGCTTACCCCCAATGCGAGATAGACAACATGTGATCGATCTTGTTCTTGAAGCAACACTACCAAATCTACCGCACTACCGCTTGAATTCCACAAACATACGGAGTTGAAAATGCAAATAGATGACCTACTATATAAGGGATTCATTTGAGGGAGCCTTAGTCCATGCACTGTTTTAACGCTTACCACAAAGAAAGATAGATCGTGGACAATGTGTGGATAGTCGCGTCATCAATAAAATCACGGGCAAGTATCATTTTCCTATTTCCTGTCTTGATGACATATTTGATATAATGATCGAAGCTGCTATCTGACGTGGAATAACCGTTCACTAGGAATCAAGAAATCATTTTAGGATGAGTCTGTTGTTTTCAACTTAAGCTCCGAGAGGTAGTGTAAACTAGGTGATTGACAATCCCAACTGTTTGCATCTGATGGTCGAGTTAGAATGTCTTTGCTTGGAGTAAACTTGTTAGCCATAAGTTATCCTGGATTTCTTTCGCAATGGCTGGAGAGGACATGTTAGCTTGCCATAAGCTATCCCGGATTTCTTTCGTAATGGCTGGTGTGGTTTGATGCCTTACTATGAAGTACGACACGACATGATACGATGTAATGTTGATTTTTCAAAATATAGGATACTAACACTGCATGACATGTCAAATATAATAATAATAAAACTAATAATTCATACTTAAAAAATTACATAAAACATAGTGCAAACTTAAATTTCTAATTGTAAACAGCTTGTGAGTAGCATTGAAGTCTCATAGGATCAAGATAAGAACTTGAGAATATACGTTGTCGATGTTGAAGAGATTTGAGATATAAATTTAGGATTTACTTTGCAAAGTGGCTGTGAGAATAAGAGAAAATATAATTTTATTTGCCAGAATAATCATAGTGAGCATGACAATAAGAGGAAGTAAGAGTTCTTAGTGTTGAGGATGAGAAAAGGATAAAGGTGATGTTCGAATCTTAAACTTTTTGCTATTAGTTCATTTTTATAAGGCTCGAGGGCAGTAAAGGAGGAAGAAATTTGATTTAGCTTGGTCAGCTTAGAATTTTGATGTATATTAAGTATAATTTTAGTAATAATAAGATGTGAGTTTTTAATTTTATTAGATAAAATTTTAACAATAATAAAAATTTTAAATATTAATAAAAAAAATAAAAAATAGTAGATATATTTATATATTTTAAAAAAAAATGTAATATTAATAAATAAATTTAACATTAATATTAAATATATTCAATTCTATCCTATGTATGTCTTATAAGTGTTTTGTACCTCAAAAGTATTATGCATCTCAGAAATATCTTAGAAGTGTGTCAGAAGTGTTATAAGGTGTCCCAAAGTGTCTTGCGTATCTAAGAAGTATCTTTTATTTTTTTAGTATTATTTTATTAACGCCATATGGCGTGTCCAACATGGTGTTCCCGCATGTCCTTGCATGTTCCGCGTGTCTGTGTGTCTAACACTAATGCAACGTGATTTTTTGAAGTGTTCATGCTTCATAAATATCTCATGGATGGATGGTTGACTGGATGGTTGATCGCTGATGAGGCTAGTGGGATCTCGATGTGGCTCAGGGTATCATATTCTGGCAATTCGTGATATCATAAGGTTGTTGGCTTGCAACAAGAGAACTAGCTTTGCTCCTGGATCTTAGGTGGTGTTGATGGCTAAGAAAGAAGAGTTATAGGTGCTGTTGAGGTTGTTGCATTGTTCGTAAACAAAGATGGGGCCGGAGGAAGAAGCTCCACTTTCAGCAGTTCTTGTAGTGGAGGACAGGTCTTTGGAACAAGTTGTTGGATTCATGTTCAAGATTTCAGAGGAGTTCCTTGTAAGAGAAAGCCCTCTAGAAATTTTGTTGTCTTGTATGACCAAAGGAATCTTAGATTTGCGTGATGTCTCGAAGGCGATGATGAAGCTATGTGAACAAAAGAATCTTAGATTTGCGTGATGTCTCGAAGGCGATGATGAAGCTATGTGAACAAAAGAAATGAAGGGGATGGTGTCTTCATAGTGCTCGGCCAATTGGTTGCGATGGACATCATTGAAGCAGGGGATGGTGTCTTCGTAGCGGTGGATGGCGATTCCTAAAAGTTTGGCGACAATCAAGAGGGAGTGGTAATGGGGAAAAGTTCCTCTTTCCATTTTCCATGGAAGCACTCGTTGAGGCTTAGAAATGTCACTGATGTGACCAAAGACATGTCACCAGTGTGATAACAGAAAACTTCACTAGTGATAACGAAATGCAGGCGCGTCCCCCGCTTGTGCCACGCATTTAGAAGGTTGTTTGTTACTGTTCGGGATTTTAGATCATTATATCATCATCATATATTACTGGATAAATGATGCTAATATCATTCAGCATAAAGCCACAACATATTGCCACACAATTTTGGCATAAAGCCATATAATGCCTTTGATTTAATATAATTATAATTAATTTAATTTACTAATCACGATAACTTAGGTTTAGTGGGGATCATTTACTTGATTAGAAGTCGGACGGAGTTACCAGTATGTCAAGTGTACTTTGCATTGTTTTTTTTACAAATCGAATGTGTCTATGTGAGTTACAGGTTAAATATGTTTGTTTAGGTCAAAGCAAGTCAATCCAAAGTTAAATTAACATGTACTTTGCATTGTTTTTTTTACAAATCAAATGTGTCTATGTGAGTTACAGGTTAAATATGTTTGTTTAGGTCAAAGCAAGTCAATCCAAAGTTAAATCAACATGATTTGGTTAGGGTCAATTGGGTTAAGGTAGGTCAAACTTGGCTCAAATGGTTTATAGTTTATTTGGGTTTGAAATGGTGGGGTTTGGAGGGAGAAGATAAAATTAGGGGTGTTAGCCTATTATAGGGAGAGTTATGGGTCTAGTCGGTGAGTGTTGAGGGGTCCTAGGGAAGGGTTGTCAAAGCTTCGCCATCGACGTGGTAGTGGCAACAAGGTTTTTCCATGGAGAGAAAAGAAGATGGGGAGCTTGTCGAAATTAGTGTAGATGGACTCAAAACCACTTGAGCTTGCTTGGTCCTTCAAGACTTAGGGAGACCTATTTATAGTAGTAGAGAAGCTTTTTTTTTATTGGTGTTACACCAATTGAGGATAAACTTAGAGAAAGTCGGCTTAGATGGTTTGGACATATAAATCGTAGGCCGATTGAAGCTCCAGTTAGAAAAATTGAATTATTGGATTTTACCAATGTACAAAGAGGAAGAGGGGGAACAAAGAAGAAATGACAAGAAACTATAAGAAGTGATCTTAGTTACTTAGACTTAGATAAGAATTTAGTAACTGATAGAGCGCAATGGAAATAAAGGATTCATGTAGCCAACCCCACCTAGTGAGATTATGGCTTGGTTGTTGTTGTAGAGAAGCTTTTTTTGGAAAGCTATGCATTCTCTTGCTTGGAACTCTCATGGAAGGTCCTTTTATGGGCCAAGAGGGTGGTGTAGAAAGTGTGGGTATGGGCTTTTGTGTTGGGATAAGAGGTTGAGCTTGGTCTTTGTCATCTACCGGCATGAAAGTAAAGGGGGGAAGGAAGTAGTTTGGTAGAGGAGAGGATTTAATGGAGGGAGAGAATGGCCTTTCTATGAATATTGTGGAACATAGGTTTAGTATAATAGTTGGAATGGAGTTTGTAGTTTATAGATATGGTAAATAGCAAATAAGTTCCTCTAGTTCGGGTCTATGACTAGGCCCCTTGAAGTTTCAAATTAACCAAATTGGTTCTTGAGTTTAATATAATGTGCAAATAAATCCTTCGACATTAATAAAGGTACATTTTCTCATAGTAATGGATCAATTTGGTTAATTTGAAAAAAATTATATTAGAATTTTACATGAAGATAATATTTAAACTAGTTTAGTAATTGGAGAAAGTGTCCTCCATTGGGTACTTTAATTAATGTCATGGGTCTTATTTTGAAAATTAGAGAGACCTAGCAGCATATAAGTCCAAATTAGAGGGGACCTAATTGCTATTAACCCTTATAGTTATTATTTTTATTAAATGCAATTGTTGACTTGGATTTGATTAATTAAACTTAAGAATAGGCATACTTATTGTCCTTCATAAATTTAACACATTTTGTATGACGCACACACGCACACACCCTTATAGTTATTATTTTATTAAATGCAATTGTTTACTTAGATTTGATTAATTAAACTTATGAATAGGTATAATTATTGTCCTGCATAAATTTAACATATTTTGTATGATGCACAAGCACGCACACACATGTTCGCACACGCACACACGCACACGCACACGCACACACATGTGTGCACACACATGCGTGCACACACCCGCGCACACACCCGCACACGCACACACACACACACACGCTCGCTTGCACACGCGCAGACGCAGACGCAGACGCAGACGCACACGCACACGCACACGCACACGCACACAAACAAACACACATGGACATACACGCACACAAACAGACACACATACACGCACACATACACAGTCAAAGACAAAAACACATGCGCACACATGCGCACGAACGCGCATGCACACACGAACACACAGACACAGACACACAAAGATAGACACGCACTCATGTGCGTGCGCCTGCGCGCCCACTTGCACGCACATGACACAGACACACAAACATACACAGACACACACACACGCACACACGCACACACGCACACACGCACACACGCACACACGCACACACGCACACGCAAGCTCGCATGCACATGAGCACGCGCGCGCATATATATACATATATATTATAACATATGTTGATGTGGGTGCACTAGTTGGGTTGTGCATGCGATTTTGAGGGACTAGTGGAATTCTGTCATCGCTTTATTTGCTTCATTGACAACCAAAATTTGTGCGACGCTTTAGTTGTGAACAAGCTTGAAGACTAAACAATCAAAGAAGTGTAATGATTTTTAGCTTAAAACCATGATGTTGTTGTTGGTTTTATTTTTGATTTTCATGTTATATATATTTCCTTGGTGATGTGATCGTACTAGTATTACTAGCTTTAACTGGATGAAGCAAACCATTTTAATATCTTTGTTTTAAAATCATTCATGTAAACTTTTTTAGAAATTAGCTACATTTGTATGTCATGCACGATAAATGTTGCTCCTTTATGAATGAAAAGTAAGGGTGACTTCAAGTTGATTTCTAGTGAGTTGGGCTCAATTTGAAATTTCAACTCGAGTTCAAATCGAGCATGTTAAAATTTTATCGATTTCAAGTTAATTCATGCCTAATTATGAGTCATATTTTTTTTTATAAAAATACCCATTATATATATATTAGTTATATTAAAAGTATAATATTATAAATTTACCTCTAAATTTTATGTGTGTATTTCTAATGTCTACTCTTTTATATAAATTATAATGTATTCATATACAAATATTTCTCAATTATATATTAAAAAATTTAAATATATTGTTTATACACACATTGAGTTGATTATGGGTTGAATAGATTTCTTTTCAAGCGAGTCAACTTTGAGCCAGACAAAAATTGAGTCAATTTCTATAGAACTAAATGCGAGTAAGTTTGAACGAGTTTCAATTTTTCGTATAAAATTCTCACTCCTAAAAAATTATATGTTCGAGTCATTAAAATAATCTCTTTATTAAGAAAAGTCATTTGTTTGAGTCCTATTGGTTGGAGGATAAATTTGGGTAAGGAAAGAGAAAATATTTTATTTTATAGAGTTGATGGGAAAGAAATTTATTTTAATATTGGGAGGTATTTAGGATGTGAAATAAAGTTGATTTTAAGGTTGGAATTTGTGTTGGATGTGAAATAAAGTTGATTTTTAAGGTTGAAATTTGTGTTGGATGTGAAATAAAGTTTTTAAAATTTATAATAAATTTAAAATATTATTATTTTATTTCTTTGCCTATTTTTGAGTTCATGCCAAACATGTCGAAATAAAAATAAATGAAAGGTTACTTGCAATGAACTACTACCTTGGTAAAGCTGGGAGCCTTTGGCATGGGGTGCCTTTTTTTTTGTCATGCATGACGTCTGCAGCGGATATATCATACTGAACTTCGTAGGGAATGATCCAATATCCATTAGATTGTCAGAACTTAATTATAGTGAATACCCATATTTCTAATGCATGTATTACTAACTGGTTTTTGGCACCGTATAGTATTTGCATAGTGTTGATATATAATTCTTGATGATTGATGATAATGATGATTTATCAAGATGACGATTTACGAAAGATGTTATTGTGATAAGAGTATATTCCACTGATAATTACCTTATACTAATATTAAATAGATTGCCACTGGTTCTTGGTTTTGTGGCAACAAGCAATCATCAAAGCATTTTAATTTGCCAGTGTTATATTATATATGAATATGAATGCCACAATTAGAGTTAACTTCTTAGTTGTAGTTTTCTAAAATTATATATGATACTAATTAAAATGATTATTATTTTGTTCGTGTTAGAATGCCCAATCATATTTGTATTAATTTGGATACGTAATGTTCATTAATAACACTTATTTTCTCTCAGGCGCCTACATTCTTACTTACCCTTTGGTTGTTAAATGTGTTTGTTTTGCAGTGCATACTCCATATTCAATGAAGATTTTAGGGAGCTCCCTGGAACTTTAAATGCCGACAGATTGGATCAAGACATTAGGGCCGGACAATTTTGAGCTGACTGTCACCACATGTGGATATTTATGTTTCTTTTTTGTATAGTTCATCAATTTGTATACACGTGTACTTATTATCGTATTAGAAATGTCACTTTATCCTCTATCTTGATGGGAAGAAAACAGACAATCAATTTGTTTGTTAACTGGATCTTTCACTTCTTAAAAAAAACTGTAGGACCTATAAGTAATTTGTCATACTTTTATATATTTTGGAGTTATATTTTATTATAATGAAGCTACCCCAGTAGCTTAGGCCTGGTGGCTGGTGGCTGCTAGTGGCTTATTCCTAAGTTGGAGGACAATCACTTCATGGTTTTTATCTGGATTTATGGAGAAGAAGACTGGAGAGTATCATCTCTTCTTTGTGATTGATTTTCCTTATGCATTTCACTAGTTTTTGTTTATTATATTTTAATCGGCTGTGTTGCCACTTCCCCATTGCGGTCGAGGAAGAGAGTGAAATTCTTTGAAAGGGTTTCTTTGTGAATTATGGAATCTAATGTGAAGCCTACGATTTAGGTTTTGGGGAAACCTTTCCATTTTTCTTCTTCTTCTTCTTCCTTTTTGATTTACACTGCAAAGCAGCCAAAGGAACAATTTTATGCCTTTCTTATTTTTTTATATATATATTTACGGTATGTGAGACGTCTACCATTTCTTTTTGTCTTTATGAAACATCAGACGAGTTGTTGTTCTATGGAAGGGGGAACTGATGAGTTGGTTGAAGGGGAAATTGATGATTTTGTTCTTGGGAACTTTGCCTCTATATGCAAACAGAAGTGTAGTTCAAAGGTTGTGAGATTGTGGTTTCTTATAAAAATGTCTGCTCAACGGATTATATAAGCTTTAGGTCACTAGGTCAGTAATCTAATTAAGCATAATTTGTTCTTCTCTTTTCTCTGGTATATTGAAGTATGTTTTGTTTTGAACAGTGTGAATCACTTCTAGAAATTGCTTCTACCATAGTTTATAAACTTGGCTGGTTAGTTAAGTGGTAAAATATCTATGAAGTTAGTATAGGTTAGGTGGCATTAATGGTCACATTAAAGTAGACTGTACTAGACATAAATGTATGGGGGAGAGGATGTGTATGGCACATAAAGTACATGATGAGGAATGTTCCAACCCATGGTTGTTAATCCCCAAGTCTTCAGAGAGATCAGTGCCTTGATAAATGTGCCGATGCAGGTAGTTTCTATCTATGAAATTTTCTTGATTTGACTAACAACATTCTTCCTAGAACCTTTTAAAAATGGTAAACATGTTAAGGACCTGAAATCATTAAGCATGTTCCAGCAAGAGCCTAAATTGTAAGGATAAGGGGTTGCATTGTTATGCTTGGCTAGGCACACAATCTCTTGAACACTATGTCTTATCGTGTAAACCATCATGGTGGTAGCCTCTTGCTTTGCTAGGTTAATGCTCTATCAAACTGGGCAATTTCAATGTGAACTAACAAACCCATTGGATTTTAAGTTCCCTATAAAATGGGAACATCTCAAATGTAATTCTTGGCCTATTTTAGACTTCGTGATGCGTACTTCTTGACACGGTAAATGATCTTTTCGTCGTATTTCCAAATGGGATGAGTTGGGATCTGCCTAAAGGTCATGAAGGTTGGACTAGCCCTAATCCTTTAACATGAAGAGGTCATTGATCTATGGGAAATCTAAAGTAAGATGAGTTTGTTGCATAAAGCACGCCGATGGAGACCTAAATTCTATCCATCATGATTTATTAGGATGTCCTTGGTCGATCTAAAAAAGCTTAAATGAATTGGGTCTAGCCGGTAGATCTTTGGAAAATGAACAAACGCATGTAGACATTTGGATCATTTAGTTGCAAGTTCCCTTCTAAATAGGAAGGGATAATTAACTATTTAGTGGGATGCCTTTGAATCCAGAATTTAAAACCCTATGGGTAGTTCGCTTAGGATGAAATCTGGCAATTAATCTGAAATATAATTGATGAGGCAATTGATCACACAAATTGATTTGCTGTATTGTAAGATGAAACAATCAGATACCTTTCTACCATATACTTCTGTGAAGGTTTCAATCCTGAGAAAGCTGTAGTTGCAGAACAACAATCTTGAAGAACTTCCATATGTGATCAGATTTTGCATTTCATTCGTTAGTCTGAGACAGATGATCAGATAATCTGTTGGGAAACTTGAATGCTTGGAGCTTATGACCCTCTGATGTAAACAAGTTAAGTGATTGCCTACAACAATGGGTTTACTCCCTAAACTGAAAGATCTTGATGTCAGCTTCAGTGAGATTGAACAAATCCCTGAGATCCATGCCGCTTAGTAGTCTTGTATGATTGAAAGTGGGAAATGATTTTGCAGATTTGTGGTCATTCCCAAACACAATAAGAAATCTACAGAACTTAGAAGAGATGAATATTTGTTACAATCAAACAAAAGTTTTGACTGATTCTTTTAAGTGTTTGTGCAAGCTTAGTTTGCTTTATGCGAAGGAGAATCCAGTGGATGAGCCTACTATGGAAATTGTTAAGCTCCGGTATATTTTCTGTTTTCTTAATGGCTCTGAATTGCTGTTCAACTATTCCCTCATTGTTTATACTGTATGCAGGTAGTGGTTCAGTATACGCCTGCTTTAAGTGCTAAAAAGTAGAGTTGTTCATAGCTTGATGAGAAAGTAGGCTGCTGTTCTTGGATCTGTTCATTGTACATAGAATTTCTTGACAAAAGCAAGGAAGATCCAGAAGCTTGAGCCAGTTATTTCACGCAAATGTTTTATGTTCTTCACTATAGTGTTGTTGACCGAAAGGTATTGTTTTGGTTTTCTATCTGTAGTAGTTATCCCTAGCCATTGCAATCCTGCACATTATAGGTTTGTGGTTTTAAGTTTGATGACAAGTTGAATATTTTTGCATATTACATCTTGTTATATGATTCAGGAGAGGCCTTATTATTGAGTAATAGATGAGCCCACTTTTATTTTACACAGAGAAAAAAATAAGTCACTGTGTTGTGATCTGCAGTTCACAGTCACAAACATAACCCCTCCAATCATCAATTTAAAATAGAGAATGGATGCGTGTGATTCTTTTGATGAAATTTATAGCTGGTAATAAATTCAGACAAGCATTATGTGCAGGCTAATCGTCAAACATCTGTAATACTTCGTCAGAAGCACAATAAACCATATATGTCAAAATGTAGACATAATGTACATACACTCAAGGACAATCTGGCTCATCTGATGAGATGGTATAAGCTGTTTATTGAAGCTGTGGACCTGTGATATATGCTGAATGATTCTCTCTTGTATAGTTGTATTATGACCATATGTATGGAGATTGAAGAAAATAAGATGTTGAGGAAGTTTTTAGTTCTCCAACCCAAAAAGAATAAACAACTTTGTAAAACCTCAGGCTCGGTTATTGATAGAGTGAATAGATCTGCCATTTCTGAGAATCTTCTGATTCAAAATCGTGGTGTAACGCGTATCCCCCTTTGTTCCGGTCATGGAATAGATGAAAGAAATCAAAAAATGAATTTTTGTTCAAGAATGAAATCTTATTGGAACTGTCCATATCCGGCTCATCCTTCGGAACCAGATCCGGGATGTGATATGGTTCCGAGGGATGAATTGAGACGGTATTTTGTAAATACGTAATTATCTTGAATATATCAACCATTTTTTTATTTCCCGCTCGCCTGGAAGGGACAAAAGAATACCAAAAAGCTAGTACCGAGGCAATTTCCAAGGTAATGGGAGATGGAACAAGGGTTCAAAACGAGTTGGATTCGGCCTCTAGTAAGATTAACATCCGCGGTTTGGTATTCTTTGTAGGAACTCTCATTCCACATTGACGATTGGGTTCGCTAAGGGATGTGGCTGACTATTGGTTAATTTCTTATGTTAAGCATCCCACTCTCGTTCCTCACTCTTTTTTTTTATTTCTTTTTCTCCACATTCATATTTTCACTATTATTATGTTCTCTCTCTTGAGTCATAAACTCCGAAGGTAAGGAACTTACCCACTACTGGAGATCATGAAAGTCGTAGTAATAACTCCAATTTTCTTATTGGATTAGTATCTTGTGAAATATGTCAGTTATAAAATGTCTTATAAAGTGCCTTTAAACATGTCCTATTGTAATAATTAATTATAACTTTTGTCTTCCAACCCTTTTTCCAAAAGAGGCTTTAAAATGACCTTGTGCACTGGATTTGCCCTTTTATGTCCTGCTGCTATCTTGGGCCTGTTGGTTGAGCTTGTATTGGTAATTGGAAGAAGACGCTTGAGGTCTGACTAGGATTCTCCAAATGCACCACTGTTACATGAAATGGATGTTTAATTTGTGGGTATTCTTCATTTATAATCTATATGAAATTTAGATTATTCTTCTCAGAGATTCAGGAAAAGGATAAAATAGGTTTATTTAAAGTCATTAACCTAAAATTGAAAGTTCTGAATAATATGAAATAAAGTTAGTTATTACGTTAGGATGTATGAGGGATATGATATAAGTTAGTTATTATTTTGGTATGAGTGTAGAATATAAAATAAAGTTAATTTTTTATTTTGAATTATGTGTATAATATGAAATATAATTAATTTTTAATATTAAATTTTATGTGTGATGTAAGTGTAACATACTAGGTTAAAATTAATCAGGTTAATTTTAGGCTGGCTAAACAAATAGAGCCTATGGAAAGATAAAATTGGCACACCATACAGCCCTTGCTAATGCTCATAATTGAGCATACCATTGAGATGTGTCTAGCAAGTGGGAAGCAGATTATTTTTGGTGATAAGGATGTCATTGAAAAGACACAAGTCAATATATTTTATGAATTTCATTTCAATATATTTCATCTTTCATCCAAACACAACAACAATCTATTTATACTGCTCTAATATGCAATAAATTTATTCTTGCATCTTTCATTTTTTTTTCTCAAATAGAAGTAGAGAATATTTCCTTAGCACATGTGACTGCTAGCTAGTTTTTATTTTGTTCTATTTTATCATAGGTTTTTGCAAACCTTAAAAAGCAAAAATAAATAAATAATAAAATAAGTTGTATCTATCTTTCAAGTCAGGGTTCTCTGGCAGTAATGGATTTTTCCTATCAACTGGCTCACGTGGCTATGATTTTTCTTTATTCATCTTTTAAAAGGAGAGCTTACACACACATGTCTGGTAATTTAATATTTACATACTATGCTCAAGGTTTTAAATAAAGCATGGAGACTTGAAGAAAATATTTTTTAGACTTTATGGTTATCTCCGATTTGCACGAGTTAGTTTGTTATTTTTCATTTACAGTTTTTTAAATTGATAAAAGTGCCATCTTTATTTTCGGATCGGCTTTGCTCATCCCTTCATTATTGCCTCCACAGCTGATGGCGATGGCCAATGCAGCAAGGTCATCAATTTCATGTGTGGATTCGACCTTCGTGACGATCGGGATGAGAATGATATTGACATTGCTGTGATGAATGGTCAGGTTAGCCCCTTAGCAACTTTCATTTTGATAATATTATTGTAGTTAATGTCTAGCATGGTGTTTGTTTCATGATTTCTTTTTCTCATGTTATGCTTTTGAATGTACTAATTTTGTTCAACTATTCTGCCAATCCAATAAAATATTCCTTTTCTTTTTTCCTGAATAGACTTATTGAGTTGTTGTTGGACCTTGTCTATGTAAAAAGAGAAAGAAAGAGACCAAAAAAGATATAGTAAGAAACTTTAAGGAATGATCTTGTACAATTAGAGCTAAATGATAATTTATTCATTTATAGAGTGCAATAGAAATAAAGGATTCATGTATCCAATCCTACGTAGTGGGATAAAGGCTTCGTGGTGGTGGTTGTTCTTGTTGTAGACTTGTTGATATTTAGAGACAGACCTTTTAGTGAACCTTGCTGGCATATTTACACTAGAACGTGGATATTTTATGTGCTGAAAAAAACCGAGCACAAAACAGATGGCCCATTCCAGATTACAATCATATGATTGGTTCTTGGTCATCATCTGTAGCTTTCCCTCTCCCTTGATGAACATGAAGTTGGGTCACATCTGTACTGGTTCAAAATTACAGCCACTACTTTTTTCAGGCGTGGCACTTCATGATCCACTTGCTTTCTCTTTTATTCTAAAAATTAACATATACAAAAATCTAGACGGCATATTTAACGCTCAGATGTTATTTACGTATATTTTATATTCAAAAAAATGTGTAATACATAATATGCATGTTAACTTGTTAAAGAGGTTGAGCATATAATTTCATGAATTCTTTATATTCTATTTATCATGGGCAACTCTGGGTTGTCCATATGTATATGTACAAGTCCGAGGAAACCTATGTAACACACCACTACTGTACATGCGGCAGACTCTTATGCCATCTTGCACAAACAAAACACGAAGTCGAAAACTTCTCATTTGGCTTCAATATTTGAGTTTTAATATTTGACTATTAAAGTCGGGGCATATCTTCTTGGTCAGCTTATCAAACTATTTACATTATTGCATACATATGTCTTTCATATATAAGTCACTGCGCCTAAAAAGGTAACACAACGGGTGGCCATCCTTTAAAAAATAATCATAATAGAGCCTAAGGTTGTTAAAATTGTTCAAAAATCAAAATTCGCTCGAATTTTGACTTGAACTTGATTTGAGTCTTTTCAAGTTGAGTTTCGAGTCACATAAAAGGCTTAAATTATATTTCGAGTTGACTTGATATACATATATTATATATATTTATAGGTCATAATATTTAAACTAGAGTATTAGAAAAGGTGGTTAGTACCTGTCCCTATCTTTGAGGTGGTAAGGTCAAATCCAGGTAACATATTAAATTTTGCTATAAGTCAAATATGATAACATAAAGTAATATCATAATTACAATATATTGTTAATATAAATTAAATTATAATTTATTTTGTGTTAACTTGAATTGTGAATTGAGTTGACTCGAACTTAATTCAATTTGAATCAACTCGGCTAGAACTCAGTTCGCATCGAGTTTGGGTGGAGCCAAACTTGCTCGAACTCTAACTTGTTAACTGCACTAATAAAGCCTATATTCCAAGTCTTGTTCCAACAATGATAAAGTGCCTGCAGTAGGTGGAGGCTCATACTCACCTTAAGAATTACAAATGCCTTTCTTGCGTATAAATGCAAAGGAGAAATTGATGATCAGGGGAGGCGAGGGGAGTCGGGTGGGGTTTAAAAGTGATCTTCCTAGTAAGCACACTTATAGTTGTTCACATTCTATTATATATAGTATCAAAGCCATTTCACATGACCTCTTATGTGATGGATAAATGGTGAGATAGACATTAGCTAGGACACTTAGTTCCAACGAGAGGGGTGGGTGCACGTGACACTATTAGGCAAATCACACATTGACAAAAAATGAGAGAGTTGCTTAATGTATATATATATATATATATATATATATTTTAATGTGTCTGAAGTCTCGTGGTCGTGTTTTAAAACTGAGGCCCATTAAGTTAAATTTGACAATATCTTCAGTGGGGTGGCTATTACGTATACTCAATGGTTAATTTAATGAAACAAACTTTTATTTCAATACTTCTAATGTCTCTTATTTCTATAATATTTAAATGTTTTTTCTATGATGTAAAGAAAAGTTGAAAAATATGAATATATATATGGTTAGATTATATATATAAGTCTTGTGGATGTGTTTTAAAATTATGAGGCCCATTAAGCTAAATTTGATGATATCTTTAGTGGGGTGGGCTGTTACTTATACGCAATCGTAACTTTGATGAAATAAACTTTTTTATGTACTTCTAATATGTCTCTTATTTCTATGATATTTAAAAGTGTTTTCTACTAACGTGAAGAAAAGCTTGAAGATATGAATGTGTAAGATGGTTAGAGTTTTGTACCTTGAGCTCACTACTCGCTCTTTTCAGCCACGTGTGTCACACTAAATGTCTCTTTTAATGAATTTTTTTGAAAAAGAGTTTTTTAGAACCGAAATGTCCATCTGGCCCCCTTCTTTTTCATCGCTAGCCTTTCTAGAATGTCTCCAAACATTGAAGGGCAAATAGTTAATATCCCGAATTTTACAGTGGTTTTTGCTTCAGGACCTAAAGGCAGCAGAAAACCTGATGCATCTAGGATGTTTAACAGTTGAGATTAATCTGCAGTGATTGTTCATTGGTAGATATTTGAGTGCTATGTACCCAAATTGTCATGTTCGATAATTATGTTAATGATGTATATATATATATATATATTTATTTATTTTTGATAATATGTCAATGATGTATATATAGATGATAAGATTTGAGCAAGTCTTTAGCCTGTGATTGACCAGTGGGTACTTGATGGCACTTTGAATTGATCATGATGTCTTTTTGCAGGATAATGCATGTGGCAGCAGTAATGCAACAGTGACACTTTTATAAGGGCATGGATTAGTTGCGGATGGTCATTTTCTTCTTTATGAAATTAATCCACTGGAGATCTTTAGCATCTTTGCCATGGGGACACAACTATTCTCCACCACTATTTTTTTATTCCAATGTTTATATTCCAATCTTTTATATATTTTCACATATATTATGTTGATAATGAACATGGTTAAATTGTTATGAACATTCTTCCCTCATTTTATTCTTATCCTGTGTCATTTAGTGGATATATCCTGGTTTGTCGGATTAAGTTTTGTAAAGCTTCCTAGCTCCAGATCACCTATTTCGCTTCTCGATTAATCTCAAATCCACCGCGCATGTTGTTTGTCTTATTTTACTCGATTTGCATCTCTTCTAATGCCTTTCCTAAGATTCTGAGGCCTAATAAGCTCTTTCACGAATCTCATCTATTATAGCTATATGTTATTCCTAAATTGCATGTACTATGAGAGTTATTCTTGCACATATTTAATCAGTTCATCTGTTATCGAAGTAAAAGGATAAGAACTCAAAGCGGAATATTGTTGTAGTCCGCTCGTGATGGATGACTTGTTCGATCATACCAACAGCTAATTGATCGGTGATGCACCTTTCTATTAGAATGGAGAAATGAACTAGAAAAATCAAAAGAATATCAGCATCATCATCTCAATTTCACAGGATGTGTAATTTCTCCAAAACACAGAATGAAGATAAATTATGTCATATTTAAAGCTGTTAAAATAATTTGAATCCCAAACTCACTAAGTTTGGGCTCAATTTGAGGTAATTCTAGTTAAGTTTGGGCCTTGAAATTTTTTTTATTGATATAAATTTAGATTAGCTCAAAATTAATGAATAAATAAATATAAAAGTATTTAGTTATATATATATATTTATATTTTTGCATGTATATAATACATACTTGTTTGTAATATATGTATAATCCAATCTAATATATTGATGTAGAAAAATAGAGCTAATATTTTAGCTCGGGCTAACTCAGTTGAAATTTACTTTTAAATTAGAGTGAAATTAGATTTGAGAATATCGAATTCAAGTCGGGGAGAGCTTGAATTAGACTCAATTGTCGAATTTATTTTATTTTTAAGATGTGTTCTAATTTTCTTAGGCCAAGTTGAATGGTTGAAATACATGTAAGTATATAGTTTAAAAGTATTGTCAGTAAATATATGAAATAATTATATGCATATTATTAAAATTTAATTATTTATATATTTAATATTTTTTTTTTTTAATATTGTATATTAATCATAAAAATTATAATTTATGTATATATATAATAAATATTATAATTTTATATAATTTTTGTAAAAATATATTATTAAAATTTAAATATTATATATGTAAAGAAATAAAATTTTAGTCATATACATATATATAATATTTTAAAAAATATTGACAGAAAATAATTTTAAAACATATATAATTTGAAAGTGGGCCCACACTCATTTGTATGGATGTGACTGGATACACGTGGCTGCCAGGTAACCACAGGCACCAAATTTGTGCGGAGCTCACATGCACGGCATGAATTTGAAGGAAAGAAAAAACACGACGAAGAGAAGAGAGAGAGAGAGAGAGACAGTGTGTGTGTTCCGGATGAATCACACACTATAATTATGAAGCCCATGCTCACCACACTCTTACTCCCCCACTCTCTCTCTCTCTCTCTCTGTGTGTGTGTAAAAGTAAAAAGCGCAGAGCAGAGGAAAAGGCTCTATACATCTGTAGGTCATTCTACATCTTTTCATTTTATGGCAGTTCCCAATTTTGTGTCATGTTGGAAAGAAGTGTGAATCTTTCTTCGATTGTTCAAGTGTTTATTTATTTGCATTTTGATTTCTTTATGCTTGGGATTTCGAATCTAATTTCTGTAGGAAGGGAAGCCCTAGTTCTTGGTTTTCGTTAATTCGAATTTGTTCTGCCATTTACGAAGAAATTGGAATGTGGGTTTGTGAGTTTATTGCTTATTATTTATCAGGGGTTTCCTGCTCCTCTGATTTCTGTATATCTTTATGTTTATTGTGCAGGAGGAAATGGACTGGGAGTTCTTCTTTTTCGTTCTTTACTGAATACGGGGGTTTGTGAAATTGGAAGGGAGAGAAGGTAGTCATTCAGATCATCAATGCCAGTTCCGCTTGCACCTTATCCATCACCAACTGTTCCCTTCACGCCACCACAAAATGGTATCTCCCTGAGATTATCAGTATTTTGATGCAGAATCTTCACTTTGTTGGTATTGTTTTTCTTGCACATTGCTTTTATCTGATACACAGATTAGCAACTCACAATTATAACCAATGGAACAGTAATTCTACATTGTGATAGTTTTTGGTATCTTGGTTCTATTTCAATTGAATGGAGATGTAGATGGGGGTATCACAGATACTCACAGATACGCTTAAAATTGTATAGCTTAAATGGAAAAGTGTCTCAGGATTGTTTACATGACATTAAGATAACTTATGAAAACTCAAACGGAAAATTTTATAGAACAGTAATTATGTCAGCTTTAAGTCATTATTGATGCAAATCAGGATGTGGGTAAGTCCATGAAAGAAGTGTAATTGTTTAATTATATATTAAAGGGAGTTCATATTTGAAGTTGACGATTTAGTATTTTTATCTTTGTTAGGATTTAAATTTCTAGAATTAAGGAGAGTTAATTAGTTAGTGTATTCTCTATTTCAATAACTACTTTTTTTATTTGCATTTATTTTCTCTAGTTAATTGGCCTATAACTCTATAAATACACTTAGAATCATGTAAGTACTAGAATGAATAAATAATCTATGTTTTCTCCACTTTCTTCTACTATATGTCAATTTGATACCAAAGTTGAACTGATCCAATCTACATAATTTGCATACTCTTGATTCGATCTTCCACATTTATCACACTTCCATGTTTCCATGCTTGCTCTAAACCATTGAGCCACGAGTCGTCACGTCTCTTACGGTGATCGCATGTCCCTTCTTGATTCATAACTGTTGCACATCTCTTGCTTCGTCTAAAAGAAGCTGGTAAGAGCTTGCGTATGCAAAATGCCTACAGTGGTTCACCTATTTCTCATGTAGTTGTTCATTTAACCCTGCTTCGTTCTACATCAACATGGTTTTAGAGCACATCTATTGTGTTTGTAATTTTCTTTTTCTTTCTTTTGGGGATTGGTTGTAATGCTCTGTTGCTTAGTTTTATAAAAATCTTGGTCTACTTGAATGCATCCATATGACTGTGATAACATGTATTTTTTTATGAAGTTTGACCCATGGAAAGAAAAAGGTTGGCTTTCAAAATCTTTCTTGCTCATATTAGTGCTCATAGCTGAGTGACTTAGCTCCTCGGCAAAATATTCACATCTTTGTTTGAGTCTAGAATTCACTTGGAAGAGATCTTGATCATCTCACAATGAGTTAGAGTTACACGAGCAAATAGCAAAAGACCATCTAGTTTAAGAACCCAACAACAGAGAGCATCTCCCACAATGGAACAAATTGGCACATGCGTGTAGTTGCGAAAAGACAGCCCGGTCCTCATGGCTCTTTCTTCAAAGCATAAGAACAGAGAAAGGATGAATAAGAAGTCCAACATCCATTCCCATCCTCAACTAGGCATCTTTTCCAGAATGCAGTCCAGGTTGTCTGTGATCGTGTGTTATATATAGAAAGATCTCCAATGCTTTCTTTGAGAACATGTCCCCTCCTATCGTTGTTTCACTTCCCCAAATGCTAGAACTTGTGTAGATTAGACTTGCAATTGGGGAATTACTTTTCCACTGATGAGCTACTGCTGCCTGTGGAATACATGCTTGTTCAGTTCAGTATAAAATTTGGAACAAACTGTAACCAATTTTTGTACTAGGGTAGCTATTCTACATCAAATCTGAATTAAAAGAAACTTGAATTTATCCTGAGCCCTGCAGTTGCCATATTGCCATTGTTTTGATGACAATACTATTATGAGAGCATGTTAAACTTGTAATGATGATCTTATTATTCCAACATGTGCTTTTTTTCCCACTCAATTTATTCTTTTGTTTTGTTGTTGGAAGGTATTGTTTGGGTTTTTATTTAATACTTTTAGCTTACCTAAATGCAGTTGATTTCTTGATGGTAAAGAAGAAGACGAATCTAGGTCGAGAACTCTAAGAAACTTTTTTGTATGTCAGGTGGGCAAAGCCAACTTGTATGTTCTGGCTGTAGAAACCTTCTTCTCTATCCACTGGGAGCAACATCAGTGTGCTGTGCTATTTGCAGTGTGGTGACTACTGTTCCTGCTCCTGGTATATCTTGTCATTGACTTGTTAATTCAAGTATCTCAACATCTTCTTCATGATTTTAACCCTACAACAGAAAACAACAACCATCCTTAATCCCAAACTAGTTGGGGGCAGTTACGTGAATTTCTCTTTTCCATTTATTTCTATTTAAAACCATGTTCTTTGTAAACACAAGTGGGTCATGGTCATGTATAATGTTCATATCTCAAGTTGTTTTTCATCTTCACCTTCCCTTGCTTTACCTTTGTGACCGATGCCTCTATGGGTCAGTAATGGACATTGGCAAATCACCTTAAATTTCTATCTTATCATCTTTATTTGTCATGCCACCCTCTCCTTCCCACATTCATTTCAAATGTGAACCTGTTTAGTACAGCCAATTGGCCACTCATCAAACCTACACAAGCTTGGATTCCAATCATGCATTTTTATGTTGAAAGAAGCTTTCAGCAGCAAAAAAATAATCAAGATTCTTTTCTTGATTCTAAAATGTCTTTTCATCTCGCTGCAAAATGACACATGTGGGCTTGGGACTGTCGGCATCAGTTTTATTGTGTGGAGACACTTAAAAAGCACATAGCTCATGAGTTTTGTTTGATTTAAATCCTGCCCATGATAGTTATGTTTATGACAATCGATAACACTTTTGAGTACGGAGCAGGAACGGAAATGGCTCAGTTAGTTTGTGGTGGCTGTCACACTCTTCTGATGTATATAAGAGGAGCAACTAGTGTACAGTGTTCCTGCTGCCACACAATTAATCTAGCTCTTGAAGGTAAGGGCATGTTCTTTTGCATTGTTCTCCTTCTTTTAACAGAAAGGAGCCAAAGTTTGTGAGCCTTCCTACATATAATCATGATAAAAATCACTAAATAAAGTTGAACTAAGACTTTGATGCAGCTCATCATGTCAAGTGTGCGGTTTTATATGTGCAATCTTTCTGACTGATAAAAATTTTTCATATGAGCTGACCAACAAAGAACAACAGAACCTGAAACGGAACCAAAATTTATGCCGACCATTACAAGAATGGAAATTGATTTGCTTTATGATAAGAAATTAAGAATAGTTTGACAATCATTTATCATGACAGCAAATCAAGTTGCACATGTCAACTGCGGTAACTGTCGCATGCTGCTGATGTACCAGTACGGTGCGAGATCTGTGAAATGTGCTGTCTGCAATTTTGTAACCTCAGTTGGGGTAAGTATGCAGTTTATAGCATGACCTTTTAATATTCTAATTTTTTGAGATAGTCTGATGGACATCATAGATATCTTTGAAGATCAAGTTTTGCACTCGTATACTGAAAAAATGTTTGAGTTATTTGTGTTGGATTTTTCGTGCCAAGCATGAATAGAACTTCATGTCCAATTTTGTTAATTTTGGTCTCAGCAAATTGGACTATGAGGATAGGCTCTCGCTAGAGTTAACCCTCTGTATAGTTTGAGCATTGTTTTGGATTTGTTGAATTGTTTTTGAGTAAGAGAAAGCTTATTTTACTATTTTGATGTAAAATAAAGTTATTTTGCTATTAATAATAGTGTTGAACGCAAAATAAAATTGATTTTTATTTAAAATGTAAAATAATGTTGATTTTTAATGTTTGAAATTGTAAGAATGTAAAATAAAAAAGATTTTGCTACTGGAATTTTGTAGAATGTGAAAAAATATAAAATATTAGTGCCGGTGTTTTTAGCATGTGTTTTAGTGTTTTGGGAACCCTAATAAGCAAGGTTAAAGGATGAAGTATAAAAAGAAAGTGGATGAGAGAATACAATAGTCTTTTTTTTTTTGAAAAGTGGTATAGCCTTACATTTCTCGTAGTACAAAATTATAAAAGTCAGCTGACATCCCCTTTGAGCATATTGTAAAAATCAATGAGGGGCTTACTCCTCTCGTAGTAAAAATTGCCTAACGTAACATTGTGTGTCAATTGTCAAAACATTGACTGCACTAATAATATTATGCTGTACATATGTAATGCTGCAAAATTAGTATGAAAATATGGTCCAATAAAATTTTGCAAATGTCCACAATTGCATTGAATATCTTTCATATCAAGGAACAAAATTACAATGAAAAAAATTGTCCCTTTATTTAAATAGTGTCATGTAAATGTTTATGAAAAATTTTCATGGCTTGACTAATATTCAATTCAGTATCTACTATTTTGAAATTCAGATATATAAAAATCTCATAAGTTAATTGGCTTCAAGTTTCAGTGCCAATTGAAATTTTTATCTCATGGCTTTACTAAGGTTGGGTTGCAACTATAAGGTTCAAATTGCAAAAAGTTCAACCTTCAAGTTAAGTTTTTATTATACCTCCATGAGTTTTTAACTTCTAGTTAAATCATGTAAAAAACATTAAAATCACTAAACTTAAGTCTCAAAGTTCAGCTTTAGTTGTTTTTCAAAAAGGTTGAGCTTAAGGCGGCACAAATATTTGGCAACTCTCCAACCATTCTAAACTTCGAGGAAACTTCCCCGACTAGGATCTTGTATCAGTTGAAGAAGAAATTACAATGAACCACTGTTTCTTGCAGAATTTTAACATGAAAACCCTTTCATGATTTTCACAAGCTAGGCAGTTAGCTGAGTCTAGAGTGATTTGGTCCTGAAGATCTCTAAGTGGCTAGCAGAAGACTAACTTTTCTGCTATTCTTCATTGATACAATGACTTCAATAGCTGGGTGTCACATTAAATTTTTTCCTGCCTTCTAGATTTGCAATATCATGAAAAAAACAAGGCCATCGAATTAAAACTCTTGTAGCGACCTATAAGGTTAAGCTTTTTGATAAATAGTTTTTGTAACATAATTTGCTTTTTTGCAGACTTCACCAGGTAATGAGCAGAAGCCCAGTAGCTGATCTGTTCTCTTTTATGTAATTTCTATCATCCCTTGATCATCTTCTCCTCTAGAAATCTGCTTGTATGGAGTTTTCAGCAGTTCCAGACCCCCATTTCTTCAGAATAAGCAGAGCTTTCAGAGCATGGTAGATCACCTACTTCTGTTTTATCGGCAGCAAATAGTTTTTCAAAAAATTTGTTTGTAATACTTCCAGTTTTAGTTTTTAATCAATCTACTGAGTTTTGAGTAATTTTTTTTTTTTTTTACAGTTCTTTTGCTGTGACATTTCACATAATGTTATTGTGCAGAAGCAGTTATAATGCTAAAAAGTTTGAGATAGCTTTTAACTCTTAATTGAAATATATAAAAGAAAATTTACATGCACCTATATATATGATAATAGATAATAAATATAATATTAAAAAGAGACATTTAACTGCATACCACACAAATCTTTTAATATTACACCGCACACTTTTTTTTCATAAAATTTACACAATGAAGTGTGAAGAAAGCGTGTGTAATGTAATGGTCCCTGCGGGTGGTCCACTGCGGGTGGTCCCTGCTCCGTGGCCACCGCGGCCGCTGCCCGCACTGGCCGCCGGGTGTCACCACCGCGCCGTGGACCCCGTGGGGCGTGCCGGCGGAGAATGCGGGGGCCACGCAGGGACGCCGCTCGTGAGAGGGCTGCCCAGGCGCCGGGGGCTGCACTAGCTCGGCGGCCCCTGTGCTCGCGGCCGGCGGGCCCGCACCCTCGCGCTCGCGCAGGGGCCGCACGCCCACAGGGGCCGCGCGCAATGGTCCCTGCGCTAGCGGGTGGTGCGCCAACAATGGCCTTGCGTGGGCGATGTGCTCACGGGGACTGTACATGTTGGCCCTGCACAACCGCCAGCGTCCCTGGTGTGGCCACGGCCGTCGAGGAGCAGTGTGGCGGCTGGTGGTGGGGACGACAACAGGGAAAAAGGAGAAAAATGAGGTATTTTGGAATTTTATATTTTAAAATTTTAATTTAAAAATAAATTTTATTAAAATTTATGAAAATATTAATTTAAAAAAAAATTAAAATTATGTCACTCATAAAATAAATTTTATTACATATTTCACTCACAAAATTATCTATTTATTTTTATTCCTCTTAACTTTGAATAATTATTTACAAACTAAATTTCTTTTCTCACTCTCTTTATCTTTCTGTGACCTTAATTTTGGGGGTAAAATATTGGCTATTAAATATTAACTATTTTAAATATTAGTCATTTTAAATATTAGCCATTAATTTTAATATAATAATTTTAGAAGTGAAATATGTAATAAAGCTCATTTTATGAAGAACAAAAGTAAATAGATGATTTTGGGGTAAAATATGTAATAAAATTTACTTTAGAGGTGACATAAGTAAATTCTCTTATTATTATTATTATAAATTAAAAAAAATTTACATTTGTTGTTCTGAGAATTTTTTTTTTACGTGTGGTAGCTCCTAAATTAAATATTTATATATGATACTCCTTAAATTTAGTATTTACAAATAACACTTCAAACAAAAATTAAAATGAACTTGTTATCTATAAATTTATATTTAAAATAGGTTAGAGTAGGAGTATTTGTAAATTTATATTCAAAATAATAAGTGTTATTTATAAATATTAGAATTAGAGATATCACATAAATATTTAACTTAGAATGTATTCTTTATAAAAGTATCTATTTTGAGCGATAGATATAAATTTTTTTAAAATTTAATCCAATATTAATGAAAAACAATTGTACCTTGATGTTCAATTTTTTTATTTATGTTAGATCCTTTTCTTTTTAATTATTAGAAAGTTTCTATTTTAATTAGATTAAAATAAACCTTATATGTTTTAGAGAAAATATGAGGATATTATTCAATAATTTTATAATCACATATAATTATTATATTATTCTATTATTCTATCTAATAATTATAATTAAATAGAGCAATATAATAAATTAATTATAAGCAATGGGGAGAAAAAAAACCACACAATTCCTGATGTTAGGACTCGTTCGGTTCGGGCCTTTTTTTCAATTCAATACAAATTTTAACTATAAAAATTAAATTTATTTCACATCTAACACAAATACGAATATTAGAATTAACTTTATTTCATATTTTATACATTTCTCAATATTAGACTAAAATTTTTTTCATTAAAATTATAAAATAAAATATTTTTTTTTATCTAAAATTTAATTTTCAAACCAAACGAGGCAATTAATGGCAATTAAATTGCATTACTTGAATTTATTAATAAATTTTCAAGTTCTTAATTTTCTCATCTCATTATTTGAATGGCAACAGAGAAGTGAATTGATAGGATTGAGAGCTTTTATTAACACTAGGTCCATGTGAGAGTAAATAATCATATAAATATATATATATATATAT
>JAEMOT010002077.1:162903-219367 GCA_019297695.1 Apostasia ramifera
ATTAAAATAATTAAATTTTGACCTAATTATATAATATTTGAAATTGACTCAAAATTAATGTTGAGTTAGTATATCCAACTCATAATTTGAATCGGATACTTTCAAGTAGATTTTGAACTAACTCAATTTTTGAGCAATTTTCAGATAAAGTTTTGAATATTATTGTAAAAATTAAAACAGACGGTTTAATCCGACCGGGAACTGGCACCTCATTTCGACGCAAACTGAATTGCATGTAAATTTAATCAAATTACGAAAAATATATTATTTATGTAATATTTATTATTTAATAATAATAAATTAATAAGATAGAAAATATATTATATTTGAATATTTTTCATTATTTTTTAAAATTTTCAAAAAATAGACTCTCCATTAAAAAAAAGCCCTGAACCGGACCGTGATCCGATTCTTATAAGCCGGTTTTCCAACGTTGCCCTACGGTGCCCTATAATCAAACCCTCGTAAAAAAAAAAAACCCTAAACTCAAACTCCGGCCACGGCGTTCTTCTTCTATGAACTCACGGCAGCTGATGCACTCCATCCCGCCCTTCGACATTGACGCTGCAAGGGTTTTCTTGATTCCTTGAGTAGAATAAAGTTTCTTTCTTTCTCGATCAGGATGGCAGAAATAGTCTCAATGGCTGATATTGAAGCCACTGCTCGGGGCTTAGGGATTGATTTGTCCTCGGTTGATGTTGATTCAATTGCACTTCCTCCCGGTGATGATTTTGGAATCAAAAGGTAAATAATTCCTGAAATATATATATTCCGCTGCATTAGAGGATTACGTCGTTGCTCTTTTTGAGTAATCGGTACTATCTGCAGTGACGATGATGAAGATCTCTATCATGAAGAAGCTCTGGAACCTGAAACTGGGTTCGGAAACGTTATTGTGGTTGATAATCTTCCGGTTGTACCGCCGGAGAAGTTTGATAAGCTTGAAGGTGTTGTCCGGAAAATATACAGTCAAATTGGGGTTATTCGTGAGGGTGGTCTCTGGATGCCTTTAAATCCAGAAACCCAGAAAACATTAGGATATTGTTTTATTGAGTACAACACTCCTCAGGTAACGTCTATTTTTGCCTTCAATTATTTTCTTTGCATGAAAGTTTACCGTTTTAGAGAGCTACTTTGAAGTTGTTTTTCTGTTTTTTTTGGGCTTTCATGTCACTATTTCGCTGAAAGGAACTCTTAGATTTCATGCCCCAAGTTCAATAATTTTCTTCAGCGAACTGTTGGCCACTGAAGGACTTAATTCTTTCATTTGTTTACAGTTTGTATAGTGAAGATTTTTATCTTCAGAAAAATTAGAATATTATATTGTTTCCCAGATGCACATTTAGTCAAGAAAGAAACATTTATATTGGTGATGTGATAATTTGTGATCAAATTGTCAAGAAGAGTGAGCGCTTTAGATACCCTGGGTCAATCATACAAAATGATGGTGAAATATATAATGACTTTATTAGTAGGATTCAAGCAGGATGGGTAAAATGGAGAAATATTTCTGGTGTATTGTGCGATAGAAAAATTCTATCCAGACTTAACGATAAATTTTATGAAACTGTAGTAAGACTAGTGATGATATATGATGCTGAATGCTGGCCTGCAAAAAAGAAACATATAAATAAAATAAATGTTGCAGAAATGAGGATGCGGTGGTGGATTTGTGGATATACACGGACAGATAGAATGAGAAATGAGTATATCCGAAAGAAAGTTGATGTTGCACCAATTGAGGATAAACTTAGAGAAAATTGGCTTAGATAGTTTGGACATATCAATTGTAAACCGATTGAAGCACCAGTTAGAAAAATCGAGTTATTGAATCTTACCCATATACAAAAAGGAGGAGGAAGACCAAAGAAGACATGACAATAAACTATAAGGAGTGATCTTAGTTACTTAGACTTAGATAAGAATTTGTTAATTGATAGAGCCTAATGGAAATAAAGGATTTTTGTAGCCGACCCCACTTAGTGGGATTAAGGCTTGGTTATTGTTGTTGTTTTTATATTTTTTCCCAAATCTGTTTAAAAGAATATATTCTATATGCTTTTTCCTTAAGCAAAAAGGAATGGGATCTATGATTGGGAATGCCTTTGAAAATTTCTAGGTCAACTCAGTTGGAAAATTAGTATGAGTCCCGTAGGTCTTATAGTTTTATAAGAAGCAGAGACAGATTGTTATACCCAGAGAACATGTCTTTTTTCTTTAAAACACATCATATAATAGTACCCATTGTCTAAGAGCTCAAGTCTTACTGTTTTAGAGCTCAAGTCTTACTGTTTTAGAACTCAAGTAACTTTTGACGAACGATCACACATTGCATTGTAGAATCTAGGCAACTTTGGTTGTTGAGTATGGGGAAATTGTCGTATGCAACTGTCTCATTAAATATCAGTTCCTGTCATTTACATCATTTTTTGCCATAGCAGGAAGCAGAACTTGCAAAAGAGAAGACCACCGGATACAAGCTGGATAAGTCTCACATTTTTGCTGTGAACTTATTTGATGAGTTTGAGAAGTATATGAAGATTCCAGATGAGTGGACGCCAGCTGAGATTAAGCCATATACACCAGGGGTTAGTGTTTGCGGCATTTTATTCCATTTGTATCTTCATGATTTTGTTCTCTTCAGGAATGTAATAATAAGAAATTTGTCATCTTAGCTGTTCTTTAAGACACATTTAAACTTGTCAAAAAACAACTTTATATAGTGTGTGACCAATTTTTAGCCTTTTTTGAAAGATGGACCAACTTTTAGCCATTTCTTGATGAAATAGTACTAGGGGTTTCAACTATGTTCAGATTGTGTGAATTCTTTAAAGAAGTTAATGGCAATCATTTATGTGAGTAATTTCATTTTATCTCCATTGATATTGTTGGCCTTATCTGATTTTTAGGGGTAGGGCATAAGAAGAATAGAAACTCAAAACTAGAAATTTTCTTCAAGTTGAATACAAATTAAACTAAAAGTTCAGATGAAATCATGAGATGATGGAGCTGGGTCAAAATTGATTTTTAGCCAATTTCAAGTCATAAATGGCTTGCTTACTTGTGGATTTGACCGGCTTGAATTATAAACATAGTTAAGCTATGACTTACATTTCTTTTAATCGCACTAGCATGGAAAAAATCATGCCAGATTGAATCAAGATGAGATTTCTATCTAGCCTGGTTATTATTATTACTTTTTAAATTTTTGAGTTAGGATTGACTTATTCGGAATTTGCACCATATCACCCTTTCATTGGTGTTGGCTAAGAGTCCATATCACTGCTATTGCTTATTTTCATGAATGGCTTCAGACAGTACTCATTCATGTTTGTATAAATAAATTTTTGTCCTCTCATTTCAATTCCTTTATTATAAATTTCATCTGTTTGCATTATAGGTTCTTCTTTATATATGTGTGGAAACCGCCAAAGTTTAATTTGTTTTTTATATTTTAATATTTTAATATTTGCTGTTTCACTGTCTCGAACTCATTCTTTTAAATGATTTATTTAGAAGGCCCTAATGATGTTCTCTTACCTTGTTTTAGCTTAGCGATATATCCTAGAGTTAATGACAAAGGTCCATTGATTCAGATCCTAAAATGCAATGATTGGAATTAATGATTCATAATTTAAGGAAGCTGTTGAGGTTCCTGTATTAAAAACATCAAAGCTTTTTGCTCCAAGAACTATCTGCTTGTTTAAGTTTGTTGGTTGCCTTCAGACAATTTCCTGGTGAGTCATTGATCCGGATCTAGATTATCCACAAAAGGAATTTAATTATTTAATTGTTGAAGAGGCTTGACAGTTTGTTCTTTTAAAATAATCGTTATTTACTTTTATTAGTATTTGGATTTTGAGAATTAATGAGAGCTAGTTACTATATCTCATTATTAATAGTAATTACACTTTTCAATTTATTTTCAGTTGGGCTGGAGCCTATAAGTAAAGCCCTATGACATCTTAATTGGTATCTTTAGATGAGAACAAAAATATTCTCTACTTCTCCCCTTTTCTCTAGTATTCTTCCTTTCCAACTAATCTTCTCTCTTTTCTTCTGGTATTCTCCCCTTCCTTTTCTCCTACATCAATTGGTACCAAAGCATGTTCTAGATCAGTTGATTTTATATCAATCATTCAAAGTAATTCTGTACCTTGGAACTTGTATCAACATACTGCATTCATTGGTGCTTTCATGGAGGAAGCTTGATGCTCCATTTGATTCATGTGACCTTCATTTAAGATTTGTCTAGAATATTATCATCAGCAGGATGTCATATCCAAAATAACGTCTTATGCTTATCCCAACATTATTAATAAAATTTTTTTAGGTTTATGCTAGGGTTAGAAGTATTTTTTTTAGCATGTCTGCTTAGGGAGAGCAAGGTGTCCCCAGATTTGAATGATTGGCGTTGGTTGTTGGAAGGGGGTGGTGAGGTGATGCAGGGTCAGATCAGCCACGACATAGGCATTGATATGATCTACAGTTTAAAACCTAGATTATATCAATTTCTATAGGTATACATAGTGATTTTTATTTTTTGCACATTTTATTTGAGTCATATTTTGTTTATGTTGGTGGGTATGCCCACTATGTATTTTGGAAATTGGCTTGAGTCAGTTTGGGTCAATTAGATTCAAATTGAATTAAGTTGCGTTCAATTTGAATCGGATTAGACTCAAATTAAGTAGTTGTGGACTTGTTTAGGAAGATGCTAAGAGTTGGGGACAAAATTGCAAAAGATCCATTAAATGGGATCTAAATCCCTAGCTTCAGATCAGGGCCATCGAGCTTTCCCTTTGTGCTTGATGCGAGGATCGGGCTCTCCCTCTATTCTTGCCGTGAGTGATGACTGAGCCCAACCACAACAAGGCCACGTCACTCGGCCATGTCACTCGGCCACGATCATCCACCTTCGCTGCGACTGCTGGAGCCATTGGAGTTACGGATGGAGCGGCGCAGGTGGTTATACTTGGTATGGTTTTCATTCTTCTATAAAGCTTCAACCATGGCTTGAAGAAGGGGGGTGTTGATGATTTTGAGTTCCATTAAAGTTGGCTACGAGAAGAGCTTTTTCTTTGTTGGTACAAATTGGTCGGCGCAGGTGGCGTTCGGCTGACACCCGGAGGCGGCAGGAGGCTGCACTCTTGGAGATTTGTGGTTTAAATTGGCCTAAGAGCACCTGTCCCCATTCTTCCCTAATATATTGTCTTCTTCCTTACTGAATTTTTTGATCTCCTGTTAGTTTCCGGTTGCTGTTTCTTTGTCCAATGAAATTAGATTTTGATTTCATTGCTGCTGCCATAAGCTAAATGCCTAATTGTTGAATGCTGCAATATCAGCCTAGAGTCAATTTCTGTTATAATACTGCCAAAATCCTCAACGCCGTCCTATTGCTCTGTGATAAAGCTAAGTGATTTAATTATTGTGTGAGCTCCTGGATTGAATCTGAAGCTTAGAGTTGACTCTGATCTCTCTGTTCTCACCATAAGCAACCATGAAACTGTTTCACATGTTTAGGGAATTTCATGTTTCATGGATGCTTGCTGGCTTCGTAGTAATTTGATAAATGTCTTATCTAATTTGCTTAAGTATTTCGGATTCATCTAAATTTTCTGAAAATTTCATGAAGCTCTTTGTGAATGTGCAGACAGATATAAGTTAAACTGACTTAGTTTATCTCCTCACTTTGCATTGTATAGCTTACTGCATTTGCATAAATTTAAACCCATTAACATAGCAGAAGGCCCCTTGCATACCACCTAGGAACAATCTTCTAATTGGTTGCAGAAGGTTCGCTTAAGCGATCCCCTGCGGCATCATGTGGGGTATGGTTTTCTATTTTCATATAGTAGGAAGGTATGTATTGGCTTTCTGCATTTGTTTTTTATACAGCAATAGAACTGATATAAGAAATTATTTCAATAACCCAACAAATGGTTCTGTTATATCAATAACATGCGTAAATGTGGATATTGCTATCAACATTATGTACCAGTTTAATCTCTTTGTCCATCAATGGGTTTCTGCATTCATCAGTCTTCTGTAATAATTTCTGTAGGAAAATTTGCAAAAGTGGTTAACTGATGAAAAAGCTAGAGATCAATTTGTTATCCGTGCTGGTACATTCACCGAGGTATTCTGGAATGAGCACCGGCAGTCGATGCCTGAACTTGTTTATCGTCGTCAGGTTAGTGATTTTAATTGCTTGCTTCCACTGTTGGCACTCCATTGTTGCTTTGGAAGAGCTTTTATGCATCTGTCTTGTTGGCATTGTGCTGCACAAAGATTAATTTTAATCTTGCCGATCCGTCTGCTCAATTGGAACTTTCGTTTTTCTTTCATTTGTTTTTTTTCCGAATTGAAGAATATACTATTTATCACCTTCCCAGTCCACCTTGTCCTAATGAGTTTTGCGCCTTTCTAGAAGTAAATTTTGATGCCTTCCTTTTTGTTTGTGCAAATGTTTGATGTATAAGACCAGCACAAAGGAGTCTGAGACTAGGCATTGGCTCTAAAGTCTAAAGTAGCCTAGTTTTGTGTGGTCAAAAATATCTGCAAAGCATTTATCTGCTTATTTTTTACATCTGGCAGCATTGGACTGACAGCTTTGTCCAGTGGTCTCCACTGGGGACATACTTAGCCACAGTTCATAGGCAGGGTGCTGCTATATGGGGAGGTGCCAGCACTTTTAACCGTTTGATGCGTTTTGCACATCCTCAGGTCCTTTCCCTGTAATCCATCTTTCCTCCATCCCAATTTTGGCTGCTAATTTTTGTAAAACGTTTTCATACAATTATATTACAGGTCAAACTGATCGACTTTTCTCCTGGGGAGAACTATCTGATTACGTGTAGCCATCATGAGCCTAGTAATCCTCGCGAGTCACATGTGAGTAAAAAGCAGTATTACCATTTTAAACTTTCCTTGGAATTCAGGAATAAAATGAAAATTTGTTCTATCTGAATAGAGGGTGGTACTGAATATTTTTGATGTGAGAACTGGAAGAATGATGCGCGATTTCAAAGGAAATGCTGATGAATTTTCTACAGCATCTGGTGGAGTATCTGGGGTTTCATGGCCAGTATTCAGGTGTTGCATAAGATGAAATTTTCATTATAAAAAAAGAGATGAAATTTTCATTACTTCTTGAGGGATAAGGGCTTGATAGAGTTAAACGGTAATTTTGATAGTTTCTTTTGGCTTTTATTGTAGGTGGAGTGGTGGAAGGGAAGACAAGTTCTTTGCAAGGCTTGGAAAGAATTTGATAGCTGTTTATGAAACTGAGACTTTTACTTTGATTGATAAGAAATCTTTGAAGGTTGACAATGTGGTTGACTTCACTTGGTCCCCCACTGATCCTATTATTGCACTCTTTGTACCTGAACTTGGTGGTGGAAACCAGCCTGCGAGGGTAAGATGGAACTCAATCTTTTATTCATGATAATTTAAAATTTTGATAGGTTTTGAATTTATCAAGTTGGCCCTATTGTCAGGTGAGCCTTATCCAAATTCCAAGCAAAGAAGAATTGAGGCAGAAGAATCTGTTCAGCGTTAGCGACATTAAGATGTACTGGCAGAATGGTGGTGAATATCTTGCAGTCAAAGTTGATCGTTACACGAAAACAAAGAAGAGCACCACGACTGGATTTGAGCTCTTCCGCATAAAGGAAAGGGACATTCCTATTGAAGTCCTTGAACTCGAAAATAAAAACGACAAGATTGTTGCTTTTGCTTGGGAACCTAAAGGCCACAGGTTTGCCATTATTCATGGAGACGGCCCCAGACCCGACATAAGCTTCTATTCAATGCGAACTGCTCAGAACACCGGTCGCGTCTCTAAGCTCACAACCCTGAAGTCGAAACAGGCAAATGCACTCTATTGGTCGCCTGCTGGCCGCTTTGTTGTCCTTGCAGGGCTGAAGGGTTTCAATGGTCAGCTTGAGTTCTATAATGTTGATGAGCTTGAGACCATGGCAACTGGTGAACATTTTATGGCTACTGACATTGAATGGGATCCAACGGGAAGGTGATTATATGAAATTCTTCAGTTTTTTAAAGTTTTCATTTTTTAATTTTTTTTAAACATAATTGTGCTGTCATGGTAATTTCTTTGATAAAATTTGCATTAGATATGTTGCGACATCCGTTACATCTGTTCATGAGATGGAAAACGGGTTCTACATCTGGTCCTTCAACGGAAAGCTGTTATACAGGATTCCAAAGGATCACTTTTATCAGGTAAAGATGCTCCTGTCTTTATATTTTTATCTTTTATAAACAGTAGCCCAGAAATTTATTCTAAAATATACCCAACCATGAAGCGGTTTTTGGCTGTTCCCAGTAAATTACTCTTTTTCATGAGCAAATAAGACCTCTTTCTCAACTAGGTCCTAGTCAGAAACGAAAGATATATGTATATATACATATATGAAAGGGCAAATAGCTGATTTGTTCCTTTAGTTTTCCCTTTGTGGATAGGCTTCTCAACGCTTATAAAATAGCTAAATATGCCCCACTTGTTTATATTAGATGTAACTTGGTATTTTTTTGACAGGAATCATTGGACACGATGCCGTTTTGACATTATGAAATCCCGACCTCTAACAATCCTGATGTTTCTAAATTATCTCTCTAAATCCACATTTTCTTTTTTTCTTTTTTCTTTTAATCATTTGAACTACAACCAAGAAAAGAAAGAAGCAATTAGTGTATTTTATGTTTAGGACCATTAGGATCTTTAGAGAACAACTAAGCTGTGCAGGACATCATAATGTCAAAATAGCATCACCTCGAATTTCAACAAAATAGCATCACCTCTAATGGTTCCTGTGAATTGGAATCGATTTTTTCCTTTTTTTTATTAGCAATAGCATATATGCTAATAGAGATTGTACTTTACATGTAGGTTTCTAAGGCTATTTTGTAGTCACATTTTAGTCTTCAACACTCCTCAAGTTAGAGAATATACATCATATAGTCCCAGCTTATTACAAATATAATTCACTCTAGGACCCCTCAATGACTTCGTCAATAAGTCAACTAATTGATCATTAGAGCTAACATATATAGTGACAATCTCTTTGGATTGCATTTTCTCTCCTTGTTTTGTCCTTTCAGGAATACTGGATTGGATGCAATGTGTATGACTGCCTAATTATCAATACAATTGCATAGGTTATTAATGAACCTCAGAGGTTGCTCCATATATACTTATTCCTCCAAGTCCCTATGTAAAAAGCATTCTTGATGTCTAGTAGCGAGATGCTATAGCTATAGCCAAGAATAAGCGGACTAAGGCAACATTGGCAATTGAAGAGAAAGTATCCTCATATTCAATGCCAAGTATTTGCGTCTAGCCTTTGACCACCAACCTAGTTTTGAGACAATCAATAGTACCATTAAAGGAGCATTTTACTGTGTAAAACCATTAACATCTATCAACTTTCTTGAAGGAAATCAAACCAAATCCTATGTATGCTGGAATGCAGTGCTGACATTTCCTGAATCATGGCTTTGTCTCCATCCAGAATGTGAAAGAGCCTTTGTAAATGTCTTAAGAATAGACACTAAAGAAAGAGAAGATACAAAGGTAAAATAATCTGAAGACAAAGCAGCATAAGAAATATAATGAGATAGAGGGTGAGAGGTAGTGCACTGTCATGTACCCTTTCTTAAAGCAATAGGAAGATCGAGAAGGTTAGGCTCAAATGTGGAATCCGGGACTGGAGAGGTGTTTGGAGGGGCAGAGGAGTTCTCAGGAGTCACCGCAACTGTCTCAGACTGATGTTGTTGTGTATATACTTGAAGTGGTTTAGCCGGTGGTATGACTCTATAAAATTAATAAATAGAGGCATAGGGACTGGAAGCATCTCAAAGATAGTTTCTGAGTTAGTAGATGCATTAGTGAAGGAAAGGGTAGACTCAAAGAATATTACATCGGTTGAAATAAAAGCTCGATGCAACTCATGAGAGTAATATTAGTATCCTTTTTGAAGGCGAGAGTATTCTAATAATACACATTTCATTGATAGAGGTGATAACTTATCTTCACATGGAGATAAGATATGGACAAAACAGGTGCAACCAAATACACGTGGAGGGAGGCTGTAGATTACATCTTTAGGAAAAATGATAAATAATAGAATATGATCATAAAGGACGAAAGATATATAATTGACAAGATAGCATGCCGTACTTATTGCATTATCAAACTATAAAGAAACTCCCATATGAAGCAGTAAGTTATGCATAGTCTCAAAGAGATGTTTATTCTTTCGTTCAGCAATACTATTTTGTTGAGGAATATAGGAGCAAAAAGATTGGCAAAGTAAGACTGAAAAATATTTGAAAAGTATTCTTTTGCATTGTTACTAGGAATGACACGAATAGGAACACTAAATTTGTTTTAATTTCAACATAGAATGAAGTGAATATAGAAAATAATTCAGAACATTCCTTCATTAGACATAACCATATCATTCTTGAATAATCATTAATAAAAGTGATGAAGTATTTGAAGTCCAATTTACAAGGGACACGAGTAAAACCCCAAATATATGAATTAACTAAAGCAAATGGAGATGAGGCACGCTTATTGACCCGACTAAAGTAGATTTGCAATGCTTTTCTAATTGACAAGACTAATACTCTATTTTTTTAAGATTAGAAAGATTGTGTAGTATTTTCGGTAGAATCTACAGACCAAGGTGACTAAGACCACTGTGAATTTGCAATGGAGCAGCATCTGCAATAAGAGTTGAAGCTGGAGTTATTACTAGATGATACAATCTTTGGAACTCATATCCCGTGCTTATTACTTTTCTAGTCCTCAAATCATGAATATAAATAGAATTAGATGTGAATGCCACTAAACAATTTAAAGATTTTGTGAGGTTGCTAATAGATAATAAACTAAATGGGAACTCAGGAATATAAAAGGCAGAAGATCTTGATAACGAGGGAATAGGATAAACGTTACCGACTCCTTTTACAGTTTATTTAGATCCATCAGCAAGCGTGACATTAGTTTAATATAAAGATTTTTTGAGGCGAGTGAAGAAAAGATGTTACCAGATATTGTGCTTAGATGCACTTGAGTCAAGAATCCAAGTAGTGTGAGAGATGCAAGTTGTGGATGTGTTTTCTTGGCCAAGGTAGTTATATGTTGACTGGTACGTCCTCGTGAGGCTTGTAATTGGAGTAGCTTGGAATATTTCTTGATGAGAACAAAATGCTAGTGGAAGGTTGAATGAGTTGAAGGGTGCAGTTGTCTGATCCACCGTTCATCATTCAATGCTAGAGAGATCCACTTTACAGCTACCGAAGGAGAGGCAGTGTTGATTTTTTTTGAGGCACTATGAGCCTATGGGCAGAGAAAGATAATATTGTGTGAGCCAGAGGGAGAAAGCGTACAAAGAGGAGAGTTGCGAGACTAACAGCTGTGAGAGAGAAGTGAGAGCCACTAGGAGAGGCCACGCGCACGAATGGGCTACGTAGGCGGTTTCGAGGGGGGGAGGAGACTGCACGCGATTATTTCTGCATGGTCTCGTGTAAAGGCAAGCGCGCGATTGCGTTTGCGTTTGTAAGGTCACACACAGACTCGAATGGGTGCTGTTATGCAGAGGCGAGTGCGGACGTCGTCTGGCTCAGAGGACGCACCGTCCCTCATCGAGCGGTGTCATTGGCTTTTCCTGCTGTCACGTGCAACTGACTTGTGTAGGCGAAATAGCGATGGAGACGAAGCCCTAACTTTGATACCATGTGAATTGGAATCAATTTTCCTCTTTCCATTAACAATAGCATATATATAAGTAGGAATTGTACTTTTACATAAAAGTCCCAAAGATTGTTGAAAACCTATTTTCATATGTTCATGAATTGGAGATCTATTTATCCATCTTAAAAACTTTAGGGTCTGTTTGGCAACAGCAAAAAAAAAAAACTTATTTTAGTCATAGCCATAACTTTAAATTTAAAAAAAATTATTTTATATCTCATCTTACATAAATTCGAACATTAAACAATCACTTTATTTCACATCCAACATAATTTTTAATATAACTCACTTTATTTCACATCATACACATTTTTTAAAAACTTTTCACAAAAGTTTTCAAATTACTTTTTTTTTCCTCCAACCAAACAGAGTCTTAGAGATGGATCCGTATATGCGACCAGACTTGAGCGCCTATTTTATGTCTGTGTGATGTTAGTTTGGGGAGGGCTTGTGCTAAACTTGTAATTTGAACGCTTTGAAAAAGGATTGATGTAAAAAATCAGTTTAGCTGCATGAGTTGGGCTATGAAGTTCTATTACTACATAATTTTTCATTATGTTTCCTTTGTTGATCTATGTGTAAATGTATTTATCCGTTTCCAGTCTCTGAAATAGTGAAACAGTATTTTCTCTCTCTACCTACTCTACTGGACTGGGAGGCTAATATCTATTTGTTTTATCATCTGTCGTTTTTCAACCACTTCAACAGCTCTTATGGCGCCCAAGACCACCTACTCTGTTGAGCCCTGAAAAGGAGGAAGAGATCTCGAAGAATTTGAAGAAGTACAGCAAGAAATATGAGGTGGAGGACCAGGATGTTTCATTGCAACTAAGCGAGCAGGACAGGAAGAAGAGAAGGATGCTCCAAGAGGAGTGGGATCAATGGGCAGATCAGTGGAAGCAGGTGCTTGAGGAGGATAAGGCTGCTCGACTGATGCTCCAGGATGGAGAATCCAGCGACGAGGAAGAAGAGGAATACGAAGCCAAGGAAATAGATTACGAGGAGTTCGTCAATGTCACGGAGGAGGTTGTTACCTTTGATGATCTTCGGGAGTGAAGGAGCTCTCGAAAGTTCTTTTACTTTTATTTTAATCCTTCATAAAATAAGTTTTGATCTTCTACTTGCATGACAACTGGTAGATGAGTTATTTCCTCGAAGCAGTATGGCTTTTGCCCGTCATTTTGACTGCATTTCTTCATTGTAACAGCGGATAGTGGTATGAGAAAATTTATTGGCTTTATTGCTTCTCTGTATGATTCTTAACGATAATGAATTGTTATTATTATTATTTTTGATAGTATATAGTGAATTGTTATTAGTTTTGGTGTGAAAGCTGTTTGCAACTGTTGTATTCTTGTGTTCTGAAGAACACAGTTCTGTGGGATATTTGTCAATTTCTCTGATTTCATGCGTGCTTGCAGTGTAGTGATTCTTTAATAGTATATTTGTTTGGTATTAATTTTTCTAGAATGTCAAGAGTAGTCTTAATTGTAGTCTAAATTTAGAGTCCAACGATAAGAAAAAAGGGTTAGAGGTTTGTTTTAGATTTGAACCAATAAATTATAGATCGATAAAAGTTTTAGTAAAAAGTTATTGAATTTTATTTATATTAAAAGAAGAAAAGGGAGATTACAAAAGACATCATGAAATTTTGAATAATGATTTTGTATAGTTGAGTTAAATGAGGTGATTATTTGATAGTGTAATGAAAATAAAAAATATATATAGCTGATCTTATTTATTGGAATCAGGGCTTAGTGGTGATTACTCTTTTGTTATTCTTAAAATTGATTAAAATTGATTAAAATTGAGAAAAATTGTATTGATATTTTGTAATAATATGAAATAAAATTATTTTAATAAAATATATTGAGATTTATATAAGATATAAAATAAATATAAATTTATGTAAATTATGATATAAAATTAATTTTTTTATTGAAAATCTGTATTTTAAGATTAATTTTAGAAGATATGTAAGATTTAAAATAAATATTTTTTTTTTGATTGAAGATTTAAAATAAATATTAAAAGAATAATGAATGCATTTGGAGCTTAACCTATCAAAATCAGGCCCTTCGTACAAGCTTGAGCCCACCAAATTTTTTATGAATATTTTATAAATTTTAATTTAAACATCAAACTGTATTTTTATATTTTATATAAATTTAAATACTAAAAAAATTGACAGCAGTGAATACTATATGTGCAAGCCATATAAACAAGGAGGATAATAGAAATTAGCTATGAAGTGGCTTCCTACTAAACAGGGATATGGCAAATTATCTGCAAAGGCATATCCTTTTTCTACTTTGGAGCAATCTCAAAAGCCTGATGCATGAAGATGGAACGATTTCGTTTGACAACGTAATTGAATGGCTCTTACAAGTCATTTGGTTCATTGTAATTTAGAGGCTAATGTTATCCAAATGTTTACAAAATTCTCGTACCTCTTTACCTCCCTTATTCTAATGTCACCTTCTCTACATTACTATTGATCTGTTTATAAATGAGATATAACTATATGTCAATTTAGAGTAATAATTTCATCAATTTTTTTAATGAAAATATCTAAATATGTTAGCAAGCCAAACAATTAGTTTCGCTAAATAGTATGATATAACATCAAAAAGCATTGAACCAGACGCCACCTTACTTCATGCTATTTGACATATAAACAATAATGGGTTCTCATTATATACTGAACAATAAATGGAAAGTTTGACAACAATAAACACTGTTCGCAAGCAGCATGAACACGAAAGATTATTGAGACAATTGAAGAACAGAAATGGATTCCTACTTAACAGGATCATAACAAATTATCTGCAAATCTATATTCCGTTTTTTTCTACATATCAAAAATCTGAAAGGCTTGATAGAATGAAAATATAACAGTTTATTGGCAAATCAATTGTACCTGATAGTGATGATTCTTTAAAACAATTGATGCCTTCTCACACAAACGATTATGGATCGGCATTATTTTGAGCAATAAATGGAAATTGGCAGTAGTTAATGCTTACAGTGCAAGCAGCATGAACAAGCAAGATCATAGAGACGAAAGAATGAAACAGCATTAGCCAAATGGTGAGGGTGCAGAAGCAGTTGCTGCTGCTGCTGCATCTGATCTCCTGATGCATCCCACACCACACATAATGCATCCGGGTGAAGAGAGAGCTAAGAACTTAGCCCCACAGAGGTCGCAAATGTCATGGCCAATGGTGGAGAGGCGGCTGAGTGTGGCGGCGCAGAACTGAGATGGATCTTCCTGAGGATCAATGGACTTGTTGGAGATCCCCCGCTTGATGCACATGTCAACGAGGCTGCGCAGCTCATCCTGCTTGTTTGGGGGTGCCTTGGAGAGGAGGAGGTCAAGCATTTGCTTTGCATAGGCAAAGTTCTGTACCTCCATGTTACGTTTGATGGCTGTTCGAATGCAGTTGATTCGGTGCTTCACGAGGAGTGGGAGGGAGCCAAGGTGCCGCGAAAGCCTTGCCATCTCTTCCTTTGCACTGATTACGCCTGGTCCTTGCACTTTTTGAAGCCGTGTGATTTCCTGCCACGAATTTATTTGAAATAAGTCTAAGAAAGTCAAATGGAAAGCAAACAAGCATCATTCATTATGGTAATGATTTGTTTAGTCGAAACCTTACTTGGAATGCATTTTTAACGAAAAGATGGACTTCATCTAGCCAGCAAGCAAATTCTCAGAACTAAAATGAAAGCATTTTAGTTATTGGTATGTCATATATAAGAATGTTCAGAGCATATTGACTTCTATGTGCTGGTCATTGGCAAACATTCATGATGTTTAAAAAGGCAGTAGTGCAGATGGCATTCAAAATATTGCAATAACCGGAGCAAAAGGTGTCCGGAACAAAAAAAATGATGATACAGAAAGGAATCCTTATCCTGACTCTCAAGTAATACTAGCAGTGCTGGGAGAAATTAAATGTAAGAAGGTAGTTGATGGTTCGGAATACAAATAAGATAAAGATAATATATGCAAGTAATGGCGAAACCATATGGAAACAGTAAGTAGCATCATAAGATTAAACCAAGATTAGAGTAACAGAAGAAAGTCATGTAAATCTAGAATCAGATCGTTATTACTATTCCAAGGAGATTCAGATGATAACAAATTCACCACTGAAAAGAAACAGATGCATTATAGTAATACTACCAGAAAAAGAACACCTTTTATTATTTTTTGATGTTCTTCACATACCTGAAGTATTGCAACAGCAACTTTGTACTGCGCACAAATAATAGCTTGTGCTTTGATATCAGATCCTTTGGAGAGATCCTTAGCGAGAGCCAAGAAAGCTTCATTAAAGCAAGACAAGGCATCAGAAAGTTGGTTCTGCTCAAGGTGTGCAATTCCTATCTTAAAGCAAATTGAAGCTGGTGCACCATGTGGAACCTACATGACAGCAAGTATTACAGAGAACATCACTAGATGATTATCAAAGTATTTCATTTTTCTAAATGGGTAGTGAAGTATTTATTACTTGGCCAGGAGGAACTGCAGTAGGAGCAGATGGTGGATGTGGTGGGGATTTGAAGGCATTGGCTCCAGAAGTAGATCCAGGAGTTACAAGAGAACTAAGATCCATTGCCTGTTGAGGGGTAAGCATCTGAGCATGGGCTTGGGGAGGAATTCCACCATCAGGTAGACCAACTCCATCAAGAGGAGTCCCAGGCTGCTGAGCCACTTGAAAAGGTAATTCCTCATTAGAAATCCCAAGTTGGTTTGGCAGGTTCTGGTTCTGGGTACGTTTTTGTCCATTTTCAACTTCAGAAATTTCATCCATTTTTGACAAATATGTTCCAGCTGGGGGTAATAAAGCAGCAACCTGCACTGAGGATATAGTGTTTTCAAAGAAGTCTTCTGGAATGGGCACTGCAGACACTCCCATGCCCCCCAGCCTAGGGCTCGGCTGTATTGCTGCTGTAGGAGCAGCTCTGGAAATATCAGCAGATTTTGATGCCATAGAAGCAGCAGAAGGTGCTGGGAAAGGTAAAAGAAGAGAAGTATCTTGGCTTCCTCTTGATATTGACTTACTCCTCGTTGCATCATTAGAAATCCTAAAATGTTTTGTAGCTTCTTTCAGTCTATCAACATCAATTGTAGAACTTGTGGCCGGCTTCTCACGTATTCTTATGTGAATCTTCTTGGTTTTTGATGCTGCTTCATCTTCATCACTACTTCCACCATCAACAACACCATACAAGGACTTCTTGAATTCTTCCTCAGCCATTGCCTGCTCATCCCGAGCAGCACCAGCAGCAGCACCTGACAATAGCTCACTTGAATTATCCATAAGAGAACCATCTTCCGAATCACCAATATTGCTTTTACTGTATTCAATCGAAAAAGGTGCAGGGGTAACTGAACTACTGTTATCTCCACTACTTGTTGTGAATGCTTTAACCAGACTTTGTTCACTTACTTCTACTATATTTCCTCGTCCCTTAATCGCACCCAAGTAAACACCAATATGATCTGCTATGATGGAAGGAATGCCACCATCATCAGTCCTCATGTATGGCATAACTTCCCCTGCTAATTCCCATTGAGGAATATTTTTCATATTGACAGGAGTCTTGATATCCCAGTTACCACCACCCCACTCAGATCCCTTAGGGGCCATACTTTCAGCAGCAAAATTAGTAAAGATACTGCCTTGCGTCCATCCAGTAGAACGTACTCTCAAGATTCTTTCACAGTACCTCCTAATATCATAATCTTCTAATGCAGCATCTTCTAATCTCTCTGAGAGGCATCGCATTGCACTCGGGTTCAAGTGGCATGTGAACAAATCTAACATGCTTTGAAAATCTGAAATGACCTCATAAGTCTCTTTTGCACTGTCAAACTGACTATACCTGAAGTAGAATCACATTTGGCATATCAAAGAACTGAAAGAAGGAGAATTCGTTTGGAGAAATATGAGCAATTTTTGTCGACTAGTTATATTGGTATTGTTGTTCAAATGTGGTCTAGGACAGCAAGGAGCCAAGAGTTCTGATTGAAATGACAAAACTATCAAGGTTATTGCAATAATATGATTATTAAGAAATATTCTGGAAGATTCAAAAAACCTCAACATACCTCGGTTATTTATCCTTTGGTTGGTTCCTTTTTGTATATACATAAAGGAGAGCATTATTTTTGTTTACTCGAAACTATATTGTACTCACCTCCAACATTTTAAATAGAGGGGGGGGGAAATATATAGAAAAATAAATTTGTCTCAAATTCCTCTGACATGGTATCAAAGCTTGAACCAACTTCTTAAGATTAACTCACTAATTGCCTCCATCGTCAATCCCCTCCATGCTCCTGTTTATTTGATGCTTTTGTCACCCTCTATACTGCGTGACTCTATTGTGCTCTTGATGCTCTGCCCTTAAGTAATAGAATGACCTGCCCATGAATTCATACATTGATCCCTCGTAGCACCTCAATCCCAGACAGTACCACACCCACATTGCTTCTAGTGTGATCTTCACACCTCCATAGTACCGTTGCCATAGTCTCTTCGCACCATTATCTCCTCCACTTTGTCTCACACATCGCACCTACCTCGCCATTGTCTTCTTTCGCTCCTACTATTACATTCGTCACACTTGATGTCTCTGGTAACCTCCTTGTTTATGATTGATTAGATACATCAATAATCCTTGCTCTCCTTTTATAGTGCCAATAATCGTACCATCTACTCCTACCATGGATCTGATGACTCATTCTACTTTTAGAACCACAAATAAATTTATGAGGGAATTACATATGTCACCCCCAAAGAGTGACGGTTTACTCGTTTAACCCTAAAATTAGATATTTTCATATGCTATCACATATATTGAATATATAATAACGAACTACACTCCTTCATCAAGTAGGAGATCTGGATTCTGGCTCTACATCTTTTTTAAGTAAAGAGAGATCAAACCCTTCATCAATATGGAGGGGTGAAATTTGTAATTCTGAATTTAAAGTATGGGAAGATATATACAAAAATATAACTTTGGGGCTTAAGCGAATAAAAATCCATTCATTAGTGATGACATGTAATGGCTTCAACTAAATTCTTAAGGGGTGACATATGTAATGGTTTAGTCAACTAAATTCTTTGGTCAAGTTGCTTCAAAGTTTTGGTGAGATATCATAAGAAACATTCCCACCTAGATTCTCACACTCTAGATATTATTGACACCATCTGGTTCTCCAAGTGGTAGGCATAGACTACACTATTCTCATATAGCTCCAGATCATAGATCCAATGTCTCAAAAATCTCCTCATTCTCACTTCAACAGGGAGATTTGTTTATACATGAAACTATTCCATCGTGAAATAAGTAATAATGTCATTAACAGGATTCAAACATGATGGATAAAGTAAAGAAATGCATTTAGTGTATTGTGTAATAGAAAAATTTTACATAAATATAAAAGTAAATTTTATAAAACAGTAGTACGACCAGCGATGATATATGATGTTAAATACTAGCTTACAAAGAGGAAACATACAAATAAAATAAGTGTTGCAAAAATAAGGATGTTAAGATGGATGAGTAGGTATATACGAAAAGATAGAATAAGGAATAAGCATATGAGAAAGTTGGAGTAGGATTAATTAAGAATAAACTTAAAAAGAATCGGTTTAGATAGTGTGGATATATAAATTGTAGGATGATTAAAGCTTCAATAAGAAAAATTGAGTTATTTTATCTTGCCTATGTAAAAAAGAGAAAGAGGTAGGCTAAAAAAATATAGCAAGAAGTTATAAGAAATGATCTTACACATTTAGAGCTAAAGATAATTTGTTAATTAATAGAGTATAATGAAAACAAAAATTTATATAACCGACCACATTTAGTGGGATAACGTATGGTTGTTGTTGTTGTTGTTGTTAGACAAGGACACCTAATAGTATCGATCAACTGCCATCTCTCACCCTTTTGCAAGTTAGGTCAACTTGTAAGGCTTAGGATGCTTCGCGACGGCTAGCCTCAATTTCATTACTACTTCTTTTGAGATTATGTTTTCACAGCTTCCCATCATCAATGAACAATTTGTACAACTCCCATGGTCCAATTGCTATGGAAAATACTCATCCGCCTCCCTCCTCCTTCTCCTTCTGCTTAGGAGACATGAGCATTTCTTTGCCACTAATGCATCCCCACAGCCTCTTTTGCACAATCGCCTTCCTCATTACCATATCCTAGATCTCCTTGATTCTCCTCTTCAGGTACCTCAACTTCGACTAGCAATTATTTTCCTAGTTGATGAGTAACCTTGCACTCACCATGTGTGTGACCAACTTCTCCATAAATGAAACAACAAACTAGGGGTGACAATATATGACCCGACCCGTGAACCCGACCCGAACCGTTGGGCATAATCGGGTATGGGTCATGAATTTTGACCCATTTATTAAACGGGTCGGGTTCGGGTTGGGCATAATCGGGTCGGGTAGGGTTCGGGTTGGGCATTTATCAAAAAATACTCTATAAACGGGTCGGGTCGACCCGCCAACCCGACCCATTTATTAATCGGGTCGGGTTCGGGTCATGGATTTTAACTCATTTAATAAATGGGTCGGGTTCGGGTTGAGGCTATTCGGGTCGGGTCGGATTCGGGTTCGACCCGAACCCGACCCGCCGACCCATTTTGCCACCCCTACAACAAACATTTGATTTATCTCCTTGGGATTCGTCAAACTGTGCCTTCTTTCGAACCTGTCAAAAGTGGAACCCTCGATCTTGGTTCCTGTCATATGTTCGGCAGTGTAGCCGTAGTAAGGATGAATCCCTGCATCAAGAAGACTATCACGTATGGAGGGATTTGTCACCCAATCCTCCAAATATTGTGACCTGCTTGATCAGGTGTAAAACTATGCCTGGGATTGGCGTACGTTTCCTGTCGTCCATTCGTCTAATTTTGATCTGATCTAAAAGTTTATCGTCTCCGGGAGAAATCTTCTGTCATAGTGGCCCAATGATGAGCCTCCTTCATATTCTAAAATGCAAACAATGTGCATCTTGGATCTACTGACAAAGGTTAGCAATGTACCTAGCCACTTCTAGATCTTCGCTCTCTGCTAGGTCACACTAGATGATAAGTGGATAGACCATCGTGTACGCATCCACTGATTTAGATCCTTGATTCAAATATAGCAAACACCAATACATCCTCTGCCTGTAGTTGAATGACAGAACTTTGACTCCAACTTCACCTCATATCTACCCATTTGGTAATTTTCCTTTTCCTCAATGTTCCCGATTCTGCTTAAACCCACTTGACAGTGTTCATCCAATCACGGATGTCTATATGAAGGGTCCAAGAGAGTTCTAGTAATTCCACTTTGATTATGTCTAACAAGCAAATAGGATCTATGTGAACAAATTTTTAAAATCACAAGCTTCGGAAACCATATCTTCTCTTTTGACTCTATTGCATGCGGTCGATCTACACGTTGTTGTTCAAGACAAGAAGTGTCTCAACTCTTTGATCTCAATATCACACAGACCTCTCCCCTTTTCTTCAGTGCCACTGCATGTTGCCTTCTTGTGATGATCGCTAGCAATGATTGATTGAGAAGAAGTGCTCCTACAGGATTGAAAACTTTGCTCTAATACCAACTCACAAAGTCTTTGCTATGATTTGGGGCTTCGAGAGGGAAAAAAGAACACAATAAATACATAAAAAGAAAGTTCATATGAAAATTAGGTTACAATCGTTAAAGAACTACCATTAAAACACCCATACAGATTTTTATAACAAAACCCTAAAAATCGACTCAAAATAAAAAAATATGAAATTTGACCGACAAATAGCTAGAACAATATCATATTGGTAGCCCAAAATTTGGCTTGATTTGAATTATTTTAATTCCTAAATCAAATATGGATAATTACTAAAGATAGAAAGAAGTTACAAAAATGACATGTTTGACAAGCTAAACAATGGAATTTGGGGTTAAAAATCAAGGGAAATCAATTGCAGGGGGATTGCCAACACAACTACCTTTGAAAAAGCTTTCCGGATGACATTGTAAACGGACACAGACAATTATGGCCTTTTTAGTGAACAAGTGTCATACTCCTCGAGAGTGCGTCAACGGAGTCGAGTAAATCCAAACTTAGTTCGATTAACATTATACAAGTATTTTAGTGCCATGAAATTTGCATTAGTCCTTAAGAAGAAGTCTATTGCAGTCCTCTTCTCAACAACTTCGCCAACAAAAGAGTGAGCTACCACCTCCACTGCCCACTTATTGGCCTCTCCAATGTCACTAAGATCGTGGTGGGAAAACTTTCACCTAGGGTTCCTGATAGCCACTCCAGCTAGTTCTCCCCTTCCAACTTTCACCTAGGGTTCCTGGATAGTCCTAGTCGTCCATACATATTCTTCCTTCTACATCACGGTGAATCAGAGTGTATCCTGCTAGTGAGGGACCACGAATTTTGGTTGATCATGGGATATGTGGCAAGCAATCTGGCTTTTACAAGCAAACATAACCATCGGGCAGAGGATGTTCCCTTCTCCATTCACTATGATAGATTTCTCCTCTATAAATAGGAGATTACTTCCCCTATTTAAGGGAATCAAAAAATTAATAACCGATAACCACACTAAACAGTGGCTAAGCTTCGAACAAAGCTCGCTCCAGTAAACTCTCTCCTTTACCATCTCACATGTACCTCTGATTTTGGCCTTGTAATCACCTCTGAAGACCCTTTTAAATAGTGGATTTTCCTTCCCTAGCTCAGTTGGTTGACCTAGAGATCTTCAAACCAAGTAAACTTTGATGTTCTCTGTTTGTTCTTCATCGCTTCTCACTTTTTTCCTTTACAGGAACTTATGCCACAACTTGGGTTTTCCTTGTGCAAACATCACTCATTTCTTCTGAACTTCGTATGTTCCTGTCAACACTATGTGATAAAGGAAGAAATGGGAGAACTCTGCTAGCAGGCGACACACATATAGCTTGTAGGTGATGAAGAGAGGACAAAGACCGTGGACAGAAAAAACAGCAATAGAAAAGTGCAAGAAAGTAAAGACACTAGTATTTAGATAGTTCAAAGAAGTCCTGCTACGCCCACTAGTCAAGCTAGGCCAAATCCACTATATTTTTCCAAAGCCCCTTGGATGGTGCGTACAAGGTGTTTAAGAGAGAGAGCACTAGTACAAAAGTTGCAAGAGGAGGTTTTTGAGAGGGAAACTGAAAAAGGATTCTTGTCCACTAGCTAAATCTCGACATTTATAGCTTGTGTAGAGAGACTAGGGAAAAGGAAGAGCTCCATCCCATCCCAGTCGCACAAGATGAGCTGGAAGCCTGGACGACCTAGATCTCACCACATTGATCTGCTTCAGTGAAAGAACGGGCTCAATGCTAGAGTGTGGAGGGAGTAGTTGGGCGACCAATTCGATGGTGCTATAGGTGACCTTCCTCGTAGGATCCATGTGGACTTTCACCTAGTGGAGACCAGTAATGGGAAAAAGGGCCTCTCCTGGTACTTCTCCTACATGCTACGTGCTCGAAATAGGGGAGACCAATAGTGGGAGACACGCCGTGGAGAGGTTGTACCATCTTGAGTTTTAGTGGCTAGGGCCCCACATGCACAGACGAAGCAGACACAGGGCATGGACTAAAGCTAGGTGATGAGCGAGCTTCTATTGCTAACGACGTTCACAGTGAGACGGAGATTTCCTTGGTCCTTTTACCATGAGCAAACTGGCTTGGTGATGATCTGAATGGCTGTAACTACTATCATGTGGATGGCTAGAATGATTCTTAATTTCCCGCCCAAACATTAGATCCCTCAATCGACAAGTGTTGACATTGATGTGTGCCAAGCGATCAATCAGGGATTGCACGACACGTGGCTAAGGAGAGAGGTCTATGAGGCCATGTCATCGTAGAACAGCTCATCATCTCACTTTTGTGACCCTTTATCTATTGAGTTGTTGTGAAAACCAGTTGTGCGTTAAATCATCTTGTGAATATGTAAAAAAGATGGCATCGAAGAGGAATTTAGCATCCTCTCCCACTACTAGAAGAATGTGTCTCCATCTTCAGTCGAATCAGAGCAGAATAGAGCTACAATAGAGGGGCCCTCCTTGCCAAAGGAAGAAGTATTGTCGATCTTACTAGTAACAACAATGACTGTTGCAACACAAGGGTTGATGCCTCCTACTAATGACATTGGGGCTGCTATAGCAATGCTGCCGAGGATAGCCGACCTATTGAACCAAGCGGCCATTGCTCTAGAAAACTTCTCGTCGAAGGATTCAGTGAGCGAACTCATTGAAGTAGACCGGGAAGAGTTTTCCTTCGCTATAGCTAGGGTGCTAAACCTAAATAATGAAGATGAGAAGGCTGCCCTTCTAGCGAAATCATTCATGGTCGTCGACCAGAAGGTCCAAATCTTCTTGGCCAAGAAGACAGCAATAGGTGTATCTCTTGGTCTGGGTCATGTCGTCATCACAAAGAGTCATGCCACACATTGTAGGCGAGGATGGTGCAGTTTGGCTTCCATCATCGGTGAAGCTTCCAAAGGCTAATTGTTGATGAAATCCACGGTGACCGTGGTGGAAGGACTGTCTGCACTAAGGTCGTCGCAAGAGAAGGAAGGGGAAGCCCATTGAGTGGTGCACACTCAGGGCAAGGACAGTGATTAGGAGAAGGAGAAAGATAAAGGAGAGAGGGGGAAAAGAAGGAGGATAAAGTGGAAAAGAAGGAAGAGCACGGAGACAAAGCCCCTCCATGTCTGACTCCAGAGGAGAGGTACATGGTTAAGGAGTTGGCTAACATCCGAGATGACTTGAAGAGGAACTTTATCAGTGTGGATGAAGCATATCTGAAGCCTCAATCCCATTTAACTGGAATGGTTGTATGATTTTCTTTTCTCCATTTAACTCTATATAAAGCCTTACCTACATTAGCACAAATGATTTAAGGTCATTATTTATAACCCTACATCATGTCATTTTTTACCAAACCCATAATCCTTTTAATACTAGAACTTGGATTCATTATATTTACATACAAGAGCCTCTAATCATCCAAATGAATATGACCAAATTATCTTAAATATCACTCTCATATTATCCGCAATAAACACCATGCCAATCTTTTATCTAATGCAATATTACTCAATTTTCGATGTCCATTCTATTGTGATAACTCATTTATCCTAATTTTTGCCAAATTAGTAGAAAGCATTTATGATGAATATGAATAGTCAATTTTACAATAGATTTCTCATGCATGGAGCCAAAGTTGGGCCATCATTAATGCAAATCACTAGAACTTTCACTACATCATGAAAGTGCCAATTCATGGAACCAGCCCAATATTTACAGAGGCACACTTCAATACATACAAGGTAATGTATATTCAATTTGGATTATGGTGCCATTGTGGCTGTTCACTAGCTTCATCTTGACATGCAGGAACTTGATATATCCTTGTGCTTAAGATCATTAATGTATCAGTTCATAAGATCCGCATCAATCATGTGATATAAGTTTAACATCTGACACAAAGCTTGAATTGCTAATTACTATGTGGAAGAACAAATATCAGAGATGCGTAGTCTTGCTATTGTAGTCACAACTACTATGTCTAGCCAAAACAATGCAGCACAGTAAAAGAAATAGGCAAAGAAAATTTACATGTGCCAAGCTGATATTAGCTAGTCCAGAATATATAGGATTTGAAACAAATATATATCAAAACATGCAATTCACTGTGACTTTTAAGCACAATATAGAACAGTCTAAATGGTGACCACGTACATAATGCATGCATGTGCCAATTGCTGAAAGCGATGAAACAGATGTGAGGTAGGAGGACATTGTGGATAATATCTGGATCGCAAATACTCATCCTTTAGGACAGATAAAGCGGTAGAGAAACGCAGGGCCTTGATTGCATAGATGCAACGCAACACCTGCATGATTAACTTCTTACTATGCGACAGAAGAGATTGGGACATTTAAATCCACTTGTGCAAGTAAAGCCAAGCATACCTGAGTAAATTGAGGACCTGCTTGGGACAACGACAAAGCAAGGTCTCCACACACTGGAGAACCATTTGCTAATATATCAAGTGATCTTGAAGTGATGCGTAAACTATCAAATCTTCAATTAGAAAACAATATCAAAATGTTCAGTAAATGCAGAAAAAATTTAATTCCAAAAATTGAACTGAGATGAAACTTACATCTATATCCTCTCTTCACAGTACAATAGTAAAAATGCATTTTGATCATGTATACTGTTGTTTTGTTTCACTCTAAACAGAGGTCATATATATTCAGTTTTCCTACATACTTCTGTAGAAACAGCCCCATAATATCATCTGAGAACAAGAAAACTAACAAATCTTAACGTGTTCTTCCGAACTTTCAGTAAAGAACTGTATTTCCGTCATTCTTTTAAATATCATCTGAATTAGCCTTATCTGCTATTGTTATGAATACTTTCACACAATCACTCTCGTCTAGTGCTGTGTCTGGTGTTAATTTTAGTTTGTATAAATCAATTCAGACCACCTCTAAAAGGTGCTTTATTCTTATCCATCTGTCTTCCAATTCATTTAACAATAGGTTTTTCTCCCCACCTTAAGGTGCATGATCAGCTTTGAAGTTTATGGTCGATAATCCTCTCTCTAACAGATGTTACTTCTGCACCCTGGATATTATTATTCATTTCTTAATTTACCATTTCTAGCTTCACACCTTCACCTCAAAATTATCATTTCTTCAACACATAATTCTGTTGTTGGAGAAACAAATAAAAAAAAGATGTCTTTGTTGCTAGAATTCCTTTTAAAACTAAAAATATCCAACCCTCCACCCCCACCCCATCCAAAACTGTTATTTCTTTTTTAGTGATATAGATACGAGAAATAGAACTAAAGTGATTCCCAAAAAATGTGGTGTAGTTCAGTTGTGTTGTTGCTAAAATTGAATATGCAGCTGGTAATAACCTTGATGTTATTTGGTACAGGACTTCTGGAAGATCTATTTTTTGCTCAAAGTGTTGTTGCATTGTGGCAAATCCAATTAGAAGAGGCTCAAGAAGACCAACCAGACAGCTTCTTATCTCAACTCCTTTTTTCTGTCTAGATTTTATTTCTGTTCGGTTTACAAACAGAAGGCGATCATTTAAGGCACCAATTAGCACTGAAAAGGAAAATGGAGCAGCACAGATAAGGAGGCCAATCCATCAAGAAGCCTTATGATCTTATTATTGCTGAGAAAATAGAAATCTTAACTGAACTGGTCAAGTGACCAGAAATGGATAAATATGAAGCTAAACAAGATTATGACACAAGATTACCTGAACAAGGCATACTAATAGAAAGAATAGTTCGAACTCCGCTATCCCACCCAAGAACACTTACTGAAGTCGCAGTTGCGAAGAGAAGCGCTGGCCCAAGCCACAAAAGAGATCGAAAGTTTGGAAATTAAGTGACAACAAGTCTATAAAGAGTGACAATTTCAAGGAAAAGTAGACAACAAAAAATTAAAATTTGAAGGATATTGAAGGAAGTCCTAGATCAAATTTGGTTGAAGTACTGGACAATATATCCATATCTGCAGAGGCAATCAAAACTCTTTGACTTGTCAAAATACCAGCCACATGACCTCTGGGAGTCTCTTGCCAGTAAACCTATCAAGAACGTGACAAGATATAATCATATTAGAACCAAATGTCAAAGCATACGAACATGCATTTGTGAGTCTGCCTTGCATATCACAATATTTTGTAAAATGCTCCATTTTGGGAGGCCAATTGAAAATTGTCTGTGCATAACATGAGACTCACTAGGAAAAAAATATTTGTTTATTCTTTTGTCTGTAAGATCAGCGATGAAAGCAGAAACACACAAATAAGACAAGTGTCGTAAAACTGGAAATGCTAAGGTGCGTGAGTGAGTATACGCAAAAAGACGAGATGAGAAATAAGTATATTCGCGAGAAGGTTGGAGTAGCTTAAATTGAGTATAAATTTAGAAAGAGTCGGCTTAGATGATTTAGACATAAATCATATGCTGATAAAAGCTCCAGTGAGGAAAGTTGGATTATTGAATCTTGCTCATGTAACAAGAGAAAAATAAAGGCCAAAAAAAACTTGATGAGAAACTATAATGAATGATCTTATATATTTAGAGCTAAATAAGGATTTGTTATTTGATAGAGTACAATAAAAATAAAAAATTCATGTAGCAAACACTTAGGGCTTGTTTGGTTGGAGGATGAATTTAGGTAAGGAAAGAGAAAATAATTTATTTTATAGAATTGATGAGAAAGAAATTTATTTTAATATTGGGAGGTGTGTAGGATGTGAAATAAAGTTATTAAAATTTATAATAAATTTAAAATATTATTAAAATATTTTTTTGCCCATTTTTGGGCTCATGCCAAACAAGGCCTTGGTGGGGTAGAGGATTGATTGTTGTTATTGTATTATTTTGGGTCTGTATCAATTTTATCTAGCAATAAGGCTAAAGACTTAACTATTAACATAAAGGTAGCAGGAATAAACAAACAAGACAAACAACGCAAACAACCCCTGTATCAGAAAACTTCTGATGAGCATCAAGAATGGAAGGTTTTCTTCAATGAAGAGAACAATGAGAACATTTGCAGGAACATTCATTTTGTTGCTATAAAAATCTAACAGATGAAATAAAATTATACCTAGTTTCTCCAGCAAACTAGATGAAGCCTACAAGATTTAAATTTTAAAGGAACAAGCCAAAATCAGATTGCAGATCTGTTCAGGAAAATAAACAGCTGAGAAGCAGCTTGAGCGAAAATCTAATCTGCCACGGGAAAAATCTGGCTGAGGAGATTCTCGAACAAATCCAGTCAAGGAGCAGTTCAAGAAAAAATCTGATCAAGGACTCGGGATATTCTAAATCCAATCTAAGAGCAGCTCCGATAAAATTCTTGTCAAGGAGGTGCTAGAACAAATCTCGTAAAGAATCTGCTTGAGATAAAATCTGATCAATTGTCTACTTGGGGAAAAATTTGATCGAGGAGTCACTCGAGGAAAAATCTTATCGAGGATCTAGTCGAGTAAAAATAAGGTCATGGGGCTTCTCAAAACAATCCAATTGAATAGCTGCTCGAGGTAACACTTTAAATAATAACATCAACAACAACAACCAAGCATTTATCCTACTAGGTAAAGTCGGCAACATAAATCTTTTGTTCTATTATACTCTATCAAATAACATCTCCAAATTTAGCTCTATCTATGCAAGGTCAATTCTTATAGTTTCTTGTCTTTTTTTTCTAGTCTTCCTCTTTCTCTTTTAACATAGGCAAGATCCATAAATTCAACTCTTCTTTTGGAGCTTTAATTGAACAATATAATGTCCAAACCATCTAGGCGGACCTTCTTATTCCAATCTTCTCACGGATGTACTCATTTCTCATTTTATTTTTTTATGTATACTCACTCATCCATCTTAACATCCTCATCTATATGATATTAATTTTATTTATATATTTTCACTTTATAGGCCAGCACTCATCATTATATAATATCACTAAACATACTACTATCATATAATTTAACTTTAAGCTTAAGTGAGGTTTTTCTATTACACAACACTATGTATTTCACCACTTAATTCATCTTTCTTGAATTCTGCTAATAATATCATCATTTATTTTACTGTCATTTTGTACGATTGATTCGAGGTATCTAAATAATTTATTCTTCCTAATAACTTGATTATCAATTATCACCCTCTATACAAGTGCTTCGATTTTAGTTAAATTTGCACTTTATATATTTGATTTCAGATCTGCTAAGATAAAAATCATTGAAATCTAATGTATTCCTCTATAGTATTAGTTTCGTCTTAATCTCATATCCAGTTTTATCAACAAGAAGAATGTCTATCAAAAAAAAAAAGAAGAATATCACCTTCAAAAAGCATATACTAGAACACAATTTCTTGAATGTATTCAGTCAAAATCTCTATAACCGATATAAAGAGGTATGAACTTAAAACTGAGACTTTGTGTTATCCAATTGTAATAGAAAGATTTCTAGTCAAACTTCTTTGTAATTGAACACAAGTAACAACTCTCTTATACATGCCTTTAATAATTTGAATATAAGTAATGCAAATTATTTAATTTTCAAAACTTTTTAAATCACTTTTCCTGAGATTTTATGATAAGTCTTTTCTAAATCGATAAAGACAAATACAAATCTTATTTTCTCTCTAAACTTTTTCATTAAACCTCTCAATAAATGAATAACTTCATAATAGATTTACCTGGTATATACTTGAAATGGTTCTATGATTCCTTAGTATTACGGTATAACTTATGTTCGATCACCCCCTCTGAAAATTTTAAAATATTACTCATTAATTTAATTTTTTTATAGTTGGCACAATACTATACACCATTTTTGTTCTTATAAATAGATACTAAAATATATTATTCATTTAGCATCATTTTAGTTTTTAAAATTATATTAAATAATTTAACAAGTTAAGAACTCATTCATCTCCCATGTATTTTCAAACACCTATTAAAATATCATGCGATCCAATTACTTTTTTACAGTTTACTTTTATAAAGCCTTCTACATTGATTTGTCACAATGCATTGGATGTAGAAGAATTTTCATTTCCCTTTTCGATGTTAATTTTATTTAAATCAATTGATTTGTGACAACTATCACTGAAAAGCTTATAAAAATAATTCACCTATCTATATTGAATATTCTTGTCCTAAAAAAGTACTTTTTGCCTTACATTTTTAATTTTAATTGATTCAAGCATCCAATTTTCTTATCTCTTACCTTGTTAAGCGTGTATAAGATATTTTTATTCTTATCCCTTAGATTTCGAAATTGAGTCTGAGGATATTATTTTAGCTTACTTTTTTTTATCCTTCTCTCTGTCTTGAAATTTAGGATTATTACTATAAAAAAAAATTAGGACTATTAGTTCATGTTGGACAGTCAAATTTTTACTTGTAATAACCTTACAATCTTTACAATCTAAATGATCTCATTTTCTTATAAAGAAATAATCAATCTATGTTTTTGAAATCTCATTCTTATAATTGATTAAATGCTCATCACTTTTCTTGAGTAAAATATTAGAGATTACAAAATCATAAGCTAAGAAAAAACTCTAAAATTATTTTACCTTTCTCATTAGTCTCCCCAAAACTATACTCATCGTGAATGCTATTTAATTCTTTGATAATATTTTTAACATGCCTATTTAAATCTTCCCCTCTCATTTTGTTTCTTGAAAGTAAAAAATATTAATCATCTTATGAATCATGATATCCACCAACTCTATTAATTTTCCTGTCAGATTGCCTATACTCTAAGTTTCTAGTCTTATTTCAGTGCCTTAAACTAGCATTTTTACCTGCATTCGTTTATAATATGAGAACTCTTACTAATCTATCACTACACTTAGACATTGATACAGGGAGTCTTGTACATTTTTTATTGTATTAAGACAATATAATGCCGCTTCCAAGAAACGCCCTAACTTTAGCGTAATTTCTTAAAAAATTGATGCTATGATTGTTCAATAAATTTTACACTGATTGTTGACTATCTAATGCAGCCTTCCACTTTTCTCATCTGAGACTTGAGACTCGGCAAAGCAGCCAAATTGGACTAAGCGGTTAACTAAACATAGCTGTGCAACAATCACAACTGTCTATTGACCGTTTGCTATTAAAAAATTGTGCATGGGACTCACACATATGTGCAGGCTGGCAAAGGGCAGCAATTAGATTTTCTTATTTGAACTGGGCTGGTTTCAGTTCAGAACTAGCTGAGGTCTAGTTGAATTAGATCAGTCAAACTCCAACTCCCATTTTATGGGGAAGTGAACTGATTCGGTTCCGGTAAAGGCTGCATTAGACTAGTTAGGACAAGCTGCCACAGTAGCTAATGACATTGGCAGAAGAGATAAGATCAACAGAAGGAATGAAGTACAAATGATACTTTGCCATCTTTCAACTCTGACTTGAATAAAATCCACCATCTCATTAAGTATACTTCTATATTATGACAGAATACCATTTTGTGTGCTTATAAAATAATGCAGAAAATCCACCTGGTAAACACTCTCATTTCTTCTCAGCTTAATAAACTTCTTTCCATCATTTTTAGTCGAGATAATATTGCCATCATCAACTGAAAGATGATATTCTTGGAGGAGCTTCACCAGACAAATATATTTCCCAGAAATGGCGTATAGAATGGTTGCATCTGCATACAAAACCAATAATCAGAATAAGTATCTCCAATATAAGGGAAGTTTCAGTGTTCAATATAATTAACCTAAACATTAATTTTTTCCTTACCAAATGGACAACCAAAAATTCGATTAACCTCTGTTTCGAATAGGAATTGGATAGGGCCAGTATCTGACTCTACTTTGTTTTCTTCCAGCAATTCTTCTCTAATTAAATCATGGTTCTCGTTTTGTTGTACGGGTGCTACCCCTTGTAACTTATATAAAGCAAGGCCATTCTTTTCTTCATTAAGTATGGCATATTGATTCTCATTTAAACCGATAAATGCTGCATCTCTACCTACAGAGTTAGAGTAGAAGTTACTTCACAGTTTCTGAAATTAGTATACGAAAGCATTCAGTTTAGCATGAATCCTCGTACTTCAAGTGTAGACTTGGAATCAGCAATGGTAAATAAGGACAACAAAAGTGTGCATGCCAAATAGCAAGAACATTACAACAGGTGAATGCTAATAACGTTTGACAAACCTCTTACAGAAGTCCCTTTTCTGTTAACTGATTGTACATCAGAATGCTCCCAGTAAAGAACCACTTCATGAACAGCACCGCTGGGACCACTTAATTCAAATACAACAAGAAACAGTTGTTGCTTTGAACTGTAAAGCATATTTACTGGAAGGCAATCAATATGTCCTGGAATCTGAAATGATGTGAAGGCTTAGAAAAATTTATTCAAAAGAAACTTAGCTGACCATTCAAGTCAAAGAAATCAGTTACTTGGTACCGATGAGTAAAGCTTCTTGTAGACATTATCAGATCCGGAAGACAGATTATATGCCATTAAGTTGAAGCCATCCAGATAAAACGTTCTAACAGGATATTGCAGGACACGATTCTCTTTGCTGAAAAAATTCAGTTCCATATGAAATGGCTGAGAAGGGCAAGGGTGAAATCAGTCAACAGAAAAATCAAATTAAACCCAGTATGGTGCCTGCAATAGAGACCTTACAGATAGGAAGATCTCTCAGCTCATGATTCGCATCTAAGACAGTAATGAGTGGCAACCGGGATATAGGGCCAGTTTGGGCATGTCCTTCCATGAAGTGCTACATGAATTAAATGAGTAGCCAGATATATCTCAAAACAATAAATGCAAAAATTCCTGCAGAAAATACAAAATGTATATCTGCAAATAATGTACATTGCTTAAATAACACTATTTCCTTGGTGCTTCCATATTCATTAAATGGGTCATCCTTGAATGTATACCCAATGCTTACAAACAGTATCTAATAAATTTTGAATTACACAAAATTTATCGACACATAGTTCATCCAAGCAAAATCTTTACACCACAGTTTTTATTTTGATATAAGTCCTAATTTAAACCCGCAAATGTACAAATGAAGTTGTTTTCACAAAAAATAACCCAATATTGGTTGAAAATTAAAAAAAACCATACTACAAAATTCAAGTTGACTTGTCCGAATTGATTCAAGTTCGGTAGAATCAGCAATTCACAAAATCTGAATCAAAAAATTTTGATCACCATGTTGATTTGCCAAAAGAAGTAAGATGAAACCCAAATTTGGAGGCTAGGACTATCAAACTAATATCCCAAAAATTCAATGACCAAATCTACACGATTCGACCAAAATGATTACCCAATAATTCAATGAAATGTTCGTAATCCAGTGGATCATATCTACATGATCAACCAAATTAGGCTATCAAAATTGTTCGAAATGAAATTCATATATGAGGAAATGTGTCAGTGAATCAATTTGATATAGTATATCTTACAATCAGCTCAATTAAATTAAAAGGGAAACAGTTTAGTTTGAATGAACTCAAATGAACAAGATCAAGAAACTAAGCCTTTATCGTCCAATTTCCCACTACCTTTCATAACCTTGATAACTCATTCTGAGGAAACAAAGGGAGGGAATTCCTTTGGGCAACTAGAGAGAAAGTTAGGGGGCACACGACAAAAGAAAGAGAAGTTCTCTCTCCTATCTCTTCATCCCTCTTTCTCTCTTCAGAGTAAGCACAATGACGACATGTTGACCGCTAGTCTATAGTAAGCAGTAGCTATAGCCATTGTCCATAAGCTAACCATAAAAAAAAGGTTTAATTAACAATGTTTACCGCTAGTCTATTTTCTGTGGCATCAACATTATTATAATTAAAAAAAGGCTTGGAACAAGGTCCTTTTAGTACAACCAGATTTTTGTCTTCAGAAAAAAAAAAGGAATCAAAAACTGAATTGGAAACAATAGAAATTCAAACCTAGTTACCAAAGCCCTAGGCATAATGTGACATGAATGCAATGGTTTGCATAGGAGTAAAGGTCTTAACAAATGCAAGCAGCAGAAGTACAAACACTAGATCAAATTAAGAAAAGAATGATCTATGATCAATTTAAATTATAACTAAGTTAAGAACTGAATATTGCAGGAAGATTCAGAAGAGAGGTTGAGCGTTGAGGTACGTACACTGTGGAGAAATGCTTTTCGTGCAATATCTGAAATTGTAAGTGAACTTTGGCTGGCATGTAGAAACAAAAATTATTTATGTATGAGCAAAAGCTTCATTATAATGTGGAAATGGAAATGATATTGTCATAATGAAATAAAATTATTTTGGATAGCAGAGAAACATGAAATTTTCTATAAGGTGGTAAATGTATCATAAAGATGTTTACATCATAATTAGCATTAATCAAACAATTTATGAAATTCTTCACCTATAATATCATGCTGTTCAATATCCTCTATCCCAATCACTCAAGGTCAGCTAGCTAAAGTTCATCCTTTCCCATTAGTCATTTCTTTATGATAATACAAGTGTTATTTTTAACTTAAACAAATCCTTTTCGTACAAATCTTGACCAAATTTTTTTTTTTTGGCAAAATTCATTCTATTCAATACTTTCACAATAATGCTTGAACAATAATGTCATGTGGCTGCCTTGTGGCTTGTAGTGCATCGTCCTTAGCTCTCCAGTGTACATCCCTATGACGTCCAAATTTCAAATTTAATGTTTAATAGAAAGTTTTGCTAAAAATTATTTTAACCATGTAATTGAATTTTTTTTTTGAAAGTATGTAATTGAATTGTTTTTGTAATTGTTGACAATCAAAATATGATTTAAAGTTTATTAAAACTATTTTGGACTTAAAATAAATAAATTTGGACTTAAGTGAAAAATTTTGGAACTATTTATAAGAGAATGAAAATTGAGGGACCAAATTGCAATTTTTCCATCAATTGAGATAAGGGCGCCAACACCGCCTTTCCCTGCCCCTTCACCGCGTGCCACCCGAGCGCCAGTGCCATAAGAAAAAGAGAGGAGAGAAATATTTCTCTCTCTCTCTCTTGCTCGCTCTCGGTTCCTCCTGCTAGGGTCTTCATCGAGCCTAAGGAAAGTAGCAGCAGCAACAGGAAAAGAAGAAGAAGAAGAAACGAAGAAGAAGAAAAGGAAGAGGAGAAAGAATCAAAGCAGAATTTTCTCATCCAAACCTCTCCTCACATTTCTCTGTCTTACATCAAGTTATCAATATGATGTATAAGAGGTGGACAAGAATTCTAAGTTGTTTATTAATTAAATATCTAAATTAATTAATTTGATTTATATGATTTTATGCAATATAGTCAAATTGAAAAGATATGTTTGGCTGGATGCTTGTTTTACAATTAAATTCATATTTACTGAAATTATTATTTTACATAATATGACGTTATATACATAATTTCTGATTAAATTGCATATTTGAGAATCCATGGAACATAACATGTGACTTATATTTCATTATGCTGAAATAAAACTAAAAGTATGTTAAATAGCATAATAATGAGTATTTAATATATTATTGAGTTGGTTACCAAGTTTAAAGGTAAGTTGTGATTTATAGACTGGAACAACTAAATGGAATAAATATGATATTTTAAAATTTGACAACAAATTAAAAAGGATTTCTTGTCATGTTTATGTCCCTGCCTGTGCTCTAGCTATATAATATAGTAATCTACCAAATTCGGGAATGATTGCTAAAATGTGTAAAGAACTTGTCAAATTCAGAGATGGTTGTATATGTGGTATTCCTCCATTTACGGGGTATAGGAGTTGCCAAGGATCCTATGTATATGTGATGATGAAAAGAGGAAGTTGTGGTATAATCTAAGAAACTAGGGCCCAAAAGATAAAATGTATAACGAATAAAAAGGTCTACAGCGTATTATTATTGCATATTTATGTGACATGAGCATTTATATTTATGACCATTAATTGCTATTATTATATGATATTATTGTTATTAAGAAAGAATAATGTATGTCAGCTTACAAATATTTTTATATTTAGTAAGTTAGTGCTTATTGCTTACTCAATCCTGGGGTCAGTGGACTAATGCAAAAGGCAGATACTAATGGAGAAAGGGACACACGTGGGGACAACAAGCACTAGATTAGGAGAAATTTATATTTTGGTTTGACTTTTTCTTGTTATATAAAATAAAATGTATGAATTAAACTGATGGCATGGCCTATAAATAAGTAAACTTGTGTTTTTAATATATTTTCTGTAGTTCAGTTTGTTATTTAAATTATATTATTTTCGCTACAAGTATTAAATTATTCTGTATTGTTAAAGTTATTTGATTCAATGTATAATCTCCCCTACGAATTAAGTTTATTGTCATGGTGTCTCGAAAGGGGGACGCCACAATCCCCATACTACATAAGCCTATTTCCTCTCATAACCTCAAAATAAGTTACTTGAATACTTTACATGTTAACCTTGATTGATAGTTTTGCGTGAGGTTTCCATGTTCTGCTCACTCCATTATGCTATTAGTATTTGGCACATATCAACATAAATTTTGATGTAAATGTTTTTTAAAACATGAAGACTCTATCTTTGACAAACCAGACAATGGTAAACACGCAAATAAGTGGTACCAACTAACCCTTTCAAGTGATATTCTTGGAGCTGTGTCTGAAGCTGATGGTCTGCCAAAACTCCTGCCGTACCCAATGTCGAAAGTCTTTCCCTCAAGATAGTAGCTGGAAGACAACATAAGAGAAGAAATTTCAGGAAGAAGCAAAACATAAACAATAATAATGATAAATGGCTCCGTCAATAGGATACATTGTGTGAATATTTATGTATAATGTGAAATAAAATTATTTTGATGCTAGGATTTATGTAGGATGTAAAATAAAGTTGACTTGTCAATGAAATATGTAGGATGTAAAAAAATTAGTTTTTACATTGGGATCAATATAAGATGTGAACTAAAATTATATTTTTTTGTTGTGATTTGTGTTGAATGTGAAATAAATATACCAAATTAGTTGGGTTAGTTCACACTTCAGGGAAATTATTTTCACACTCGCACTCACCAGCCTAATATCCAAGCATAGGCACTATGTATGGAAATAAAACTTTCCTATTCAACAACTTTCAATAAGTGGGTTTCAAATGCAAATAAGGACAATTGACTTTACATATACCTTGGGAAATAACTAGAAATCAAAGACAATTACATACATTAAAAAATACACTTGTATTTCTACTTATGCCAAAAAACCTCATTCATGGACTCCTTTTTGAAAGAATTAAATCCGTTCGTCATGTTTTAAATTGAGATGTCCACATGCATTTAACTTCCACTCAATTTTAGTAATTTTATAACCCAACTTTAAGAAATGGTTCTTATAATAGTAGGCCCTACAATAATGACAAATAGCTTGTCATATGATGAAATGGTAAAAATACTGAATGAAGCTTTGGCCCCCACAATTTTTCCATGTTAAAGCTGAAAGGATGTTTGGATTTTTGACTATACAACAACAACAACAACCAAGCTTTTATCCCGCTAGGTGGGGTCGGCTACATGAATTCTTTATTTTCATTGCACTCTATCAAATAACAAATTCTCATTTATCTTCAAGTATACAAATAATCTTTCTAACAATTTCTTGTCATGTCTTATTTGATCTTCATCTCCCATTAACTTAACTCTTTTTACTAAAGCTTCTATATTCCAACCCTCTTTGAACTAATCGTTAATTAAAACTACACCAACATTCTGGCAGATAATTTTTTTCATTGTCTTTTCGTGATACTCACATATCTACTTAGAATCCTCATATATATTACACTTTATTTGTATGTTTCTACTTCATAGATCGGCATTCAACACCATATAATATTATTAATCTTACTGCTATTCTATGAAATTTTCTTTTAAGTCTAAGCATTTTTTTTTTGTCACACAATACACCAAATGCATTCTTTCACTTTATCCATTCTACTTAGATTCTACTGATATTATTATTTATTTCATGTCATTTTGTATATTGATCCAAAGTATCTAAACTGCTTATTTTTTCTAATAACTTACTCATTAATTCTCATCTCATTAATACAAGTGCTTCTATCTTGATTAAATTTGTACTCATATATTTAGTTTTTGATTTGATAAGATGAAAAAATTTAACTTCTGAGGTATTTCTCTATAATCCAAGTTTCACTGTAACTCCATCTCTAGTTTCATTAATAAAGAAAACATCATATATAAAAAGTATACACTAAGGCAACTTTTCTTGAATGTGTTCAGTCAGGACTTCTATAATCAATAAAAAAATATCAATTTAAAGTTGAGCCATGATATAAATCAACAGTAATAAATAAATTCTTAGTCAAACGCCCTTGTATTTGAATACAAGTAATAACTCTTTTATACATGTCTTTAATAACTTGAATATAAGCAGTATAAATTCGTTTCTTTTCTAAAACTTTCCAAAACACTTCCATTGAAATTTTATTATAAGATTTTCTAAATTAATATAAACAAAATATAATTTTTTTCTCTTCTTAAAATTCTTCATTAAATCTCTCAACAAATGAATAATTTTTATAGTAGATCAACCAAACTGATTCTGTGATGTCATAGTATTACTACGTAACTATGAAGCACGAACACGACACGGGGACACGGGATACGACACGACACGGCAAATATAGGACACGGACACAGCATGACACGCCAAATATAATAATAAAATTAACAATTTATACTTAAAAAAATATATAAAACATGATACAAACTTAAATTTTTAAGTATAAACAACTTGTAAATAGTACTGAAGTATCATAAAATCAAGATGAGAACTTAGGAACAAACGTCGTCGATATTAAAAAGATTTGAAATATAAATTTAGTGTTCACTTTGAGTAAGAGAAAATACAATTTTGCTTATTAGGACAATCACAGTGAGCACGATAATAAGAGAAAGTAAAAGCTATCAGTGTTGAAAATGAAAGAAGAATAAAGGTGAAGCTAGAATTTTAAACTTTTTGCCATTAGTTCATTTTTGAAAGACTTAAGGGCAACAAAAAAGAAAGAAATTTGATTTAACTTGGATAACTTAGAATTTTGACATATATTGGGTAAAATTTATGAAATATGAGTACAATACGATGATATAAATACGATACAATACTGATATAACAATATGACAAATTTAAAAAAAGTAGGATACAGATACGTGAGGAAACGGTTGTGAAACACTTTCAATTTTAATATTCGTATTTGTGTTGGATGTGAAATAAAGTTAATTTTTATAATTGAAATTTGTGTTGAGCAAAAAAATTGACTTCAACCAAACAAGGCCCTAGAAGTATCTCAGAAGTGTCTTAAGGTGTCCTGAAGTGTCCTCGCGTGTCCAAGAAGTGTCCTTTAATTTTTTTTATATTATTTTATTAGGACACGCCATGTGGCGTGTCCGACACGGTGTCCCCGGGTGTCCTCGCGTGTCCCCAAGTGTCCGTGTGTCCGACACGGACACGACATGGTTCTTGAAGTGTCCATGCTTCACAGCTACGTAATCATGCTCGATCACATTTTCCCAAAAGTTTAAAATATGATTCATTATTTAATTTCTCTATAGTTGTACAATTCTGTATACCGTATTTATTCTTGTAGATAAATACTAATGTAATTTTTTTTCATTTATTTAGTATCTTTTTAGGCTTCAAAATTATATTAAACAATCTAGAGAGCCAATAATTTCCTCTATCTCTCATACATTTTCAAACATCTATTAGAATATCATCAGATCCTATTGTGTTTCTATATTTCATCTTTTTAAAACTACCCAAATTTCAACTTTACTAATACAAGAATGAAAGAGCATTTTTTTATATTAAATTCAATTAGATCAATTGTATTGTTACGATCGTCATTAAAATACTTTTAAAAATAACTCAACCATCTATAGATGAGTTACTTCGAAGAATATATGAATTACCATCAGCACAAAAAAAAATAATTTGAAGAATAGATAAGTAAATTGACATTTGCCTATCCATAGGATAATAGGTAATATGTGTCCCCAACCCTCCAGCAACCTATGCCTACCTTTTGTCTCTCTCAATACACATATATAACCAGCCTAAGTGGTGTTCACCTAGCTCAGTAAAGAAGAAGCTTGCCTGTGTACCAGAGACTTTCAGGTTTTGCACACTACTATCATAATTTTCAAATAGGGTGGAGAAAATTATCGTGTCTAAAGGTAAAATAAAAAAAATTAAATATATATATCCTACCTAAAGTCAAGATTGGTAAATGTCGGCATTTGAGATTCCATAAAAAGAAAAGTTTTACATGCTGTAATGGATAAAGGAATTTAATATTTGATTTGATGAAAGAGAACACTGAAATTCAGCATCACCGTAAATAAAATTATGATGAGTAGAAACATACGCAAATCACAAAAAGAATATAAGAACAACCAAGAGTTTATTTCTGGGTGCAAAAAATATATGTTTGACTTGCCATTTGATCCCTTTGCACTTTGCAGAACAGCGAAGAGTTGTTTTCTTCCTTCTCTTGTGTATGCAGACCTTTTCTTGAGGTTATCTCCATCAGCCACATCCTATTTCATTGAAATGCACAGATTTTTTATATACTGAAATGGAAACTCATGTTGATGTTTGAAATGGTTATCATGCTCACTTCAAATAACAATGCTGCTAGATTAAGTTTTGAATGAACTGCTAAACTTTTTATTCTTGGAAGTGGGTACACTGCTTCTCCGTTCCGAAGAGTCAGAATTTTTGTAATATCCACGGCCTCAATTTCTGCAAAACTTTTACTTAAATTAAGAAAAGTAGTTGCCAAGACTAAATTATAGATGCTTAAGAATCAGTATAGTGGCAAAATAGTGCAGGAAATGCTGTCTGAATTGAAGTATATTACAATGATGAAATGACATTTGAAATGACATAACAACAAATGTGATCTTAAAATCAAGTTTTCAATCCATACCAAAACTTAGAACAATCAGTCAATGAATAATGAGAACACTAACTCAAATCTAGTTACAGAATTTATCAGACCATCTTTAGAGCAAGAATAGAAACTTATTCTCAAGAAGGATCTTCTCCTGATTCAACATAATACCATTGAGGTATTTTCTGCTTTAGCCTAGCCCAACTGAGCCTTACAGTTTTGCCCTCAAAAGGCACCTTGACATATTAGCACGAGACCTCACAGTTTTGCCCTTAAAAGGCACCTTGACATATTAGCATGAGACCTCACAGTTTTGCCCACAAAAGGCACCTTGACATATTAGCATAAGACCTCATATTAGATATGTATCTAGTATACAATGTGAGTGTTAAATTTCTTTACTTTTTATAAAATATAGCAACAGATGTGATTTGAGTTTGATATGCACTTGATACGAGACTGATATAATTTGATATGGCCAATTGAAGAAGTAAAAAAATCGGCAAACCTAGTCTATGGTTCATACATATCCCAGGCTAGCAACTGATAAATAGATTTATCACGCGCATAGCAGCTATTGGGGATTTGAAAGACAGCGACAGGCCAAAAAGCCTTGTGCATCATTGTTGCAACCCTAGATCTCGCACTCGGCCTTCGAACATCATTGGGAGACCACGTCTACCCGGCTTCCAACATCTTCTTTCTCCTTCCTTCCTCCACGGCTTATAGATGTCACTTCACACTTTCCTGCTCAGCAACTTTTCCTGCAAAGCATCAACTACCAATGCATCTCATCCCGCAACGCGGTTCTCCACTTGTGATTCCATGATTTGTTGAGTTTTTCCTACCCTTATTCCTCCTCTTGTTCTTCCTTCATGTCACCATATGTATTGAGGTGCATGTCAGACGAAAGTCATGAAAAACCATAAAATTTGTTTTGGCTTGTTACATCAGCCTCAATGGTATTTGATTGTGATTTACTCAAACAAGGTTGATGAATATCCTCTATGCAAAGTTAACGCTATATCAAGTGAGCTATATCTTAAATATGATAATATGATACACTCACAATATTTATATTATGTATAACTATTTTTACTATATTTAATTATCATATCCTAACAAACATAAATCCTACTTTTTAAGATTTAGAGAAAATTACTAAGAGGTCCCTATAACTTACTTGTAATTATATTTTAGTTCACATCTTTTGAAATCTTTCACTAAGCTCCATAAAATTTAACAGAGGGACCTAAAAGTAAAGTAAAATAGGGACTTATCAGGTTTATATAGTTTTAGTTAGGGACCTAAGTGAATGCTTTCAAAAAATATGGACCAAAATATAATTATAAGTAAATGCAGGGATCTATCAATAATTTGCTATAAGATTTACTATATTATTGTATCCCAATCTGCATAGTATTCGTATTATGACTTATAGAACTATGAATGTAGTCTCAGAGGCTAGACAAAACAAAGCAATGCTCATGGTGCTGCCCCACAAGCTTGTTTGGAAGATCTAAATAGGAGGAGAATAATGAGAGAATAGAGAGCGGTCAATAATGAGCAGAGAGAGAGAGGGAGGGAGAGAGAGAAAAATGAGCCCACTTTTGTCTTTTTCCACACCAATCAATGGGAAAATGTGACTAAAGTGTGTGTGTAAACATTATTAACAAAAATAGGGACACTGTTCAACATGTGGACATGCATGAAATAGTGAGTGTACCTCAAGCACCCAAATGTAATTTTCCCTAATTTTAATTTATTCATCAAACATTATTCCCAATAAAATAATATTTAATCAGTAAAGATTACATTTTAGCATGTTTAATAGTAAAAAATCAATAATTATCAAATAGATAAAACTTTAAAAAAACTCAAGTACACATCTTCCATTAGATGGTTTGCACACACATTTATTACAAAAAGAATATTAAACTAGACACCTGAACTTTCAAAAAAAGTGGCTTGCACTCGATTTGGATTTATTGCTCGTATCTTCCAGTCATGAAGAGCTCCATCCTTAGAAACTGTTAAAAGCACACTTAATGTTGGATGCCATGAAAGGGATGTTATAGGGTGGGAACCAACCTGAGTACTGTTGAAAACCAAACATCAGGTTAAAAGATATTATCCGAAAAGATATTTAGATACATATAAAATATGAAAAACATATAAAGAACGTACGAGTTGTCAGCATAAGTGAACTTTCTTGTTCAAATTAAACGAAAAACAAAAAACTGGGACGTAAGCTTTTTAAAAAAAAAATCATGATGCAAGATATTCATCATCCATATTTAGTTGTAAAAATATTTTCTATGCAAGTAGAAGATAATGTAGCACACTTGGTGGTCCTAAGTTTCAGATGAGAAAAACAAAGAGTAGCATTAGACAGCAACATCCAACACAAAATTGTTAAACAATCATGGCATGAATCCTCTAACAAATTGCGCTAAAACTAGGGCATTCCTTAAAGGTGACGTATTGTATTGCCTGGATGCAGTAAAAAATGTGCAAAGGCTATTACAATAGTTCCCGGATGTAATATGATAAGTGAGCAAGAGTTTCCACATCATGGATAAATATAAGTAAAGAAGCTAGCCAAGTCACTAAGATAAAACTAGAAACCTGAAATATAGGTACTATGATAGGCAAGATAATAAAGTTGATATCGTGATTCATAAAAAGATTAATATTTTACATCTTCAATAAACAAAATGATTCAAACAGAATCCAAAAAATTTGATAGATTAGGTTTTAAGATTTGGTGATCATGTAAGAACAAGACAAGGAATTGAGTGAGTGTAGTTTTAGATAAGAGTTTGAAAGTTGACATAGTGAAAGTCAAGAAAAAAATGAAGATATAATTATAGTTTGAAAGGAGAGCTTAAAACTTAAACAGTGAGATATTGAGGGAAAAGTGATCTAATGTGGATGGTTATTGTTAATTGTATCCAAAAGATTGCAAAGGACATTCTAGGAGAATTTAGAGGAAAATGCTCTAAAAGATAAAGATATTTGGTGATAGAAATAAAATATAGAAAATGCTCCAAAAGATAAAAATATTTGGTGTTAGAAATAAGATGTACAAGAAAATATTAAAAAGAAGAAGATTTGTTATAAAAACTAATTTAAATGCAAAAATAAGGAGAATTAAGATAATTATATTGTGACCCAACAAGAGTCCAAGAAAGTAGCCTGTAATGTCATTTTTAAGTACCTATATAAGAAGTTGGATACTATATTAGAAAAAATCATATATATAAGCTTGCTAATGCAAGAGATAGAAAAACTAAATTAAGGATAAAGATCATAAAGTATTTTTAAGGAAAAGCACATTCAATATGGATAGATGAGTTATTTTCATACGCTTTTCAATGAAAGTTGTAACAAATAAATTAATTTAAGTAAACTTAGCATCCAAAAGGGTAATAAAAATTGCTCCTATATCTGACGTACTAAAAAAGTTGAAATTTGTCTGACTTTAAAGAAGATAAATTGCAAAAAAAATTATAGGACCAGATAACATTTCAATGAATGTTTGAAAATGTAATAGGGATAAAAGAATTTTTTGGCTCGTTAAGCTGCTTAATATAATTTTAAAAACTAAAAGGATATCAAATGAATGAGAAAAGACTGTGTTAGTACCTATTTAAAAAAATAAAGACAATGTATAATAGAGGATTTTTTTTTATAAAATAGAAAAATTAAATTAATGAATCATACTTTCAAAATTTTGAAAAAAACTAATCAAGCATAGATTGTGCCATGATACTAGAATATGACAAAGCCACTTCAATTTTATGCTAAGTAGATCTACTATGAAAGCTATTCATTTATTGAAAGATTCAATGAAGAAGTTAAGAAAAAAAAAAAGAAAATCTGCATTTGATTTTATTAATTTAGAAAAAGCTTATGAAAAAATTCTAAAAAAAGTACTTTGAAGAGTTTTAAGAAAGAAAAAGGTTTACACTATTTACAGTCAAATTATTAAAGACATACATAAGAGGATTGTTACTTATATTCAAATAAAAGAAAGATTTAGTTAAAATATTTTTTATTATAGTTAGATTACATCAGGGCTCTACTTTAAGTTCACATCTCTTTAAATTGATCATGGAAGTCCTAGCTAAACACATTCAACAGTCTTATCAAATAAATAAATAAATACATTCAAAAGAAAGCATCTTAGTGTATGTTTTTCACAGATAATATTCTTCTTATTGAGAAGATAACAACAGAGCTAAAATGAAACAAGAGTTATGAAGAAATTTTTTAGAGTTCAAATATTTTCATCATAGTAAATCTAAAATTAAATACATGAAATGCAAATCTAGTCAAAATAAAAATAATTATATTAGAAAGAAAATAATTAGTGACAAACTTATTAAAAAGAGTATATAATTTAGATATCTCAAATCAATCATACAAAATGACGATAAAATAGATGATGATATTAACAAAATACAAATAATATGAATTAAATGAAGGAATGCATATGATATTTTATATGACAAAACAATCTCACTCAACCTTCAAGGTAAATTATGTAGCACAATAGTAGGACTAATAATATTATATAGTGCTGAGTGTTGGCTTACAAAATAAAAATATACGAACAAAATATGTATAGTAAAAATGAGAATCTTAAAGTGGATGAATGATATACACGAAAGGATAAGATCATAAATGAGTATAATCATAAGAAGGTTGGAATAACTTCAATGAGCGGGCTTAGATAGTTTGAATATATATATCATAGACTGATTAAAATTTTAGTAAGAAGAGTTGAGTTATTGGCTTTACTATATAAAAAGAAGAAGAGGAATAAATAAAAAGATATGGCAAAAAATTACAAGAAATTACTTAGAGCTCAACGAGAAGCATTTATTTGATAGAGTATAATAAAAATAAAGGATTTATGTAGTAGACCCCACCTAGTAAGATAAAGGCTTGGTAGTGGTTGTTGTAAGTAGCACATGATGTCTAAAACTAAAGCATATCCTTGATTTGGATGGCAAATCATTCATCCAAAAAGCTCATACAAAAATGTACTTAGTGGTGTTTACTTCAAATCATATAACAAGCTACTGCCACAGGAACTCTTGACAAGCTACAAATGCAATATAAATTAAGAGCACCCTAAAATATATAAAGCTTCCAAATATTAACATGAGCGTTAGTCTAACCAACATAATTCTCATTTGGTATCATGTAAACCAGGAAAAAAAGATTCATACATAAATCATTTTAAAAAGTAGATTTACCTATACACTACCTAAATTTTATAATTTACCTATAAAGCATCTTTTCAACTTCATATTTCATATATATTACCTAAAATATAAATATTTATAAAATTGCAATTTGAGTAAAAAAATTAGCCATTGTTAAGTATAAACATAAAATATTTAAATAATATACGTATACATAAATATATGTGTACATATATATTTATGTATAATGCACATATACATATATAATTATATATATGTTTGTGTGTATGTACATATGAATACACGTATATGTAGATGTATTTACATGTATATATATACATAAGTACACATGCACATACATAAATACACTTGTATATTTTTTTCATTTCAATATACATACATATATATATATATATATATATATATATATATTACAAACGTGTTTATGTATGATCATACATTTATGTACACAGACAAAAATATCTATGTATATACATATGTATACATGCATATTTATGTATGTGCATGTATATTTATGTTTTTATAATTTATCTATACATGCGTGTTTACAAATTTATATATATATTTGTGTATATACATATTTGTATACATATATATATATATATACTGGTATTTATGTATATATGTGTTTATATATGCATATTTATTTATGTGCACGTGAATATAAATATATATATTTTTATAAATGTGCAAGCATTTACATTATGTACACTTTTACGTACATACATATGTATATAATGATATTTATGTGTGTATGTACATATATGAATACAAATGTATTTATGAATGAATATAAATGTGTGTATTCTGGTTTAAAAGTTAACCATAGTAACCATGGTTGATTAGTACAAGCTATAAAGTGATATATTAGTAATTATAAAGTTAGAAAAATGATATATTAGAAATTATGATTGTTAAAGATAGTTTATAAGTAACATTTAAAATTTGAGTTTACAAGGAAAATATAAAGCTTAAAAGATTTACACGTAAATTATAATATTGGAGGGATGTGTAGGTTAATACTATTTTTCAAAGTAATATACATATAAATGTGCACCCCACCCTCCCCACAAAAAAAAGTATTTCTAGTTGAACTATTAAAGTGATTTTATGTGGCTGATCATCTAAATGGAGCTCCTAAATGGAAAAAGCACTTAAGACATGTATAAGAAGTACATTTCCTGTGAAGAAGTATTAAAAAGAATTATACAAATAAAGTAATGACTAACATTCCAATTAAAAGTGGTTTATCGGTTGACAAATCCCACGCCAAAAGGGTACCCTTTCTATCACCAACAAATATCCACTCCAATGTTGGATGGAAAGCAAAAGCACTGGCACCAAGGAGCTTGATTGTGCTGTCAACTGAATATAGAGCAGTAAACACAATTCAAAATATAAAACATGGAGGGTATAAAATCTGAGGGTAAGTGGAAGGAACAAGAATGTAACATAACCAGTTCAATTCATCTTACGTTGTAGTGTATAATGAACAGCATATGTCTGTATGTTGTATGCTCTAATTAAGCCATCAGCATAAGCTACATACTGGAAGTAAAAGGAATAGATAATACACAATAAAAGGGAATAGTCCTTTAATCAACGGCTGGAAGCACACAAATGGTTAAAGAATACCTCAGTGAACAAAAAAACATTACCAGGACAGGTAGACGTGGATGACATGAAAGGTTAACTATAGGCTTTTTAAGATCTGTCTTTATTTTTGTTGGTGGCCTCCCTCCCTCGACCGTACCGACAACTTAAGATTGTTAACAGAATCATTACATTTAGTTACAAATTTGCACACCTGATTAAAAGGTAGTCAGACCAAGCAATGAGGCAACAAATAAGGAACCTGTCACGCTCATTCTTCTGTGAAAGCCAAAAAAGACTACAGGTTGAAGAGGGGTCATAGCAAGATGGACATCTGCATCTGAGGAGATACGCTCGGACTTCTTTTCTGGGGAATGTAGGACAAGAGTTTGCTCACTGTCAAAATCACAAGATCGGATTGTACAATCCTGAGAACAAGATGAATATGGAGTTTTATTTAACAACAAATATGTAGCAAATAAATCCTGAAGGAACAAAGTTAACTAAGGAAACTCTCTTGAATGACATAAGAAATTCAACAGGATGATAACTGAGGACTAACCCTTAGCACAGCCCTTGTCATAATTTCTAAATGGATAAGCAGTAGTATAAATAGAAAAATAAATATGCCTTAAAGTATCCAAATTCTGATCTTTGTGATAACCTCACAGGATTGAGAAAATCTAGCCGCAACTGGCTATGGGAAGTCATAAAAGTACTTCAATTTCAAAATTATTTATTGTACAAATTTGGAGGATTAAAGATCGACTATGGGGCTTAATAGTTGATATTCATGCACCTTTCATGTAAGGTAAATATCTCATACGAAGCTTCCTAACCACTTCCAGTATCTAACCTCAACGATGGAAATGGTAATATGACCTCCAGTAGGAATGTACGCCATACGGACTACACGCACCCCAATATCAACTGACGAAATTTTGCTTCCACTGAGTGTATCAAACTCTGTAAATCAATCACACAGATTTATTAGTTTATCACTCATCAACAGGTAGTTAGAAATGAGAATCAACATATAAACAAGAAAACACAAAAACAACAATACTGTCACGAGGCTTTTGAATGACATTCTAGAAGAACAACACATCTTCCCTTAAAATGCGATTCTAGTTAAAGATGTATTCGATAAATAACATAAAAGTATCACCTTCACCGAGATATGTTCACCACTTCAAGGGCCGAAGGTAAGCACATCACTCAAAACCTTTGTATAAAAAATCTACAATTTAACGGACTAGCTTGATCAAGACTCTATTCATTCGATTTTGATCCAAATGATCATCTTTTTTTTACATAACCGTAGCTCATTGATTTTTTGTCCGCATCCCTCCTCGACCATATCGATCATATTTTGCGCTTAAACAATTAGTTGAATCCCCGAGCAAAATAAGCTTGAATATTCATGGAGGTCAAAAGACTGAACACTCTTAAAATCCCTAAAAAACAACTGAAATTTGCCCTAAACCAAGAAATTTCCTCTTCTACAAGATCTACAGCAGTAAATAACGAAAAAAACAAAATAAAATCCATCTCAAAAGAACGAAATAAACAAATCCCTGAATCTGCTATTTACCTATGATGGAAGTGCCAATGGCGACAGCGACGATGGCTTGGTTGGGATGGAAGGCGGCAGCGTGAGGCTGCAGCGGCTTGTGGCCGCGGCCGACGTGCCGGAGATCCAAATGCTGCACCGTCGTCCACTCCATCCTCCTTACCTTGTTGACGCCCCTCGTCTTCCTCACCTTTCTGAATGCCGATCAGATTGGAGAAGGAGGTCCGTAGATCGGCCGTTTCACTGCTCTCCGATGAGAGATCCGGTCCAGCGAAGTAGGAGTTGGGGAATGCGGCGAAGGAGACACGAGGAGGCATGGCTTCGTCGCCAGAAATGGAGCGAGGAAAGGGGACGCGAGTTGGAAGTTGAGGAAATGGCGGGGATCGAATCAGAAGGCGCGCCTTCGCCCTCTGGGATAGTTATAAGGGTAAATTACACTCGGGTCTCTGTATGTAAGGAATAATAACATTCAGATCTATATTTTTTTTAATTTCAACAACTTAATCTCTCATTTTTAAAATTTTAATATTTAAATTTTAAATTTTTTATTATTAAAATTTTAAAAATTCTAATTATAATGTCCTCTTTCTCTTTGTGCTTGCAGTGGGAGAAAGGAGAGACATTTATAATTTTTTAAAAAATACAATAATAAAAAATTTAGAAAAAGACCGAGAAATAAAAATTTTAAAAATAAAAAATCAGATATTAAAATTTTTGAAAATATAGAGGGTTAAGATTTAATTTAATAAAATTAAAATTAAATTTAGATAAAAATATTTATTTATTAAAAATTATGGATGATGTGAAATAAAGTTAGTTATTATGTTGAGATATGTGAGGGATATGATATAGGTTAATTATTATTTTAGTAATGTGTGTAGGATGTGAAATAAAATTAATTTTTAATATTAAATTTTATATGTGATGTGATATGTCAGATTATAATTAAATTAGGTTAATTTTTATTTTTCAAACAAACAGTGCCTAAGTGCCGAATGAGTTCCACTGTCCTTTCTAATTAATGAACTGTCTTGAAGCATTAATTAGATATGAGAAAGAGTTTTTTCTGAGAAGTGGGATTCCCAGCTTTCCTTCCATCCGCCCTTGATCAAGCTACAAGTCTGGTGGCTGAGGAACTCGAAAGCAACCGAATTCAAAGCAAATTCCAAATTCTTTTATGAGCGTGACTTTCGGCCGAATGAGTTCCACTGTCCTTTTTACCCTCCAAGGTTCAGCCTAGACTGGATATTTTAGAGGCGCTATTAGGGGCTTGCCGACGAGAGTTGGAAAGCGGGACATTAGGCGCTATTAGGTTTGCTTGGAAGTACACGCTTCTATGAGCGTGACTTTCAAATTTAGACATTGGGATGCAAAAAAATAAAGGTTAAACGGCTCAATTACAATATAAACAAAGCACTGCAAGAGAAAGTTTCAAAAAGCACAGCAACAGGACCAAATGCATCAATTTTGTCACTGAAAAATAAATAATTTCCTTCCGTTTAATCATTAAGGGTCAAATTTGAAGAGATCAAATAGAAATCAAGACGCCGCCATGATGAGAAATCGCGAGCAAAGGACCAAAGAGGGAAGACTTACCTTTCGAGCTCCTAAGAGATCTAAGAACCGTCTTGATCCCAGCTTTCTTGAGAAAGAGTTTTTCCTGAGAAGTGAGATTCCGAGCTTTCCTTTCATCCGCCCTTGATCAAGCTACAAGTCAGTCTGCCGGTGGCTGAGGAACTCGAAGCAACCGAATTCAAAGCAAATTCCAACTTCTTCTATGAGCGTGACTTTCGGCCGAATGAGTTCCACTGTCTTTTCTAATTAATGAACCGTCTTGAAGCATTAATTAGATATGAGAAAGAGTTTTTCCTGAGAAGTGGGATTCCCAGCTTTCCTTCCATCCACCCTTGATCAAGCTACAAATCAGTCTGCCGGTGGCTGAGGAACTCGAAAGCAACCGAATTCAAAGCAAATTCCAAATTCTTCTATGAGCGTGACTTTCGACCGAATGAGTTTCATTGTCCTTTCTATCCTCTAAGGTTTGGCCTAGAATGGATATTTTAGAGACGCTATTAGGGGCTTGCCGACGAGAGTTGGAAAGCGGGACGCGGCCTAGACTGGATATTTTAGAGGTGCTATTAGGGGCTTGCCGACGGAAGTTGGAAGGCGAGACACGGTGCTGGTTCTAGCACCCAACGAAGAAAGCAGTAAATAACTTCCCTTCATAATTTGCATTGATCTTTATTGTGGGGATTTGTTCTTCTTCTCCTTAAAACTAATATTACATTTTATTCTAATATTTATATATAAATATTTTTCAAATTTTTCTATTATATTATTTTATAATTTTTAAAAAAAAAATGATATATGTGATGACAATATGAGATTATTCTAAAATAAGTTTATATTATATAACTTTAATTACAAAAATTTATTAATTAATTGAAGTTAGTTACAATGAAAGTTATATTATGTAAATTTATTTTAGAATAATCTAATATTATTATAAAAGTAATATTAATATATTATTAATAAGATTTAATATTAAATTTTAAGACGACAACAACAACAACCAAGCCTTAATCCCACTAGATGGGGTCGGCTACATGAATCCTTTGTTTTCATTGCGCTCTATCAGTTATTAAATTCTTATCTAAGTTTAACTAACTAAGATCGCTCCATATAGTTTCTTGTCATGTCTTCTTTGGTCTTCCTCTTCCTCTTTGTGCATGGGCAAAATCCAGTAACTCAATTTTTCTAACTGGAGCTTCAATCGGCCTACGATTTAGATGTCCAAACCATCTAAGCTGACTTTCTCTAAGTTTATTCTCAATTGGTGCAACACCAACTTTCTTTCGGATATACTCATTTCTCATTCTATCCTTTCGTGTATATCCACACATCCACCTTAATATTCTTATTTCTGTAATATTTATTTTATTTGTACGTTTTCTCTTTGCAGGCCAGCATTCAGCACCATATATCATCGCTGGTCTTACTACAGTTTTATAAAATTTACACTTGATTCTGGATGAGATTTTTCTATTGGACAACACACCAGAAGTATTTCTCCATTTTACCCATCCTGCTTGAATTCTGCTAATAACGTCATTATTTATTTCACCATCATTTTGTATAATTAATCCAAGGTATCTAAAGTGCTCACTCTTCTTGACAATTTGATCACCAATTGTCACATCTCCAATATAAGTATTTCTTTCTTGATTGAATGTGCATTCCATATATTCAGTTTTTGATTTATTGAGAAGAAAATCTTTAGATTTTAGAGCATTCCTCCAAAGCTCTAGTTTCGCTTTAGCTCTCTCTTTAGTTTTCTCAATAAGGACAATATCATCTGCGAAGAGCATACACCAAGACACTTCATCTTAGATATGTCCAGTCATAACTTTCATAATCAAAGCAAAAAGATACAGACTTAAAGCTGAGACTTGGTGTAATCCAACTATAATAGGAAAATCCTTAGTCAAACCTCCATGTGTCCGAACAGAGGTAACAGCTCATTCATACATGTCTTTAATAACTTGAATATAAGCAGTGCAAATCTCTTTCTTTTCTAAAACTATCCAGAGTACTTCTTTTGAGACTTTATCATAAGCTTTTTTAAAATAAATAAAAACTAAATGTAGGTTTTTCTTTCTCTCCTTAAATTTCTCCATTAAACTATTTAATAAATGAATGGCTTCTATAGTAGATTTACCTGGCATAAAACCAAACTGATTCTCTGATACCTTAGTATTATAGCGTAACCTTTGTTCGATCACCCTCTCCCAAAATTTTAAAGTATGACTCATTAATTTAATTCCTCTATAATTGGCACAATTTTGTACATCGCCTTTATTCTTATAAATAAATACTAATATACTCTTTCTCCATTTATTTGGCATCCTTTTAGTCTTCAAAATCATATTAAACAATTTAGTGAGCCAAAAAACTCCTTCATTTCCTAAGCACTGCCAAACATCAATTGAGATGTTATCTGGTCCTACTACTTTTTTATACTTCATCTTCTTTAAAACTTTCCAGACTTCAGCTTTACTAATACGTTGGATGTAAGAGTAATTTTTACTTTCTTTTCGGGTGTTGAATTCTGTAAGATTAATTGAATTTTCATAATGTTCATTGAAAAGCTGTTGAAAGTAATTCATCCATCTATTTTTGATATCTTCTTCCATAAAAAGTATTCTTTGATCTTCAGCTTTAATATATTTTACTTCAATTAAATCTTTAATTTTTCTATCTCTTGCCTTGGCAATCCTATATAATTGTCTCTCCCTCTTTAGTGTCTAGCTTCTTATATAAATCCTTAAGAGTCATATTTTTTGCATTGCCTACTGCTTTCTTAGATTCTCGTCGAGCCACTTTATATTTCTCCCACTTATCATTATTTTTATTTTTAAACCAATCTCTATAACAAATCTTCTTCTCCTTAATTTTTTCTTGTACATCATCTTTTCACCAATAAGTATCTTTATTATTTGGAATCATTCTTTTGAATTCTCCCAGCACATCCTTTGCTACCTTACGAATACAATTAGCAACTATCAACTACATAAGATTAGTTTCCCCATTAATATTTTATTGCCCAAGTTCTAGAACTTTCTTCTTAAATATACATTTATTCTCATTCTTTAGATTCTACCATCGAGTCCGAGGATAGGATTTTGACTTATTATTTCTTCTCATATACTTTATCTCAGAATCTAAAACCATTAATCGATGTTGGGTAGTCAAACATTCACTTGGAATGACTTTACAATCTTTACAATCCAAGCAATCTCGTTTCCATATAAGAAAATAATCAATCTAAGTTCTTGAAGTTCCATTCTTGTACGTGATTACATGCTCCTCTCTCTTCTTGAATAAAGTATTAGCAATTACAAGATCATATGTTGAAGAAAACTCTAGAATAGTTTTACCCTCCTCATTTATCTCTCCAAAACCATATCCACTATGGATACTATTAAATTCCTCAGCAACACGTCCAACATGTCCATTTAAATCTCATTCGATAAATAATCTTTCTTCCTGAGGTATCTCTTGTATTAACTCTTCTAAATCATTCCAAAAATTTTTCTTTATGTTCGCATCTAAGCCAACTTGGGAGCATACACACTTACAATGTTAATAATTATTCCATTGATTATAATTTTTAAAGCCATAATTCTATCACAATTTCTCTTAACTTTCACTACATGATCCTTTAAGCTCTTATCCAGAATTATACACACTCTATTCTTATTTTTATTCTTACAAGAGTACCAAAGTTTAAAGCCTAGGCAATTAATTTTTTTAGCTTTCTCTCCAACCCATTTTGTTTTCTGCAGGCACAAAATATTAATCTTTCTATGAATCATAATATCCATTAACTCCATTAGCTTGCCCGTCAAGCTGCCTATATTCCAAGTTCTTAATCTAATCCTACTGACTTGAGTTCTAGTATGATGGACTAGCTTCTTTACCCGTATCTGTCCATGATGTGGGAACTCTTGCTCATTTTTTACTACACCCGGGCGCCAATGCAGCGGCTCTTGCCCATTTTTCACTGTATTCAGGCAATACAGCTCATCGCTTCCAGGGAACGCCCTAGTTTTAACGCAATTTTCTAAAGGATTCATGTCATGATTGATTCGACAAGTTTTACGCTGGCTGTCGACTGCCTAACGCAACCCTCTGCGTTTCTCATCCGGGACTTGGGACCCGGCAACGATGCGTTTAATATTAATTTTTAAGAAAATGATTTAAATTATTAAAATTAATATTAAATTTTATTCTAATATTTATATATAAATACTTATGAATATCTCTACTCTTTCATTTTATAATTTTTTAAAAAAAAATAATTTGTGTGATGTCAATGTGGGATTATTTTAATATAAATTTACATTATGTAAGTTTAATTGCAAAAATTTATTAATTAGTTGAAGTTAGTTATAATAAAAAATATATTATGTAAACTTATTTTAAAATAATCTCATGTTGTTATAAAAATAGTATTAATATATTATTAATAAGATTTAATATTAATTTTTAAGAAAATAATTTAAATTATTAAAATTAATATTAAATTTTATTCTAATATTTATATATAAATACTTATTAAACTTTTCTATTCTTTTATTTTATAATTTTTTTAAAAGAGAATGATTTATATGATGACAATATAGGATTATTTTAAAATAAAATTACATTATATAACTTTAATTATTAATTAATTAAAGTTAGTTATAATAAAAGTTATATTATATAACTTTTTTATAATAATCTCATATTGTTAAAAAAAAAGTTGAGAGAAATTTTTCTCATAAATCACCGTATTTTGATACCAATGACCTATCTACTTATTCTGAGGCGGACCGCATTTCTCTCGATTTTCTTTTTAATAATATAGTAATATTATTTTTGTAACAATATAAGATTATTCTAAAATAAATTTACATAATATAACTGTAATTAACTTCAACTAATTAATATTTTTTTTAATTAAAATTATATAATGTAAAATTTATTTTAGAATAATCCCTTATTATCATTAGATAAATTATTCTCTCTTAAAAAAAATTATAAAATGAAAGAATAGTGAACTTTGATAAATATTTATATACTTATCTAAATATTTTTTTGTAATTAAAGTTTGTTAAATTTTCTTAATAATTATATTGTTAATTAGTTAAGTAAAT
>JAEMOT010002077.1:228313-241734 GCA_019297695.1 Apostasia ramifera
CCAGGTTGGTGAGGTTCGCCAGCATCCCCTGTAGCTCTGAGACGCGGGTGCTCCTGGAGGAATAAGTAGATCCGGCGCGACGCCGAGAGGTTGAGGCTGAAGATCTTTCGTCCGACGCCCGAACGGAAGGTTCTCCCGCATGCATGCTTCGAGCGGCAGAGTTGGTCTTGCGCGTTCTGGCCACCATCTTCCCAGGGTCTCAATGAAAGCACCAGAAGATGTTGACGTAGGATGTGGGATCCCGGGAAACACCAAAGAAAGAGAGTTCCGGAAGACGGCGGCGCGCAATGAGGGGGTGAGCCTGTTAATGGAGGCTCAAGGAAAGAACCAGTTCAGAGCATTCAGAGAAACACACAAAGATTTAAGGTGGTTCAGGGAGAAAATCCCCTACGTCCACCGGTCGATCAGCGAAGAAGTTTCACTAATGAATGGAGGTGGCCAGGAAGGCTAATACAAAAAGCTTGCAAGAGGAAAAGAGAGAAAGCAGGAGAAAGAGAGTTTTTCTTGTTCTCAAGCTCCTGTTTTACAAGAGGTGATAGAGGAGTTCTGCTCTTCTTGGGGTCAGTCCTCCTCCTTCGTCCGTCTAGGAGAAGGCCGGTCCTTGTGGATGAAAACCAGTGACCTCTCCTTCCCCTCCCTTCTTCTTCTCCTCCTTTCTTGAAGCCTGCTCCTTGATATTTGTAGGCAGCAGGTGATGCAGCTTTATCCTGGTTTTCCGGAGAAAAGGTGATGGACAGGCTCTGGAACCGCGCCGCTTGCAGGGCTGAGAAGGAAGGACGATATCTTTTAATATTAGTACCTTTTCTGGGGATTCGTGATTGCTGGGGCATGCGGACCCTTGGTTTGCGTGTCTGGAGGAAGCATGCTGCATTGAAAATGGTGCAGCCAGAGCACGTTGACAGCGATGGTATAGCTGAGAAACATCATGCCTGATGTAGTTTGTGAGAGCTGTTTGAACAAGGGTCATGCAGGAGGTTAGAGGTTAGAGGTTAGAGGTCCCAAACCTCACCCACGAGGTTAGAGGTTAGAGGGCCCAAACCTCACCCACGAGGTTAGAGGTTAGAGGGCCCAAACCTCACCCACGAGGGTAGAGCATGATGTTCAAAATAAAGGAGTGCCACGTGTATGGCTGTGATGCAGCGCTGGAGCCACATGTCAACAGAGTGTATCTTTGTTTCAGGAAAACATAATTGATTTTGCTGCTCATGTTGTAGTCATGTGCTGCTTTAGAGAAAGCTGACAAGTTGGTCCTCTCTGCCAATTCAAATATGAACCTGCTTCTCGAAAAGGTTCAGGTGCTTGAAAACATTCTAAGACGTGGTGATGCAGCTGTGATGAAAGCTAAGGAAATTGTACAAGTACTCAGGGAGGATTAGCAGCCTTGGAGCATTTATTCAGATTAGTCAGATGAGTATTAACCCTTTGCTGTCTTCGTGCATACTCTGTTTAAGAATATCAAATTCAGTTAATAGCTTGCTAGTTCATGTATTAATTATTGGTTTGAAATCAACTGTGACAATTTCCATGAGTCTTTGTATTCGGAATTGCTATCAGGTTATGTGATTCCCATCTTCAGATATCCTGAATTTACAGTAATGTTTTTTTCAGTGGTTCGTAATTTTGACACTGGACATCCATTAATTTTAAGTAATAATTTGAGAATAACAATAGGTTTACGTCAATATGACGGATACGGGATATTTGAGCCTTGAGTTCATTTAAAATCATAGCGTGAGGAAAAAAAGATGAAGTGCAAGTAATAGTCATATTAGAAAACTGTCAAAAGTTATATACTTACATATATCGAATATATAGTCTAGAACTGACATTTGATTTTAGATGCTACTTTCGAGTTTGACTCAACATAAAAGGAATGGCTAGATTGGAAATCAACATTCTTTAAAAATATAAAAAATGAAGAGAAAAGTGAGTGGCATTAGATTTGAAATCAAGACTCTTACTGTTCTTGTACTCGTCATCATATGATAGGTAATATAATGTGAGAATTCATAAATATTCTTATATGTTTTCGAGTCAACCTAAAAAAATGATTTTGAGCAAGTCAACTTTAGATTTGAGCTACTCTTTGTTGGGTGCATATGAGAACTGTTCAACATTGAATAATCAACAAGTTGAGATGTTAATAATATAGAAGTGCTAGCTCTTATTTATTGGCCCCAGTTTTTGGATTGAAAGGTATTCACATTTATGTATTAGTGTCAATTTGGTTTCCCCTAAGATGACTTCCTCCTAACACGTAGCATCAAAGTCAACAGTTCAAATGAGATCAAGTCGTTCATGCATTAAACTCCCATGAGTAGTGTAATAATCCGTTTAAATAAATACCTGTTAATATATATATATATATATATGTTTCTCTGGATTTAATATTAGTACATCTGTTATCTGAGAACTTCAAAGTAATTGCTACGTTAAATAAACATTCCCTGCAATCAGTTTGAATAAAATATAGATATATTTATTTCTCCTCTGACTTTCTCCCACCTTCTCACCCACCAACGGTCCCGCCCTATTAATCTCACATCCCCAACCACCAACTACTAACCGCCGACGGTCCCGCCCTAATAAGTTCACCTCCCCTTATAAATAGGTCTCAGAACCCTCAGAAAGAATCACAATCTCTAAATCTCCTCTGAGTTTTAGCTCATCTTGGTGCACCTTTCCTCCAGCGGCAAGACTCTGTTAGGTAAGAACTCTGGTCTTATTAAGTTTATATTTCATTCGGTGATTTCTCTTATTAACTCAATTTGATTGATGATTAACCTATGTCGACCCACTTAACCCGTATTAAACCCGATAAATTTGTGTCGACCCATTAACCCTGAGTTAACCCGTTTGACCCAAGATAACCCCTGTCGACCCATTAAAATTATGAGTCAACCCGGTATATCCGAGTCAACACGTTATATTCGAGTCAACCCGTTATATCCGAGTCAACCCATTATATCCGAGTCAACCCATTATATCCGAGTCAACCCGTTATATCCGAGTCAACCCGCTTAACCCGTTTGACCCATTTGACCCATTTGACCCGTTTGACCCGTTTGACCCATTTGACCTGTTTAAACCACTTGGCTTGGCTGACCTATTTGGCCTATGTAATATTTTAAATTATTAAGCGCAATAGTAATTATTCTCACTGAACTTAATCAGGGAACACGTCATCCGCCAGCAAACAGTTACCGTCTCTCGTTCAAGTAAGCGATTTTCACTGAACTTAGGACATCGTGATTATTAAATTAACATGACTATATAGAAAATGATATCAATTATATTCTGTGAGCTGTACTCTGCATATTCTGCATATTCTGTTTGGCTTTGTGCCGATATTCTGTTGGGCTTTGTGCCAAGATATTATACTGGGTTAAACTGGACCCATGTATCCTGAGATATACAATGATATGATAAGCTGGGATCCCGGTGGTTGACGAACCACCTTCTGGACGCGTGGCGTCGTGTGGTAGACGTACCTGCATCCTGTTATTCTGATGTCACACTGGTGACGTATCTGATGAACCTTTTTAATCTGATGTCACACTGGTGACGAATACCTGTGGTTCTGATCATTCATTATATATACATATATGCATACTATGAAACATGATAATACTGTGAGGAAATAAGTTGATATTCTGATCTGTTGGTAAATTGAGTTATAAGACCTCACCTGGCCTATGGTAAGGTGAAGGTCGTTTACTCGGTCTTTGTGACTGACTGTTGAATTTCAAGTAAATAATCTGTTGCCAGGAGAAGACTGCAAAATCCCAAGAAAGATGTTTCCCTACATCCCGTATGGACCCACTGATATTTACCCTTAACCTTTTTAAATGCTTTCCCTTTCAGTTTTCTAATCTAAGGTTACTCTGGGTGACCTGCGTGTGTTTAAACCTATGTAACCCTGTTTTGAGATAAATAAAAAATATCTTTTCTTATAATCTGTTCTGTGTTTCTGACTGTAAGTCGCCCCTTATTTTATGGATAAATGGTTCTTAAAATTGAGAGTGTGACAGGTTGGTATCAGAACATAGGTTATAAGTAACCTTAGACTGACTTTAACACTTGTCTCTCACCCATTGACATTGTACCTTTGATTTCAGGAAAGACCCAGTCACCCGTCTTATTGAGTTTAAGATGAACCCTAACATCCCTATGGTGGCCAATCTTGACCAACTCTGATTTTTTTTTGAGTGGGTTAGATACTATCGAGGAAGTAAGATCACCCCTGAGGAGGCCAAACAACGTATATTGACTGCCTTACCCTCTTATTGGGATAGGATCAAGGCCTCAATTATGGTGATTCCTCGACTAGACTATCTGCTTACTGCCTTAGTCACCATGGAAGCCTACTACCGAGATAACTGGTCTATCTTCCGCCATTATGAGCCACCAAATGACTCCGTGGAGCTAGAACCAAGAAAAACCCAGATGGAACAGACCAAATGTTACCCATCATCTCCAAACCTTCAAGCAGCTTTTCAAAGCCAACGAACCTCGACTTAACTCTTGCTACTCCAATACCCCGTAAGGAAACTATGGAGACATCATCTCTCATCAAGAGTCCTTTTGCCCAACCGGAAGAGAATTCTGAACCAAGCCCTACCTCATTTTCAAAACCTTAGTATACCCGAACCCAGTTGTGGGAATTTTGCAGTCTACTTTTTTGGCATGTAATAGTATTTCCTAAATAAAATGTTTATTTTATGTGCTTATATATATTGTTTACCAAGTGAAAATAGAATCTCAAGCTGACTCTCTACAAAACCAAACTAATGAAAATCGGGGAAATAATACAATGATCTCTAGAGATGCACTGTATATGCATTTTCGAAAGGAAAAACCACCCCAGTTTGCGGGAGGTCCAGATCCTCTGGCTGCGGAGGAATGGATCGACCGGTTGGAAATAATTTTTGAATTTATTGAGTGTCCTGACGACAAAAAGACTGGTTTTGCTTCTTATATGCTGCCCGGTGAAGGTCGTAAATGGTGGAAGTCCCAAGTCAATACTGAGTTTAAATCTCTTCAACCTGTTCCTTGGGAAAGATTTCGTGATAATTTCTTCCAACAATATTTTCCTCCTGCTATAAAAGAAAAGAAATTACGTGACTTTATTCATTTGAAGCAAGGTTCCATGTCTGTCATGGAATATGAAGCTGCATTTACTTCTCTTTCTGATTATGCACGTCATCTAATAGCCGATCCACGAGAAAAAGCAAAAATGTTCGAGGATGGTCTGCGAAAGGATATTCAAAAACAGACAAATGTCATAAGGATCTATGATTATGTTGAATTATATCAAAGGACATTGATCGCAGAACAAAATAATAATAAAGATCGAGAGTGGCGTGAAAGGAAAAAGCGCCGTTATGAACAAGTTAAGAGAAATGAGGGAAGTTTTGAGAAGAAAAGGAAGGAAGAAAGAATGCCAACAGATAATGGTGTGAAGTGTCAAAATTGTGGAGGATATCATCCTACTTTTAAGTGTCGTAAGAGTACCAGAGCTTGTTTTAGATGTGGTAACAAAGATCATTTCATAAAAGATTGTCTGATGATTCCAAAGCCGGATTCAAACTCTAGGCCACAAACTCAAGCTCGGGTTTTCTCTTTATCAGACTCGATCGTTACAGGTACAATCTATATTTCTGGATTACCTGCACAAGTATTATTTGATTCTGGATCTACACATTCCTTTATCTTACCTAAGTTTGCAACTTCAGTAAAAATTTCATCTAAGATGCTAGACACACCTTATACCGTAAATACAGCTTCAGGAGAAATTTTGGCCAGTAGGATAATATACTCAAACTGTGAAATATACATCGGAGATCACGTCTTTCCTGCAAACTTGATAGCCCTTGCTATAAAGGATTTTGACATACTGTTAGGAATGGACTGGTTATCAACTTGGCATGCTGAGATTGATTGTGCTGCCAGGAAGATAAGTTTTCCTATTCCTGAAGGAAACTTAGTCTTTTTCGAGGGAAAAAAAGATGTCTTACCTATTATATCTTTTGCACAATGCCAAAAGTTGTTAAGGAAAGGATGTGAAGCTTATATAGCTTACATTGAATCGACACCAAAGAATGAAACCAGAATTGATGGAATAACAATTGTTAGAGAATTCACAGACGTTTTTCCAGAAGAATTTCCAGGATTACCACCAGAGAGAGAAGTGGAATTTACTATATATACTATCCCAGGATCTGCCCCTGTATCAAAGGCACCCTACCGAATGGCACCCAAAGAGTTAGAAGAACTAAAAAGACAATTACAAGAGATGCTTAATCTAGGATTTATTTGACCTAATGTGTCTCCTTGGGGTGCTCCTGTATTATTTGCCAAGAAGAAAGATGGCTCTTTAAGATTATGTATCGATTATCGGGAGCTGAATAAGATCACTATCAAAAACAAATACCTATTGCCTAGAATAGACGATCTTTTTGATCAGTTGAAGAACGCTAAGGTATTTTCAAAAATTGACTTACGATCTGGCTATCATCAACTACGCATTCGAGCACAAGATATTTCAAAATCTACCTTTCGAACAAGGTATGGCCATTATGAGTTTGTAGTCATGCCTTTTGGATTAACCAATGCTCCTGCAGTATTCATGGATCTTATGAACCGAATATTCCAACCTTACCTGGATAAATTTATTATTGTGTTCATCGATGACATACTTATATATTCCTCTAGCGAAGAAGAGCATGAGGAACACCTAAAAATTACTTTGAGGATACTAAGGGATAAGAAATTGTATGCCAAGTTTAGCAAATATGAATTTTGGTTACACCAAGTAGCATTTCTAGGGCATATCATTAACTCATCTGGTATAGCTGTAGATCCATCCAAAATTGAAGCCATTACTGATTGGCCAAAGCCTACAACGGTAACTGAAGTAAGAAGTTTCCTTGGTCTAGCCGGATATTACCGAAGGTTTGTAGAAGGATTTTCGAAGATCGCCCTACCACTCACTCAATTAACTAAGAAGACTGTAAGATTTGAGTGGTCAAAAGCCTGCAATGAAAGTTTCCAGGAATTAAAAAGACGTCTTATTACAGCCCCTGTCTTGACTGTTCCCTCAACATCCGAAAACTTTGTTGTTTATAGTGATGCCTCTCGGAAGGGATTAGGGTGTGTGTTGATGCAAGGTGGAAAAGTTATAGCTTACGCATCTAGACAACTAAAGAATCACGAAGTCAATTATCCTACGCATGATTTGGAATTAGCTGCGGTTATCTTTGTACTTAAAATCTGAAGGCATTATTTATATGGAACGAAATGTGAAATATTCACAGATCACAAAAGCCTAAAGTATATCTTTACTCAGAAGGAACTAAATCTAAGGCAACGAAGATGGTTAGAGTTGTTGAAAGATTATGATGTAGATATTCAGTATCATCCGGGGAAAGCTAATGTAGTTGCTGATGCACTCGGCCGAAAATCTACAAGTAATATTCTTACTGATCAGGAGGCACTTATTAAAGAAATAGAGCAACTACAATTAGAGACTCGAATAAGTGATGATAAAGGAATGGTAGCTCATCTTTGTATACAACCGAATCTGTATGAAAAGATCAAAAATGCCCAGCAAGAAGATTCAGAGATTGCTAAGATAGCTCAGAGCATAATGAAAGAAGATAATCCAGAATTTATGATAGGATCTGAAGGTATTCTTCGATTTCGAAATCGAATCTATATTCCTAACTCCCCGGAGCTTAAAAGGGAAATTCTTAGTGAAGCACATAATGCAGGATATTCAATCCACCCTGAAGGAACTAAAATGTATCATGACTTACGAGAACAATTCTGGTGGCCAGGGATGAAGAATGATATTATTAAATTCATAAGTCGTTGTTTAGTTTGCCAAAGAGTTAAAATAGAACATCAAAGACCAGGAGGATTGCTTCAACCTTTAGAAATCCCTACTTGGAAATGGGAACATATCACTATGGATTTTGTTTGTGGGTTACCAAAAGCTAAAGGATGCGATGCTATCTGGGTGATTGTAGACAGGTCGACAAAATCTGCCCACTTTCTACCTATCAAAATGACTCATCCTCTTGAATATTTGGCTAAATTATACATTGACGAAATAGTACGGCTTCATGGGGTTCCCACATCTATTATATCAGATAGAGATCCACGTTTTGCCTCAAGACTGTGGTCTAGTCTTCAAAAAGTCATGGGAACAAAACTTAGTTTCAGTACAGCATATCATCCAGAAACAGATGGACAATCAGAAAGAACGATTCAAACCCTTGAGGATATGCTGAGAGCATGTGCCATGGACTTTGGAGAAAATTGGGAAAAATATCTATCTCTAGTAGAATTTTCATATAATAATAGCTATCATGCAAGCATCAAGATGGCTCCGTATGAGGCTTTATATGGAAGAAAATGTCGATCACCCTTATATTGGGATGAAGTTGGAGAAAGAAGAATGCTAGAACCCGAAATCATTGAAATCACATTGCAAAAGATCAAAATAATCCGAGAACGACTTCTAGCAGCCCAGAGTAGACAAAAAGCCTATGCTGACTCAAGAAGACGAGATATTTACTTTGAACCTGGGGAGCATGTATTTTTAAAGGTATCTCCAAGGAAAGGCATTTATCGATTTGGTATCAAAGGCAAGCTTAAACCAAAGTACATTGGTCCCTTTGAAATCATATGAGCTTGCATTACCTCCAGAACTAGTGGGGATTCATAATGTTTTTCATATCTCATCATTAAGAAAGTGTGTAGCTGATCCGAATCACGTGCTAAAATATGAACCGTTAGATATACAACCAGATCTATCCTATGAGGAAAAGTCGGTTAAAATCCTTGATCGAAAGGAAAAGATACTTCGGAAATGAACTATTCCCATTGTGAAAGTTTTATGGAGAAATCATCAGGTAGAAGAGGCAACCTGGGAGACGGAAGAATCAATGAAGAATGAATATCCACATCTGTTCAGGTAAATTTGGGGGACCAAATTTCTTAAGTAGGGAATAATGTAATAATCCGTTTAAATAAATACCTGTTAATATATATATATATATATATATATATGTTTCTCTAGATTTAATATTAGTACATCTGTTATCTGAGAACTTCAAAATAATTGCTACGTTAAATAAACATTTTCTGCAATCAGTTTGAATAAAATATAGATATATTTATTTCTCCTCTGACTTCCTCCCACCTTCTCACCCACCAACGGTCCCGCCCTATTAATCTCACATCCCCAACCACCAACTACTAACCGCCGACGGTCCCACCCTAATAAGTTCACCTCCCCCTATAAATAGGCCTCAGAACTCTCAGAAAGAATCACTACCTCTAAATCTCCTCTGAGTTTTAGCTCATCTTGGTGCACCTTTCCTCCAGTGGCAAGACTCTGTTAGGTAAGAACTCTGGTCTTATTAAGTTTATATTTCATACGGTAATTTCTCTTGTTAACTCAATTTGATTGGTGATTAACCTGTGTCGACCCACTTAACCCGTATTAAACCCGATAAATCTGTGTCGACCCATTAACCCTGAGTTAACCCGTTTGACCCAAGATAACCCCTGTCGACCCATTAAAATTATGAGTTAACCCGGTATATCCAAGTCAACACATTATATCCGAGTCAACCCGTTATATCCGAGTCAACCTGTTATATCCGAGGCAACCCGCTTAACCCGTTTGACCCGTTTGACCCATTTGACCCATTTGACCTGTTTGACCTGTTTGACCTGTTTAAACCACTTGGCTTGCCTGACCTATTTGGCCTATGTAATATTTTAAATTATTAAGCGCAATAGTAATTATTCTCACTGAACTTAATCAGGGAACACGTCATCCGCCAGCAAACAGTTACCGTCTCTCGTTCAAGTAAGCGATTTTCACTGAACTTGGGACATCGTGATTATTAAATTAACATGACTATTTACAAAATGATATCAATTATATTCTGTGAGCTATACTCTGCATATTCTGCATATTCTGTTTGGCTTTGTGCCGATACTCTGTTTGGCTGTGTGCCGATATTCTGTTGGGCTTTGTGCCAAGATATTATATTGGGTTAAACTGGACCCATATATCCTGAGATATACAATGATATGATAAGCTGGGATCCCGGTGGTTGACGAACCACCTTCTGGACGCGTGGCGTCGTGTGGTAGACGTACCTGCATCCTGTTATTCTGATGTCACACTGGTGACGTATCTGATGAACCTGTTTAATCTGATGTCACACTGGTGACGAATACCTGTGGTTCTGATCATTCATCATATATACATATATGCATACTATGAAACATGATAATACTGTGAGGAAATAAGTTGATATTCTGATCTGTTGTTAAATTGAGCTATAAGACCTCACCTGGCCTATGGTAAGGTAAAGGTCGTTTACTCGGTCTTTGTGACTGACTGTTGAATTTCAGGTAAATAATCTGTTGCCAGGAGAAGACTGCAAAATCCCAAGAAAGATATTTCCCTACATCCCGTATGGACCCACTGATATTTACCTTTAACCTTTTTAAATGCTTTCCCTTTCAGTTTTCTAATCTAAGGTTACTCTGGGTGACCTGCGTGTGTTTAAACCTATGTAACCCTGTTTTGAGATAAATAAAAAATATCTTTTCTTATAATCTGTTCTGTGTTTCTGACTATAAGTCGCCCCTTATTTTATGGATAAATGGTTCTTAAAATTGAGGGTGTGAGGGTGTGACAAGTAGGACCAACCCTTGTTAAGTAAAAATTTCAAAATTTGGTAATTTCATGGTTTAGGTGGAAAGTCCGCTCATAAAAAATTTCAAGAGCAAGTAATCCCTGTACTGATGCTGAACGAAAGTTAATAGTGATATTTTAATTTATGATTAGTAAAAGTAATTGATAAATTATTTTAATTAAATATAAAAATATTTTTTAAATAAATTATATGATGAATAAGATTTATAAATTTCACAATTATTTCAAAATCAAAATTATATAAGATCGATGATAAATAAAAATTTATCAGTTACATTACGACACTTAATTTAATTTCAATAAATAAAGTCTGAGGCTTTTCTCACAAATAAAATTCAACAGTAATTTTTTTCTTAAATTTAAATTTATAATCACACAATTGGAGCTAATGATTAGGCAGAGTAAATTTTATTGAGAACAAATGATTAGTGGTTAGTTGAATTCGATGAGAAATTACATGGATGAAGATAGTATAAGTCCAAGGCAAGGTTGACGGGATTGAACGTGACTATGTCGCCATGTGTGCTGCGCTCTAAACTAATGAATGATGAGAGGCGGAGTCGGAGCATCGCGGACAGAGTCGAGGAGCAGCTGGAGTTGGCGAGCGAAGGCAAAGTCGGAGCGGCTGCGCGAGCCGCATCCATGTTGCTTGCGGGAGCGCATGCTCGTAGGCATGCAGGAGCGTTGTTCCTGAGGGGAGCATTGGTCGTGGGAGCGCGTGGGAGTGCGGGGGCATTGCTCGTGGGTGCTAGCGGGCTTGCGGGAGTGAAGATGCGCGTTAGCGACTGCGGGGTGCATGCACTATTACTGCTCGCGTGCATCACTGAGCGTGTTCGCGAGAGCTCAGGTTGCTAGCATGGGCGAGTGTTGGAGACAGGCAAGCATCAAAGGTCGAACGTGGGTGTGCATCGAAGGTAAGCGCGCGTTGGAGGTGGGCGATTGTTAGGGGCGATTGTCAGAGGTGTTCGTGCGTTAGAGGCTGGCGAGTGTTAGAGGCAAGCACACGTCAAAGGAGACAGATCGATTCGGAGAGAATTGAAGATGCGAGAAGTTTTTTTTTTTAAATAAATATGGCTAACTAGGCTATTTAAGGATTTTCGCCTAACGCTATCCTTACCCTTTCCTTCGCTAGAATATCGATCTCTTAACTTATATAAAGACTTTGAGAAAACTCAATTATAATTTCATTCATCAAATAGGTTATCCCCATACAATATAAGGCGATTTCTATATATATAAATCTCATGACAAAATTTGAAAATACAATACTAAATGTTAAAAATAAAATGTCAAATAAATCTAAATAAATATGAAGCTAATTCTATTACAATAAAATAAAATCAGCTCCAAATATGACAAGTTTTCAAATCTCCCAAATCTGCTCTGAATCAAATCAAATATGATAAACCTAATATAAAAATTTTTAATTAACTTTAATTAATTTAAATTTGAATTTTGATTCAACATGTGATATCATTCTGCCTGTCAGATTCAATATTGATCTGTGTTCTCACCACGTACCTAGCATACAATATGATTCTTTGTAGAAAATTTTATAAGTTGGGACACTCCCAACAACATCCAAGGATGGTTGACTCTTGGTGGCATACACTTGATGGGTAAATGACCTAAGTGGAGGGAGAGTAAATCCAATATTGTGGATTCTCATGTGATGCGATGGGAGAATTGTTGGGATGCATATGAAAATTATCCTATATTAAATAATCAATAATAAAGTTGAGCTGTTAATATAGAAGTCCTTGCCCCTACCCATTGGCCTAGATTTTTGGGTTTAATGGTGTCCACGCTTGTTCGTTAGCCTTAATTTGGCTTCCTTAAACACGAAGGTAGCACGAGAGTTGCGTGGCCGTGGGCAGTGTGGCTCTCAACGGAGCTTTGTGGTCACGGAAGAGAGAGAGAGACAAGCGGGTAGGAAGAGTGGAGTGAGAAAAAAATATTTTAAATATTTTAAAAATAAATCTAATTGATATATATATATATATATATGTATGTATATATCTAAGTTAAGGACTCATATGTTAAATTCCGAGTGATATTATGTTTTAAATTTAAAAATCTAAATATAATTTACTCTAAACGATGTGTGCGACATAACTTTTTGTTATCTATGTATTTACCACCTAAACTTCGTAAGGAGATTGACTCAAATCTCAACTCCAGTTTGCTCAAAATCAAGTATAATTTATGCCGACTTGATTCACATAAATTTGGTCCCATTTCGAGCTGAGCTGAGGTTATCTCTTTATATATATATATATATATATATATTATTGAAAGAGCTGAAGTGAACTCTTGCTGAAAATGTAAATGGAACTATGGAAATGCAACTTCTAGTTTATATTTAAAGTCTGAAGACTTCTAGATGTATCTATTGCATCATCTAGAGAAACAAATATTTAATTTGAATAATTTAATAAATTTAATTTAAATTTTACTGTTGAAATTTGGTTAGTTTTTTAGTTTGAAGTTTGAACTATCTCAAACTCAAAAATTTTGAGCTGAACTAATTTATTCGAATCAAAATTAATTTCAACTTGAGTCAAAAATGGTTAATTTATATATTTTTTAAACATATATTGTATAAAAATATAATAAATATAATAAATAAATAAATGTATATATACTTAATTAAATAATTTATTCTAAGTGAATTTAA
>JAEMOT010002077.1:252426-263434 GCA_019297695.1 Apostasia ramifera
GTCCTGTTGCTGTGCTTTTTGAAACTTCCTCTTGCAGTGTTTTGTTTATATTGTAATTGAGCCGTTTAACCTTTATTTTTTTGCATCCCAATGTCTAAATGATGTGGATGTTTTTATGTTTAAAAAATGGAAAACTGCTTAGTGCGTTCTAGGGGACTCGATTCATAAGTGGGAAGTTATCTGAAGTTATATATGCAAGCTCCTGCTCATTTAAAATGAATAGTATCTTTTTCTTTATTGAACTTCTAGATTGGCCTTTTTTTGTTATTGTGCTTATTGCAGTGGAAGCATTTTTGTGGAAGCTAAAAACTGCAGAACAATCAATTAATAACAAGAAGCTTGCAGCCAACTGAATGATCGTGTAAACCTTACAAGGAAGATCACGGGAGTAGCAGTTTTCATTAACTTCAAAGAAAGATTACAAGATGAAATAATGTTGAGGAGTTAGCAGTACAACCCTTTACATAATGAGAGTTTTAGGCCTCCACACTAGCTTTATGATATGGATTGTTTAACAGGCCCCTATTGTGACTATCACAATTTTGCCTTCTATTTTGCATTCTATATGTTCTTCTAATCTGTCATTTTCTAAAGTCAATGACTTGATGAAATTTAAGACAAACCTTGTAGAAATAATTTTGAGACCTTGAAGATTATGTTGTTTGAAGGCAATTTTTCACTCCGCTTTTAAGCTAATTTTTGCACTTGTCTTTAGGGAAATATTCTCAAAAACATGTAGTTTGTGTATCTCAAAATAATCTTGATTGTTAATATTCTTGAGAACATTGTTAAAATTCTTGACCTCTCAGTCTTTTATTCTCAAATAAACTTCTTGGAAAAATAACTGGTAATATTGTTCTTAAAGAATTCAAGTCACAAATAACTATACTTTTATAATTTCTATATTCCTTTAGAATTATAAGATAAATTAATGCCTCCAAAAGTGCTTCCATGCATGTACCTGCCTTTGTTCTTGGACCCTACACTAGCTGAAAAAAGAGTTCCTGAAGGCTTCACATGTACGTTGGTAGAAAATCTGTGTTTTCTGTGGACAACTTTGATGTGATAGTTCTTGTTCTTTTTTGAGGATGATGCTAATCTTCTGTGGCTTTTGGAAGTTTGATTAGTAATAGTTAGAAGTATAATTTTTTGCGGATATGACATGCTGCCATTAGCTAGTTTTTATATAGTTGTTCTTGATACTGTGCATTTAAAGGGTTAGGTGCCAAAACATAAGAGTCAAAGAAAAGCAAGATAGTATTTTTTAATGTAATAGTTCACTTTTTTGTTTGAAACCACGGGTAAGGAAAGATGCTAGGGTAAACTTTTGAAGAATGCTTCATGCCGCCTGTCATGGTCATGTTGATTTTTTTCTAAATTATTTCATTTTCTTGAAGTATGTTCAGATATCTGTATTAGTCTCATTTTATTCTATTAGCTTTGTTATCTTTCGTTCTTTTTTGATGTGTGGGAAATGATGTTCCAGTATAACTATTCTACATATCATTGTTTATATCTATTTCTCCTTTCTTTCTTTACTGTTTTTAGCAAAACATCAACTTTTTTAGATATTTTTGGCAACATATATCTTCTGACATTCCTATCCATTACTATTTTCTTGTTTTACCAATCTTTTATGTCCCTTTTTATTGGTCAGTATATATGCTAGCTGAAAAATGAAAGCAAGGTGCATGAAAGAAGGGAAAATATAAGCAAGACCAAGATGGTAGACGCTATAGAAATTTTAAGTATGAAATAGGAAAGTTCATCCTCCTCTCCTACAAAGCTATGGTCCATGGAGACCTATAATGTGTAATTTAATCTATTAATTAAAAAAATATTTTTTATTCAGTATTTTAATGAGTTGATGGATATATTTATATATTATTTTAAGTGAAAAGATTAATTTAATTAATTTAAAATTTTGAAAATATTAAGTACACCTGAATTTAAATCAGAGAAAATTAATTGTCATTAAAAAAATGTTACGCGCAAAACATAATTTCGCCTCGTTTTATGCAGGTGTGTACGAAGCAGAACTTTGAGGTAATTTTCAAGGGTTTGGAGTCCAGAGAAAGGGGAGGTCATCGTGATGATGAAAGCGGGGGAGAGATCGAGGGAGTGAGAGATGCATGGAGTTGGTGGTCTGCTGCTCTGCATCAGCGATCTGTTGAGCGACGTTGCGGAAGACGGCAGCACCGGCGGTGACCGTCGACAGACATCTGCTCCATCATCGCCTTCTTCATCCTCTAATGATTACCTCTCACCCTATGCCCTTCAGGGGCTCTTTTAGGTAATCCTTGCGATAATCCTATCCTCAACTTCTGTCAGGACTGATTTGATTCGTATCTTTTCATCCCTTAAACTCATTTGTTTGTCTTGCCTTTGATTGAAGAAAGTGATATATTATTGATAGGGTTATTTTCTTGGCATAATTTGACGTTTCTTCCTGTCAGTGCAATGTCTTTTTTGCCCTGATAATTTTGAACTCTAATTTTGGTCCTTGGAAATTTATTGTTCTGTTTCCACTTGACATAAGTGGTACTAATGCGGAGAAATTAAATAGGCTTTTAACGAAGAAAGAAGAGGGAAAGTCCTTTTTGAGGACCTTAAGTAACTTGTATATTCATGGGAAATTGTTAGGTTCAAATCATAATAACAGTCAGATTCATGCTTTCAAAATTTTAATATCTGAATCTCTAATTTTAAAATTTTAAGTTTTGAGCTTTTTTTTTATTTTTTATTTATAAATTTTTTAAAAATTTTAATTATCCCTCCCCTCTCATTGTGTTAGTGTGGGAAAGAGGGGTGGGTAATTTTTAAAAAATTTAATAATGAAAAATTTATAAAATGACTTAGATATCAAAATTTTAAAAATCAAAAACCCAAATATTAAAATTTTGAAAATGTGATTCTGATTATTGTTATACCTTAAGCTTAAAAACTCGAGTATAATTTACCCTTTAGAATTTAATTATTTCCCTTTAATTAGCATTTTACCTCATTTGTTTGGTTTTTAAACTTAATATACCATATGAGTGTGTGGCCCTCACAGTTGTGCCACATGCATCCAATATACAAGTTTGACTATATAAGATTCAAGGTTCTAATATGAACTATATCGCGACACGAAAATCTTCGAGAATACTTAATAAATGTTTTATCATTTATTTTATTCTCACAAAAATTGTAAGAATTGAAAATTTTATCTATAAGTCTCTCCTCAGCCACCCTCTTTTTATTTCATGATCTTATAATGAATTGTGACACTTTTCTTGAATTATTTTTGAAAATTATTGTAATGCTTTTCTTCTTGAAATCCTACTATTCTTTTTCATAATAAGAGAAAATTTCTCTCCTCCCACATTCTTTTTGAGCATTCAAAGCTCAATTTGAAATGGTGAGTTCATGAACAAGTTATTAAAGTATTCAATATCACACATCCTTCTCTCTATCATTTGAAAACCAATGTATATGGAGATGAGATAATTTTTGCTTTTTTTTTTTTTTCTTTTTTTCTTTTATTCTTTTATCCTTTTCACATTCTCTTTTTTTTCCCCTTTCTCCTATTTCTTATTTCTGTTTTTTCCTCTTTTCTAATTTTTTTCACTTTATTTTTCTTTATCATTTGAACTTCTCCTTCATTTTTAAATTTTTTTTCTGAGTTTTTATCATTTTTTTATTTTCTTTATCTCTTTCTTTTCTACAACATTTTATTTTTTTTAACCTAAACTTCTTTTCATTTTTTTTAAACTTTTCTATCATTTTTTCTATTTTATTTTCTGGTTTTTAATAATTGAATTTTTTCTTTCTCTCTATTATCTTTTTCTTTCTTGTTTTTAATAATTAAACTTTTTTATCCACTTATTATGTGATATACATGCTATTAGAATATTGAATTTTTTTTTAATTAGATAAATGTATTATATAACGCGTCATTACTAGGTCCCAAGTCCCGGATGAGAAATGCGAAGGATTATGTTAAGCAGTCGACAGCCAACATAAAACTTGTCGAATCAATCATGACATGAATCCTTTAGAAAAATACTTCTGGTATGTTGTGCGATAGAAAAATCTCATCCAGAATCAAAGGTAAATTTTATAAAACTGTACTGAGACCAGTGATGATATATGGTGTTGAATGCTGGCCTGCAAAAAGAAAATATATAAATAAAATAAATATTAAAGAAATGAGGATGCTAAGGTGGATGTGTGAATATACACGAAAGGATAGAATGAAAAATGAGTATATCCGAAAGAAAATTGGTGTTGCACCAATTGAGGATAAACTTAGAGAAAGTTGGCTTAGATGTTTGGATATACCAATGGTAGGCCGATTGAAGCTACAGTTAGAAAAATTGAGTTATTGAATCTTACCCATGTACAAAGAGAAAGAGGAAAACCAAAAAAGACATGATAAGAAACTATAAGGAGTGATTTTAGTTACTTAAACTTAGACAAGAATTTGGTAATTGATAGAGCGCAATAGAAACAAAAGATTCATATAACCGACCTCACCTAGTAGGATTAAGGTTTGATTGTTGTTGTTGTTGTTGTAGTTGTTGTGCATAAATGTATTATATATTAAATTAGAAATTAATATCATAAAAGGTTATGATTTTAAAATTTTCTTGATGAGATTCCTAAAATTAATATTAATTCAACCAAGTTCTATGAATAATTTACATGATCTTTTATCTTTTAAATAATTTTTTTAAATTAATTTTTTAAAAATAAAATAACATAAATATCCGTAATTTTTCTCGAACTACAGACAGTGCAATCGTGCCAGTGATGGCCAGGAGTGGTGGTTGTGAGAGAAAAGATGGGAGAAAAATGAAAACAAAGGGAATCACATTACAGTAATTTTAAATTTTTTTAATAAAAAATTTTATTGAAATATTAATATTAATCTCAAAAATTTTATTAAAATTTTTAAACTTATAGACATAAGTAATGTTATGTGATTATTATGCATTAATCTAAAACACTTGGATGATATTATTGTATTTATTTATTATTTTTTAAAAAATATTTATTGTATTTAAAAGGTACACAATAATAAGGGTAAATTACAAATAGGCCTCCTTTATTTAACCATATATGCTAGTAGGTCTCTACTATTTGAAAACTACTCAAGTTGGCTCAAGTAGATCCCTACTATTTAAAAACTACAAAGTTGTTCAAGTAGATCTCTACTATTTAAAAATTGGGATAATTACCTACATGCCACATAATTTAATTTTATTTATGCCTTACCCATCCATTCTTAGTTAATTATGCTATGCACACTTAAAACATTACAAAATCTTACATACACACATTTGAGTTAAAACTTAATCAAAATCTATTTGAAAAAAAAATATTCTATTAGTAGATCATTAAAATTATATTTTTATTCTTAATGGTACATATTTTTTCTCTTCCTCAATATCACACTAAAGTGTTGATTTGTCCTAAAATCAATTCACATCGCGGATGTCTCCTTCCTTTGCCGTCACCTAAACATTAAGATTTTAAAATTTTCACTCAAAATATATTTAAATATCCTTAAAATAATATGATGAACGGCCCAGATTTTTTGTAATCTAACTATAATTAGATTATTGAAAAATTATGATTACTCATTATAATAGAAATAAGTTAAAATGTGTGTATATAAGATTTTATAATATTTTGAGTGTGCATAGCGTAATTAACTAAGAATGAATGAGTAAGGCATAAATAAAATTAAATTGTGTGACATGTAGGTAATTATCTCTTAAAAATTACTCAAATTGATCCATTAATGTGAGGTAATATGCAATCAGATCTAAAAGCTATCAAAAATGATATTTTTACCTCTAATTCTCTCTCTCTCTTTGTGTGCACTCTCTCTATCTCCACCCTGCACTTTCTTTCTCTCTCTCTGTCTCTCTCCCCCTTACACTCTCTCTCTCTTCGATGGCTATTGACGTTGAAGATACCACTGCCGAGAAGGTCGGCCATGGAGGACTTGGAGCACAGCCCTTATAGTAGTTGTCAAAGTTGGTCTTAAGGACGTGCTCAAGGATGCATGGCGAGATTAATGGTGAGGATCGACCTAGTTGCCGAGGAAGGCAACAGTGGCTACTGGGGCTTTGAGAAGAAAGACAATCAACCAGTTGAGGAAGAGGTGCACAGCCCTGGCCTTTGCAGGTAGACCTCCTGTCCAGTTCTTCGAGGAAGTCTCGGGTCATCGTCACCTCCACTTCGGGACGTCGAGAGTCACCGTCGCCGTCTTCACTCTCCCTCAACGGTTGTGGTGCTCTCCCAAATTGCGCTCAACGCTCTCAAATAGTGGGGCAACGATGGCTAGGGTGAAAGGTGACGGTTGCTGGCAGTCCATCAATGGCGGTGAGAACCTGAGGGTCCATTGGGAGAGAAAAGCTTGTTCGATTGAAGGATAAATTTGAGTAAGAAAAAAAAAATTATTTTATAAAATTGATAGAAAAAAAAATTATTTTAATATTAGGAGGTGTGTAGGATGTGAAATAAAATTAATTTTAAGGTTAAAATTTGTGTTGGTTGTGAAATAAAATTAATTTTTAAAGTTGAAATTTGTGTTAGACGTGAAATAAAGTTATTAAAATTTATAATAAATTTAAAATATTATTATTATATTTTTTTGCACAAAATGGGCAAATGCCAAATAAGGCCTTAGTGTGTGCGCGCACGTGCGCGCGCATGCATGTGTGTAGAGAGAGAGGGTGCAAGGGGATCAGAGAGAGAGAGAATTTGGGATAAAAAATATTATTTTTAAGGACATTTACATGGTGAACACAAAAATTAAGCTAATTTATAAATTTTATTATAAATCTCAAAATATTACAGATATCACATTTAAAACAGCTATTTTTCCGTTTTTCACATTCTGTGGCAAATTCTATCAGAAGATTTAACCATAGTTAAATTTTAATAAAATCTCAGCCATTGATCGCATCGTTTAACCATCGACTTTCATGTTAGAGCATCACGGAGCTGCATTGATTCCGGTGGCAGTATATTCACGCGAGGCGACAGCGTATTCACGCAAGCATCATTCTGCTATTTGCATCTTCTTTTTACGTGGGCATCACGATCGAGCATCAAACCTTTCTGAGATTTAACTATAATTAAATCTTCTGATAGAATTTACTACCAGATGTGAAAAATAAAAAAATACCTATTTTAGATGTGATATCTGTAATATTTTGAGATTTATGATGAAATTCGTAAATTAGCCTAATTTTTGTGTTGTAAATGTTTCTATTTTTATAGCTTTTAAACCTAGTCATATATTATGTTAAATTGATAGACTACTTTAAGGAATTTTCAAATGACAAAGATCTACTTATATATAGTCAAACAAGAAAAACTTGCAATTTGCGCTAATTATAATTTTTTGACATTTTATTTAGTTCAAGTTTTTTTAGATAAAAAAAAAATTAATTTATTTTATAAATTTAATATCAAATAATTTATTTTAATATTGAAAAGTATGTAAAATGTGAAATAAAATTAATTATAAAATTTATATTTATATTAGATGTATATTAAAATTAATTTTTATGATTAAAATTTATATTGAGCCTAAAAAAAAATTTTGAAAAAAATAAAACCTTAAATTTCTGACATAAACCGGTAATTTCACGGGTCACATGCGGGTCCGCGTGGCCCGCCCACTAGGCCCGCCACACGCTTATCCTTGAAATTGATCGACCTTCAACTCGAAGGTTCGCTGAGCGCACAAGGCAAACCGGGGGACTTTTCTTCCCGACCGACGAGTGCTCGTTTGATTCTTGGAAGAAAGCTGGGAATCTGTATAGCTGTGAGGTTTCTCATATTATCGCGGCCACCTTCTTCAAGGTGCGTGCATGCCCCTTTTGGATCCATCATGGTCGAGTTGTTCTTTTGATTTCGTTATCTTTTGTTGATTTTGGTTCTTATTTGCTTGGGTTTGATTCTTCGAGCAAAGTTTTTCGGTATTGGGGACTGCTTTTTGCATATGACGAACTTAGGGGATTCTTGTGCTGTTCTGATTCGTTATATTGGCTTTGAAATGGTAGTTTATAGTCAAGGTTATGAAATGGTTAAAATTATTGATTTCTAGGATACATAGTTCTCTTATCAATTTTCAAATCTTACTGCATTCCGCTGTGGATGGTCCCTCATCGTGACAATGAAGGAGGAAGTCGAGAAAGCTTTTCGAAAAAGTCATCATTGAAGTAGATCTTTGAGAAGGGCATCCCTTAAAGACAAAGGAGTCATAACGATGAGACTTGTCGAATTTTGAGAGATATGAGTTGAAGAAAAATTTCTTCGATGATCGGGACTAGCAAACACAAGGTGTGGTCACAAATTTTTGAATGGAGTCCTCCTCGTGCCTAGTGCAAATTGTGGAGATTTGACAATGTCAGGACATGTGTGCACACCTGCGCAATTCACAAGGGCCGCTAGCTCATGCCTACTTGTTGGCTACTTCTTTCCTTTGAGAAGTCTTTGCTATAAAAAGTCTAATGTATGTGATGGTTTGTAAGAGCCCAGAAATCGTTCATGCTGTCGGTGTTGTTACTAGATATCTTTCCAATCCTGGGAAGGAGCATTGGGTTGTGGTCAAGTAGATCCTTCGATATCTTCGATGCATGAGCAAATTGGTGTTGTGCTTTCGAAAAGTTAAGCTAGAGATAGTCAATTGCGTTGATGCAAATATGTTCGGTGATGTGGACTCTCAAAAATCAAATTTTGTATATTTGATCAATCTTGCAGGAGGTGCAGTATTGTGGCAGTCTAAGCTGTACAAGTGCATTTCACTTTAGATGAATAAAGTACAATACTTTGTTTGCAGTGACAAAAGGATAGAAAGAAATGCTATGAATAAAGTGATTACTTGAAGAGCTGGAGTATAGACAAGATGAATATAGGCATCCACTTGGCAAAGAATACGAGCCACCACTTGAGTTGAAACATATCAAACTTCAACATCACTAGATTTGAAATGTTCTCGAATATAAGGCCGCGCTGTTAGAGAAAATCCATACTAACAAAAATGTATTAGATATGATGAAAAATCAACAAGTCGCTTCAATCATGAATCTAAAAAGACTTGCAGTGACAAAGTTCCTCTTATAAGTGGGAGGAGAGGAGCTTGTTGAGGATCTGTCCTTAAGAGAGTGAAGGAGGAAGTTGAAAAAGTTTTTTGAAAAAAGCTTCTTAAAAAACTTATAGAAAAAAGTCTTGGAGAAAGGCTTCCTGCGAAGATAAGGGAGTCATGACGAAGAGGCTTGTCGAACTTTTAATGTGACGTTGGAGTCGAACAAAAGTTTCTTCCATGACCAAGGCTCGAGTAGCCACAAAGTGTAGCTATAAATCTCTGAAAGGGTCCTCCTCAGGCCCAGTTCAAAGCATGAGGACTTGGCCATGTTCGAAAATGAGTGCATTCTTCCACATTGCAAAAAGGCGGCTCATCATTCCTATTTTTCATTTACTTCTTCCCGCCAAGGCATCTTTTAGCTCTCTCGTAAATAGAAGAGAAGGCTAATATAGGAGTGATTCTACTGCAATGAATACATGAGATCTACCCAGAGAGCATTTGGATTCCATCATCAATGGTGAGGTCTATCGGTGAAGATAACTAGAATTTAGGGAACCATCATTCTAGGGGGGTTTGGATTCCTAAAGTCTGACAAGAAGGAGAAGAATTTTCTCTATTTACATCTAGGACTAGTTAGTTTTAGGTAAAGAAAAGTAGAGCTTCCAAGCTTTCAAGCTACTTACTTGGCTCGTTGCAACATTGGACATAAGTATCTCCACGTAAAATCCAATGTAAATAGTTTAGTTCAAAGTTGTGCAAGATCCTATAGAGAGGTGTTTTCTCATGTTTGCTTTTATTTGTTTTTTGTTGTCGACAATAGCATCTAGTAATTTCAATGTTTCTTGCTTCTCTTTGATGTACTTTAGACCTTCATAAAAGCTAATGAGTTCCAATTTACACGCTTAGAACTCTTTTCTATTTAAAGAATTGCTCTTTACGAGGGCAAGTGAATCGAGGTCATGTGCAATTATCATATCCCAAGTCACACTTACCTAACCAATACTCAATCCCATGTAAAGCAGTCGGATTGCAGTCTTTCCCTTAAACTCAATAGGTTGATAAGACTCCTATCTCAATTGTTCGATATAACCATCCTACCTTGATTCTATGATTAATATACTTCTTTGTAGTCTTTGCTATGGATAATAGATCCAAGGTACTTGAAGCTATTGCAATGTTCTATCTATTCTCACAGAATTGTCATTTCTTCATTTAAAATCATCAAAACTACAATACATATACTTTGTGGTACTTCAAATCAATTAGAATCTCTAAATAATAACTTAACAAGACATGGAAATGCTTTAATAAATGATCAAAGAACAATTTATGCCATTTACCAATTATACTCAACATTAACTTGCTTGCTTTTGAGAAGAAATAATAAGTCAAAATCTTATCCTCGGACTCGATGGTGGAATCTAAAGAATAAGAACAAATGTATATTTAAGAAGAAGGTTCTAGAACTTGGGCAATGAAATATTAACGGGGAAACTGATCTTATGTGGTTGACAGTTGCTAACTGTATCCGTAAGGTGGCAAAGGATGTGTTGGGAGAATCCAAAGGAATGATTCCAAATAATAAAGATACTTGGTGGTGGAAAGATGATGTACAAGAAAAAATTAAGGAGAAGAAGATTTGTTATAGAGATTAGTTTAAAAATAAAAGTAATGATAAGTGGGAGAAATATAAAGTGGCTCGACGAGAGTCTAAGAAAGCAGTAGGCATTGCAAAAAATATGGCTCTTGAAGATTTATATAAGAAGCTAGACACTAAAGAAGGAGAAAGACAATTATATAGGATTGCCAAGGTAAGAGATAGAAAAACTAAAGATTTAATTGAAGTAAATGTATTTAAAGATGAAAATCAAAGAGTACTTTTTATGGAAGAAGATATCAAAAATAGATGGATGAGTT
>JAEMOT010002078.1:0-46313 GCA_019297695.1 Apostasia ramifera
CCGTGGTTTTTCCGCCAGTCGGTTTTCCACGTAAAAACTCTTTGATTGTTTCCCGTCATAACATCTTGTTTAGGATAAAACCTCCATTATAATAATTTAACCCGGGGTAACAATGTGTAGCTAATACTTCGCAATGTTTACTTAGGTTGGGTTAGGGCAGGATAGCGGAGTTTCAGGAGTAAGTACCTCGGGTTAACTATATCAGTCTTTGAAAGTGTTTAGTGAGTTAACTTGGGTAACTTAATATAGTTTTAACATTTGTGATTAATCTGGTTTCAGATTTGGTATCCAGCTTCCAAAACGTTGGCAGAGAAGGCTGCGTGGGAGTTTGCAAAGGAGCATGGATTAGATGTGGTGGTGTTGAATCCGGGAACAGTGATGGGCCCAATCATCCCGCCAAATATCAATGCTAGCATGCTGATGCTTCTTCGGTTAATCAAAGGTATGCTATATTTGTTTTACTTGAAGGGATGTGAAGTTAATATCATCTGGCATGAATTGTAGTGACGAACAACATCTTATGAATCCTTGATTATAGAGAAATGTAGGTAACCAACTTCAAACTATTTTGCCGCCTTACATTTGACCTCTGTTAATTTGGCTGGATGTTATTATTTTCATTATGGATGATATGATTTTGGACTAAATGGCATTTATAGTAAATTTGGATCTATTAAAATACCAACCTGGTTTGGCAATTTCAAATGAGTTGATAATGAACGGAGTTTGCACTGAGGTATTGAAGTTGATTACAGACAGCTAACAGTGATTGAAGGTTAACTTTGTGGCAAGGGGTAGATTTAAGTTGTTCACTTGTGTTTGTTTGTAGAGGTTAACTTTAATAATGTTAAAGTTAAACTTAGATGAAGATTTTTTTTATTGAAAGTTATAAATGATGTGGAGTAAAGCTAGTTATTATGTTGAAATGTGTGAGGGATGTGATTAAAGTTAGTTATTATTTTGGTATTTGTGTATGATGTGAATAATGTTAATTTTTTTTTTTATTTTAAAATATGTGTATGATGTGAAATATAGTTAAAATTTAATATTTAATTTTATGTAGAAGATTCTCTTCAATCTTATCTTATCATTCTTATAATTTTATTGGGGTTCTCCCTCGTTATGAGGGTTAAAGAGGAAGTTCACTACTTGAGGCTTTTCGACAAGGCTTCATCAAAAAGTTGTTGGGAAAGTTTTATCGAAGAATAATACCATTTGATAAGTAAGGTTCTTGAGCAGGTTTTTTTCCCCTTATGAAGAAGGTGCCTTTTGGGATGATGATCTATTGGAAGGTGAAAACCTATTTGAAGATGATTATCAATGAAATGTGCTTTTCGAGAAATTCATCAAGCCGTAGATTACTTCATCAAGGTAGGCAAGCTAAAGATGCTGTATTCTTCGAAAAGTTTTTGAAGCCGAAGAAGTCTTCGTCATGGTAGGCAAGCCAAAGAAGCTGTATTCTTCGAAGAGTTTTTGAAGTCAAAGAAGTTGTATTGTTCAAATCCAAGAATTAAGTGAGGCTGATAATTGAAGGAAGGTGTTTCATGAAGATGGTTGCTTTTTAGGACAATGCTCCTCAAGGTGTTCGAGGATGGCTAGACTCTTCTATAAGGTGTAAACAAATAAATTTTCTGAAGCTTATTCAAGTTCAATAATTCTTGAAGAAAGGTATTCTTTGAAAAGTGACTTGTGATGACGAATAAGTTCCTTATTCATTTATTTTCTTGAGATGAGTTCGCTCAAGAAATAGGATTGCCGTTGGGAAGCTACTATGAATCAATAGATGTGGAGATGTATACTATTCATTGCTTTGCTTCAAGGTCAGTTATAAATAATTGAGGGGGGGAGGTGAAAAACTTATTTTAGTTGATTGGCTGAATGTCAAGTATCCTTAGCATTTGTTGCCGGGATGAACGTGATCAAGAGGATCTTGGGTTCATTTGGTGAAGGGATCATTGATAATTGAAGGTGAGCTAGGCATTTCTTAGGAATAGCCACCATGAAACCATTCTAGAGTACACCTTAAGATTTCCAGGCTAGTTCTTCAACAGTTGATCCTTGAATATGGCAATCCTCGGAAATTCTTTAGTTGGTTGGTTGAACGCCAAGTTTCCTTAGCATTTGTTGCCAGGATGAACGAGATCAAGAGGATCTTGGGTTCATTTGGTGAAGGGATCATTGATAATCGAAGGTGAGCTAGGCATTTCTTAGGAACAGCCACCACATGAAACCATTCTAGAGTACGCCTTAAGACTTTCAGGCTAGTTCTTCAGCAGTTGATCCTTGAATATGGCAATCCTCGGAAATTCTTTAGGATAATAGTCCTTGAGATGGCGTTTCTCGAAGAATGTGTTTCCAAGAAGGTGCTTGTTATATGGTGTTGTCAAGGTAATGCTCGAGAGAGTGATATTTGAAAGAAGTTCTTTTTTGGATGGTGATGCTAGCCAATGATAAGAGTCCAACGTTAAGCATCGCAAAATTGCAACTTGCTTAGAAGTCATCTCATAAGTAGGGAGGAGATTGTTGAGTTAGTTTTTCATTATGAGAATTAAGGAGGAAGTTCGGCTGCTTGAGGGTTTTTCGACTGGGCATCATTGAAATGTCAAGTAGGGGTTCTTGAGAAGGTCTTAAGCATTGATGTGGTTTTGTCAACAAAAGTTTCTTCTCGATAAAGAAGGTTCTCCAATAAGGTTTTTTTCGAAAGAATTTTTATTTATGATGTTGATCTGCTAGAAAGTAGAAACCAAAATGAAGCTTCTTATCAGAGTGGCATGTTCTTCGACAAGGTCAACAAGTCAAAGATTGGAAATCTATGAAGTGTTGTTGAATCCTAGGAAGTTTTATTATTTGAAGGGAAGTCCAAGAATGAAACAGAGCTAATCATTCAACGATGGCATAATATGAAGAAGGGTGTTTTTCATGATGGTGTTCCTCACGGTGTTCGATGTTGGTCAATCTATTAGACAAAATGCACATAAATAAATTTGATGAATTATAATCCAATTCGATAAATCCTTGAAGAGAGTTTTTCGAGAAGGTTCATGATAACGATGCAGTTTGTGTTCATTTATTTTCTTGAGACTAGCTCCTCTAGGAAATATTGGAAGCTACAATGAATCAATGTTAGGTGATGGTAGTTGCGACGTTACCTGTACTTCGTTGCTTTGCTCAAAGGTCATCTATAAATAGTTTAAGGGGAGTGGCGTTGAGGTTGTGGAAGCTGCTGTTGTTGAAGTGATGTGGTGTTACAACTAAGGGATCGGTAATCCAGAACTGACAGGATAGCCATAGTCTGAAGGAGTGCGTTCGCAAAGGTCATTGTCATTAAATCCTGTCCTATGAGTTGTGCAGAGAAATCATAGAATGATGACTGATCTTGTGCAGTGGAGCTATCAATTCAAAAGAAGTGTTAATAGTGTTAGTGTGTTTGTGTTGTAATCCACCTAGGTCTAGGTGGAGTCATCACTCATCAGCTTGTTGTCCTCCAGAGGATGTTCTGGGGAAGAAGATTAACCTATAAATTATCTTGCATTTCCACTGATTTTATTGGATTTCGTGGCGGAATTAAGCATTCATTTCTTTTCTCCATGTTTGGCTTTCCCATTTCCTATAAATTATAAAACACATGTTTGTGGAAATAGAAGTAAACTTCATTATTTATAGTTGGTTGTGCATTGAATGTTCTTGCTAGTTATTTATTTATTTTTTATCGGCGAAGTTTATTTGAATGCTCCGATCTAATGTAAGTCCGATATTATAGCTCGCTAGGGCCAAATACTTAAACAGGATGCGACTTCTTTAACGGTGACACGGATGAACTACATCCACTTGAAAAACGAAGATTAACATACTGGACTTGCATTAAGATTTCTGTCACCTTATCAATGTAACTTTTGAGGATAAAACTTTAGGCAAAAAGCAGACAACACATCAAAAATTATGTGCACTTTATATACGTTGCCTTTGCGTCTACCATGAACCTGAACACCAATCAACATTGTAACAGGGTGTACTGAGCAATATGAGGATTTCTACATGGGATCTGTTCACGTCAACGATGTTGCATTAGCACATATTGTTCTATTCGAAAATCACGCGGCATCTGGTCGGCATCTTTGCGTCGAATCTATCGCCCATTTCGGTGACTTCGCCGCAAAGGTTGCGGAACTTTACCCGGAATATAATGTGCCCAGGCATGAGCCATCTCCTGCAAATTACTTTGGCAGCCATTTTTTTACAGTTTAGTTTGTTGCTTTTTTCTCATCTGTTCTGCATTCTCCAGTTTCCCTAGAGATACCCAGCCGGGGCTACTAAGGGCTCAGAATGCATCCAAGAAGCTGATCGACTTGGGCTTGCAGTTCACTCCAATGGAGCAAATCATCAGGGATTCAGTACATAGCTTAAAGAGCAAGGGTTATATCTCTTAATATGCATCATTTTCCTATTTTATATATATATATATATATCAGTGTTGTATTTGTACGTAAAAGTCAATTTCAGCTTATTTGGATGAGTTTGATATTTTATTGCTCTCCATAAAGATGCATATAGGGATGCAGTTGGTGTTTAATGAAAGAAATTAGGGATAATTACTTAGGTGTCACACAATTTAATTTTATTTATGCTTTATTCATCCATTCTTAGTTAATTGCGCTATGCACACTTAAAATATTACAAAATTTTATATACACATATTTGAGTTAAAATTTAATCAAAATCTATTTGAAAAAAAATATTCTGTTAGTAAATCATTAAAATTATATTTTTACTCTTAATGGTACATATTTTTTTCTTCCTTAATACCACACTAAAGCGTTGATTTGTCCTAAAATTAATTCACATCGCGGATGTCTTCTTCCTTTGCCGTCACCTAAACATTAATGTTTTAGGATTTTCACTCAAAATATATTTAAATATTCTTAAAATAATATCATAAATTGTTTAAATTTTTTGTAATTTAATTATAATTAGGTTATTGAAAAATTATGATTATTCATTATAATAGAAATAAGTTAAAATGTGTGTATGTAAGATTTTATAATATTTTGAGTGTGCATAGCGTAATTAAATAAGAATGGATGGGTAAGATATAAATAAAATTAAATTGTATGGTATGTAGTTAATTATTTTAAGAAATTATTGATGCTTTTTTTATAATTTATGGATAAATATATTTTAGTTTGTGTTTTTTTTTAATTTTTTATTTAAATTTCTTTCTAAATATCAGTGTAAAAGTAAAGTAAAACAGGGAGCTATTAATTTTAGATCTAAGTGAAGAAGTATAAAAATTATAAATTAAAGAGTAATTATAAGTATAAGTAAGTTGTTGAAATTATAATTATATTTAGTTTATTTTTTTAAAAATTTTCATTTAAGTTTTTAAATTTTAAAAGAAGATTTAGAAGTAAAGTAAAATAATTAGTTTCAAACTTAAGTGATGGATAAAAAAAATATAAATTATTGTGTAATTATGAGTAGAGATTGATTAGTAATTTGCTCATAAATTAATTATAATTTAGACAAATCAATTTATTAGTCGGTTCAAATTGCAAAACTCTATAAATAGTTTATTTATGTATAGCACGGCAACCTTGAATTAGCTTTTTATTGCATGATCATAAAAATTAGATGGGTAAATTGCATCCAGGCCCTATAGGTTAAAAGAAAGTTGCAATTTGATTTTAATTTTTTTATCCAAAAATTAATTTGAATTTTTTAATTATCTCAATTTGGATATGTTAGATTGTAAAAGTGTTATTATTTAATTTTAATTAAGATGTAATTATATAAAATTATTATTAAGCAATATGATTAATTTTAAATTTTTATAGCAGGAAAACAGAATAGAAAAATTAAACTTTAAGTTTTTATTAAAATTTTAAAGAAATAGAATAGAAAGTATAATGGTGTTTAAAATATATAAAAATTTTAAATTAATTAAAAAATAATTAATTTTTATATTTTTTATCATGAAAGTTTAGTGAAAAGGATGAGGCTCTGATTAAAATCACAACACTTTTATAAACTCAAGAATTAAAATATAGATTTTTTAAAAATTAAGATTAATTTGTAATTTCCTCTGATCCGATCGCAATTTACGCAAATTAAATTAATTTCTTGTAAGATATAATAAAATAATCACAATTAACTACCGACACAGCTTCTTTTTAAAACAAAATATTGGCCGGTGACCGGTGACCGGTGACCGCGAGTTGACTGGTTTAAATGCTCGGCCCGCGTGGCAGTGGAACCTGCTGCTTCGCCGTTCTGCCACTGCCCTCAGTCTCTCGAGCTCAGAGGTGAAATTCCGATCGCCATTTCCACAAATGGCTTCACTTCGGCATGCGACTGTCTTTGTTCTACTCTCCTTCTCCCTCTTCCTCGGATGTTCAACTGCCTCTGCCGCTCCGAACGTTTCCCTTGCTCTCTACTACGAGGCACTCTGCCCCTTCTGCTCCCGCTTCGTGGTTCTCTCCCTCTCCAAGATATTCCGCGACGGCCTCAGCTCCATCGTAGACCTCCGGCTTGTTCCCTACGGAAATTCCCGGATTGGATCCAATTCATCCATCTCCTGCCAGGTACTGTTTCTCGAGCTTTTCGACCGTGAATTTTGCCCTGAATTTGGGGAATTTTTTTAATCCTGCTTTAGGGCCTCATCAGAGGACAAATTCTTGATTTGCTCCTGAAGAAATCCATGTCTGTTTGTTAGAAATAACACATTGAACTTCCTTTTTTTTATTTGAAAACCTACTAGCTCCTCAAATCTTTCAACCATTACAAACCCCTCCTTACCTTCGGCTGGCAACTTTAATCCTAACAGCTAACCTATGGTTCTGTTTAGGGGTGAGAGTATGGCTTGAAGATTTAAATTCACTTTGATGTTTGAATCAAAATTTAGCTCTAAGATTAAAAGTAGCTTCTGATGTACTTGTTTTATTTTTATAATATTATAGGCTTCAGCCAAGTTTCAGAAATTCAGTTTAAATTAAGCTCTACTCAAGTTTGTTGAACTAAGCCATGAGCAATTGTCGGATCGGATCAAGTAGATCTTGGCTAGATTTCTATTTTTTAGATATAAATAATATATTTTTTGATCTAATATAATTATTTATTACTTATATATAAGCATGCGTTAACTATGGTTAAGATATCTATTAGATTGACCCATTTTTTAATTCTAATAGATGGAACTTTTTTTTTTTTTTGAAAAATTTCATTTTTTTGACAGTTTGAGTTAGCTTGGTTAAAACTCGAGTCAGGTTGAAATTGACTTAAGACAACTTGAACTCTAATCGAATTAAAACTAGTCGAGCTTGAGCCTTACTTGACTTGGCTAGAACTCGGATCGTTCTCACCCCCTAGTTCGGTTTGTTCCTCTAACTTCAACCCATAATTTTATAAATAACTAGATGAAGAACCCTTTAATTTTTTAAGCACAGCAAAATAGTATCATGCTATTCTGTAAGTTAAGAAAAATTAAGGTTTTGTATGCCATATGAAGAAACAGAAATTAGATATGCAATTGATTCCCTTAACAACATTTCCTATCAAATTTTGAGCATTGTGAAACTGTCATCCTCATCATTGCCTTATAATCATTTTTATGGCATTCTCAATGTGCCAAAGCAATGATTCAGTTACAGGAGAAGAACAGAGAGCTGCACATTATCTTTTTCTACTGTGGAAAATGAGAGAGGACTCCACTGACTGCTACAGCAGTTCTCCTCAGATCTGAGACCTGGTTCCTCTACTTCTTTAAAGAATGATATAATGGCTTTCACCTCCTTCCTTCTCCTCATTTAACTTTTCTTTATGTAATCCTTTCGGGAATCCTTAATAGTAGGGGTGGCAAAATGAGTTGGCGGGTTTGACCCAAATCCAACTTTGACCTATCTTGAATAGCTCAACCCGAATTCGACCAGTTCATAAAAATGGTCAAGATTAATGGTCCGACTTGACCCGAATAATAAATGGGTCAGTTCAACCAATCAATTCAATCCGTTTATAGAACAAAAATTGATAAATGAGTAATCTGAACCCGACTTGATCTGATTATGTACAATCAAAATTTAACCAATCTAATAAATAAGTCAAAATTTATGACCCATACCTGGAATTCTTGGGTCGGGTTCGGGTTGAGTTCACAGGTCAAATCATATATTGCCACCCCTACTTAACAGTGGATTGTCTTCCCTAATTCCGTGTAGTGTGTTGGGAGTAGAATCTCACTTGGCAACACAAACTTAAGACTAGGAGAAATCCCACACAATTGCAGTAGAAATTTAATTAGAAATAAGAGAAAGATGAGCAAACCTAATATGTAAAAAATTATAGTGCAATCAAGTAGATAATAAGTGAAAAACCCAAATTTAGGGGGAAAAAAATATAGCCGCACCAAGAGAAAATTTTACTATTCTTCAAAGGATCGCTAGAGAGAATACAAGAATTCGCAATCTCACTCTCTGAAATGTTATAATATCCCACAATAATCAGATCTAATTAGGATTGGACGTACATAAGTAATTTATAGAGAAACCCTGTAACAAACTCAGAGTTCACGTTGAACCAGTTTTCATCGCACCACCCTATCCATAGCCCCGAATGGACGTGGTGATTTATTTGAAAGTCAAATTCCAAGTGGAACGGTTGGGTCGTTCCTTGCCTTATTGGACCGTCTAGTCCTTAGAACTGATGGGGAAATCTGCTTGTTCTGCCTGTTATGCCTGTTATGCCTTTTTTGTCACAATTTCGAATCTTCATATTGTAAAAGATTCAGGCTTCACAATCTCATCACAATGTGTACTAAGTTTTTTGTTGATTCAAGTTTTTTCATGTAAATCCAACATTCTGTGGGGGCTCGAATTTCGAGCCGATGTAAATGAGCCGACTAATGAGCCAATAGTTCGGCTCGGTAATAATTTCGAGCCGATTTTGAGTCGAGTAGGCTCGGCTCGATCCAGCTCGAAATCGGCTTGAATTAAAATACATTTTATATTATAATACATATATATAATATATGTATATAATATATATTAAATATAATATATATATGATGTTCGAGAGACCTGAGAGGCACCTCAGGCCGAACCAATTTTTGTATCAACAAACTCAATAAGTTGTTTTCTAATAGTAAAGCTAGTATGTAATATGGAGAAATCGATAGTTAAATATGTTATCAAGACTTCAATGTGTGTATGATGATGCTCCTTTTTTGTGGAGATATACATGACTTTTTCTTCATTTTGTAGCATGGACCATCCGAATGCTTGCTGAACACTGTGGAAGCATGTGCTATATATGTGTGGCCGAATGTGGTATTGTTTGACTTAATTGCAAACTTATGTTTTATTAGCTATTTCTTTGGATTCGTAAGGATGAGTGCATTTCCCTCTAAATTGATGCAGAAAGTACACTTCAGTTACATATTTTGTGTTGAGAGTTTGGTGCTTGAGAACAAGTACAATGAGTGGGAATCTTGTTTTCAGAAGACTGGGCTAGATCCACAACCTTTGATGAACTGCTATAGCAGCTGGTTGGGTCAAAAGGTATCATTTTTTAGCTACTAATTGTGATTTGATGTTCTAGCAAAGTAAAATTGTCATAATTATTATTTTATTAAGAAAGTTATTTTTTTCAAACATAATTAACTCTAATTTCTTTTTTCTATTATTAGATATTGAAATTTATCATGTTATTCAGTGTAATGAGATACTCTCATGTTTGTCAAGGAATGGAGCTGAGCCGAGCATTTCTTATCTTGACTTTGTTTAATTTGCCGGTAGTCCTACTCATGCATATCATGCCATCACATCATTAATCAATATTATTACCTTTAGATTTTTATGGCATTACCTGGTAGGGCTGGGGCAATGTCCTCTCAATAAAGGAAAGTGATCAAAGTAACATGTCTTTAGTTTTCTTGTTACCCGTTGTTCATTTAAGATCATATTTACTCTTCTTTTTATGCATGAAAATATTCATAGGTTACATATATTATCATTTTTCTCTATTAGGTGCATGTTGCTTTGTGGCATATATAACTATACGATCCAATCTTATAGTTATACGTAATAACATATTTTAGTTCTAACAAGAGTTATTATGGTGACATATGATCCATTCGTATAGTAGTACAAAACCAATCATTGTAATAAACATATGGAATGCTGTGGAAATATATAATCCAATCGTATACCGATATGAAACCAACTATTGTGGTATGCACAGGGAATATTTTGCAAATGCATACGATCCAATCATATATGCATATTATTTACACAAAAAATACATGTAAATATATATGTCTACACACACATATATATATTTACGTATATATAAATTCATTCGTGCATGCTTAAATATATACTCGCATACAAGCTAAATTATCAAAAATGTCTTTATTCTAATAAGAAACACAGGCGTTATAATAGCTACCGAGTAGGCTATTGTCCAATTGCAATACGATGAGACTGTGGAGTTCTTCCATAGACAGTTTACAGTGTTTAGCATAGGCTGAATTGCTATACAATGGCCTTGTGTTCTGCTTTAATAATGCCTTACACAGCAAATTTAAAGCACCTCGTAATCTGGATTTAACAGCATTAAGTTGGCGACATCTTTAGTGTTCTCCATGCTTATGATGTGGATTCATTTTTGCGTAGAACAGTAATTTTACATGATGCGCACCAAAGACTCACTCTAGAATCATACCTTTCTCTGCTTGCAATGTTTTGCAGATTGAACACCAGTATGCAACACAGACTAATGCTTTGCTTCCAGCTCTCAGATATGTGCCTTGGGTGGTTGTGAATGGACTACCCCTTTATGATGTTAGTACTGCACTTTTTCATTACATTATTTAACATTAATCCCCTAATCTTTTCCTAATTTGGTGAAAATGAATTCATATGTTGTCATAGTTTGTAGAGTTTTTCAGAGAGTAAATGTTCATTCAATTTATCCAGCCCCTGTTAACTTTTTCATGTTCAATCTTACATCTATTCAATCTTTTGTAGGATTATGATAACTTCGAAAATTACATCTGCAAATCTTATAATGGAGAGCTTCCAGATGCCTGTGGAAGTTTGCCTCTCTGGATTCCTCAACAGAGAGAGGCAGATGGAGCAAATGAGGTCTGCCTACTGAATGATAAAGTCAATTCCTCTTTAGCTGCAAATAAGAATCAAACACACATAAATTTCTTAATTTAAACTTCTTTCTCCACTTACTCTGACCTGCAGCTTTCCATATCTGCTTCAGCTATACTGCAAATCTGTCACTGGGAAGCTCATAACTTCTCTGATAGTTTTGCTCTGTTTTGCCTATTTATGGAATTGTTTTTAGATGATTTGGAGAACTTTAAGCAATTGCGTAAAAATTGATCAATGCATTATTTTCTGCATGATATTCCAGATTTCATGTCTCATGATTGTTCTTCAGAGTAACTTTGAAGGTATACAATAATGTCTCATGAGAGCAAGGCTTAGCACACCATTCAAAGGGTAAGGTCTTGTTTTTTCTGAATATTTTCAATGATCTTTTTAACTTTTTTTGGTGGTTCAATTGTTTTATGCAAATCTTTTTTTAAATTATTGTTATCTAATTAAACTACACTTATTATCCTTTAATCATTTTTCTCTCTCATCATTTCAGTGAATTATACAATTTAAAGCCTGGATTACTGACGAGAAACTCATGATATATCTCATTGAAATGAACTATGATACCTAAGGTGTTACCTGAAATCAAAATTTTGAGAATAGAATTGTGAGAAACAATTTGAAGATGTAAATTTCATATGAATTTTTGAGATTAGGGTTTTCTTTTGTCTATGAAGCACTGATAATTTATGAGGTATAACGTATCTATATCGTATTTATATTAGATACTGATAATCTTTAATATTTCACTGATACATATCCGATACGCTACATGATGTATCAAATTTTATTTTATTTTATTTTAAAAAAATTGATACTTATCTGATGCTTGTTTGATACTTCTTGATACTTCTAATTAAAAAAAAAAGATATTAGTCTGTCTAACTTTCGTGATAAAATAATCAATATTTTTTTGTTGGTTAATAATGATACAGTTACATATTAAGTTTATATGATTGGAATTGAAGAGAGCTTCACGCATGTTAGAGTTATAACAGGAGAAAAGATTTGGTATTTAGAAGGCGCTACATCTTTTATTTTAGCTTATCATTTTATACAGCCTTATAGGCATCAATGATGTTGTTTTTTCTACTTTATCTGACAATTTGTCATTACTTTCGTTAAACATCGATCATGCTTTTTCTCTATCATAATCGATCATGCGACGTGAGAAGGCCTTATAGTTTCCCACACCGTCTAGCCATTTCAGCATTAATGATGCCACCTAATCTCACTAAAGCCCACATGCAACCCTCTCATCATAAATAGTCACATTTATGATAAGAAAAAAAACTTCTCTCTCTCTTTTCTAATGCTCTGTCATTAGCTCTCTAGCTTGCTGATACTATTCACCAATTGTTCTACTTCGATCTTCTTCAACTATTCTGCTAGCTCGTCTCAACGAGCTCCCTTGAACAGATAGCAACTTGCCTAGATCCTTTTCCCCTCCTTGTTGGGAAACCTAGGAGAAGATCTCTCTTTCTTCCTTTTACTATATCTCATTAGTTCTAAAACCTCTTTCTAATCCACCTTTTTATTTTTTATTCTAGTTTGAAAATTTTCACCTAAACAATAAATATGCAAGAGACTTTATAATATTAAAACTCTAAAAAATAGATTAATCAAAAGAAAAACAGATTACAATAACGTTTAAACTTATGGATAATTTTCCCAACTTTAATCCTTTCAAAGAATGATATTTCATATGAGACCAATTTTTCATAATGTTTTGACAAAACCTACTGTTGATGAAGATTCTTGTATGGCAAATGGAGACTACCTCATCTACAACAATAGAGTTTAAAAAAGAATAATAATAATAATAATAAATAGTACTAATTTAAAATTAATAATAATAATAATAAATAATTTTTTTAATTATACTACACAAATTTTAATATAAAAAATATTATTTTACTTCACATACTTAATAATTTTTTATAAAAATATCTTCTTTATTTCACATTATAGATCAAAATATTCGAATCGAGTATTTTGATTTAGGATGTAAAATAAAGTTAATATTTTTATTAAAAATAATTGAGTATGTGTAGTAAAATATTTTTTTTATATTAAAATTTGTGTAGAATGAATTAAAAAATTTATTTATTATTATTATTATTATTATTTAAATTAGTATTATTTTAATTTTTGCGTGAAACAATAGTGTTCTAACATTCAATAATAGCTTGGACTATTATTATATATATATATATATATAATGTGCTTGGAAAAAAATAATTAAGTATATATTCAGATGGCAAAAAAAACAAGAAAAAATCGTTGCCAGTGCAGAAGGTATTTGTAGGAGCCTCGGTGGTCCCGTTTTTGATAAAAAAAGAAATATTTTATTTTATAAATGTAATGAAAAATTTTAATTTAATATTAAAAATTATGTAAAATATAAAATAAATTAATTTTAATATTCGTATTTATGTTGAATATAAAATAAAATTAATTTTTACAGATAAGATTTGTGTTGGATAAAAAAAAGCTCTAATTAAATGAGTCTGATATATTGTTTTCACTGCTTTTTCGAGTAACAATGATATTAAATTTGATGGAAATCATTTCCAATATTAACATTCAGCCGTTAAGATAGATTCCATCACGACTACAAGAAATTGGCATCTTTGATAAGAGTTAATCCCCTTATCTTAATAACTTACTGAAAATTATGTTATATTTACTTAGATGGAATGAAAATCATGATAAGACAATTTTTTTATTTAGTAAGATGAGATAAGAGTAAAGAAAAAAAAGTGAATAGAAAAAAAATATTAGAATATCTATAAATAAAACTTAATAAAATTTTTATGTTATTTATTAATATTAAATTTTATTTTATCTAATAAATTAGATGTGTGTATATACATACATATGTATATGAATATATATATATGTATATATATATACATGTGAGTATATATGTATAATTTATATGTATATAAATAAGTGTATTTCTTGAATAATATTTTTGTTCCACAGGAAATGACTATTTCTTAGATAGAAAAAATAAATAATTATTTTATAAAATATGAAATAGAAATTTTTATAAAATAGTTATTTCAATAAATTAAATATGAGAATGACTATTTTATAAGAAATAAAGGTAAAATAAAATTATCATTCTATCTAAATAAATATTAATTTTATTAAAATCGGTAAAAATTTCTATGTGGGACCTCTTGATGATACTTGCTTTTGTTTCTAATTAGTATTATAAAAAAAAATAAAAAACCAAGAGTTGCTACTTTTGTGATTTTATTAATCTTACAAGAGGTATCGATGTTTTCACAACGAGATAATTTTATTATTATTTAGGGTCTGTTTATTTGTAATATTAAATTTAATAAAATTAAAATTAAATTTAAATAGAGATATTTTTTTATTAAAAATTGTGAATAATGTGAAATAAAGTTAGTTATTATGTTGGGATATATGAGGGATGTGATATAAAGTTAATTATTATATTAGAATATGTGAAGAATATGATATAAATTATTTATTATTTTAGTAATGTGGGTAGAATTTGAAATAAAATTAATTTTTAATATTGAAATTTATGTATGATATGATATATCAGGTTAAAATTAAACTAAATTAATTTTTAATTTGAAAATAAACGGGACTTTAGAGTTAACGACAGTAGTGATGTATTTGCTAATAGAAATAGCTTTTATTACTAAAAGTATTTTTTTATACTTTATTATTTTACTTTGTGTTTCTTCTCAAAATAGGGATTACAATTCTATCCGTAACCCGATCAAAATTTACTTGATTCAAAATAATCAATTAGATGTTTATATAACTATATGTATTAAGATCTTTTGATGTATAATCGAAATATTTTAGGCATATAATAGATAATAATATTTTATATAAAAATAATGTTCATAGCTTCCATAATTAGCTCTTATGATTATCTCTAGAACTTTTAGGACTTTTAATTATTAGTTTTGTCTGTTAGTTGAGGAAATAATATATTATATTATTATTTTTAATTATTAGTTAAAATAATATTCAAAATTTGTAGAACTTTTTCGAGGTTAATTTTGGGAGCTCTATAACATTTTTATTTATATAAAGTGATTTATTATAAATATAAAAAATAAATTTACAATAATATTTTAATATATAATAAATTAGTATGTATTTAAATAAAAATAAGATTAATAATTGATTCAATTTAATTTAAAAATTGACTTAAAATTAATTTTAATTTTAGTTATTTTAAATTAAATCTGATTCGAAATTATTCTCTGAGTTGAGAATCAGTCTAATGTGTAGAAAAAAAAACTACATACCAAAAATACTCTGCCAGCTCTGTACGCTCGGAACCATCCGACTCTTCCTCGCAGTCTCGCACGACTCATAACCGGGAGGAACGCAATCAATTTTCGCAGTGGAGCGACATCTCTCTCTCTCTCTCTCTCTCTCTCTCTCTCTCTCTCTCTCTCCCTCTCTCTCTCCCTCCCTCTCTCTCTCTCTCTCTCTCTCTCTCTCTCTCGCGAGCGCTCGCGACTCACCTGCCACAACGAGTACTCAGCAGATCCGCCGACTCTATACTACCGACAAAGGTATTCCCCTTCGAATCACTCTATTGCTCCTCTCGCAGTCTGTCTGTCTCTTTCTCTCTCCAGCACAATGCCAACCGGCTGGCCGCAGCACTAGACCCATGTTTATCTGGAATACATCATCGATTTACTATGTGCAGGAAGAAAGGGAATCTCCATAGGTAAATTACAACGCTATGTTTTTTTAGACAATGTTAATGATAGTGCTGATATCTAATGCTGGAGAGTTTTTGATCATCATAGCACCAAGTGTTCATGTTCTAGTTAAGAACAACCATGTGCTGGGTTTGTGGAATAATGTCTGTATATCAAGTTAACTTGTCCTGGTACCAAAATTGTATATCAGTTTTATCCTAAACCCTAAAACCTATACCCTTAACCCTTCTTAATCTGATGAAGCTATTATATGGATTGAAAATCTATTAGGATTGAATTGGATAGTTTGCCAGAATCCTTTTATGAACATTAACTTGTGAATTTGGAATATCAGGTGAACTCTAAATATTTTTGTTCTTCAAAATCATTTCTAGTGTGCAATTTTCTGAACTGTGATTTATGGCGTGCCGTATTTAGCATATTGTGGCACATAGATCCATGTTTAAAGCCTAATGTTGCCCTATTTGGTTGCCTACTTTCTATCTAAGATGTGCACTTTAGCAAGGTGCCACGGACCAGTAAAGTAGTTCCAGTTCCATCAAACTGTGTGCATTTGTTTAGCCAGGTTTAATTTAAACTTTACAATGACATATCACATCATATATGTAATTTAATATTAAAATTTAATTACACTTCACATCATACATATATTTTATAATAAAAAATTAATTTTATTTCATATCTTATATGTATATCAAAATAATAACTAATTAATTTTATATATCATTTTAATAATTAAGTTTATTTCATATCATACATTGCAACTCTCAATAAAAAAATCCTTGTCCAAATGTTAATTTTAATCTTGTTAAACTATGCAAACAAAAACGCCAAGTTTTAGGATGAGATTTCTTCATTTTAGGTGCATGAATTAAAAACAACAATCTCTTTGTATTTCCTCTGTTTTTCTTAATTTTTATACCCCTTTTAGCATTATAAGGTCTAAGTATATAGAATTGGTTTTATTAAAAATTGAATAAGATGTGAATGTTAATTGTATTGAAAGTCATGTGAGACTTATAGTGGAAACTATGTGCAGCTTATAATGAAGACTATATGCGACTGATATTTCTAAGTGACCCAAGAGTACCGAATAAAACCTTCAAGTAGCCTTTGGTTTATGAGAAGTATAGAAAAAAATGCTAATTTCTATCAAAATTAAATTCTCCCACTTAGAACAATTCACAATATTATCGAACTAAATATTAGTATATTCAAGCTCATTTACTAATCATGCTTTTAAAATTATGTTCAAGCTTGTTCATTAATCGTGATAAACCAAACATGAACAAGTTCTTATCGAACTGAGCATTGAATCATTCACTAATCGCTCGATTCATTAATCTCATTTAGAGATTTTAGTATATCTTATTTATTCCCTACCTAGTGGGATTAAGGCTTAGTTGTTATTGTTGTTGTAGTATATCTTGTTTATTAATTTCTCAAAGAAGGCTAAGGGAAGAGAGCACTTTAGCTTAGAAATTTGTATTGTTTATTAGATTGGTTATAAATAACATGTATCTTCATCCATTGCGGCATTGATTCTTTTTACATTATTCATTAAATTGTCTTTGTTTGTTCCAGAACTCATCGTTTTACCGCTGGATTGAAATTGGCAACATTGCAACTTTAAATCTTGTGGCGGTTTAACTTTGTTTTCAGTGTCTTCTTCATCATTAGCAACCTTTGTTACCCCTAGTCCCCATGGCTTCAACCGCAATCCCTGAATCTGGGGCTATCTTTCGAGGCTACAATTTTGCCAACATGTGGGAACAGGTAAAGTTAAAGTTCTCCCTCTAACCCCAGATGTCATTGCTTCCTCAAGTTGCAGTTATTTAATCGTCGATCTTCAGAACCCTTGGGGTTTAGTTGAGATCAAGCTTTATTTTATCTAATAAATTTGCAGAATGCCCCTTTGATGGAGGAGCAGAAGACTGCTATAAGTTCACTTTCTCGTGCCATTGCCGAACGCCCCTACCCTCCCAATTTGGTGGGTGTTGAACTTTTGCATAGATTTTTCTTGTAGAATGGAGTATACTGAATGGACCTTGTATAGGCCCAAGAGCAGTGCTTGGTGAAAGATGGAAGTGCAATGATTTCACAGAATGATGTAGTGGAAGAGGCTGGCATAGATGTTGTTTTGGTCAATACTCATCAGGTGCCCCCCTCTTCTTTTCATTTAGCTAGCATAGACAGGTTTCTAATTGATTTTTGTAAGATATAAAGTATGTTTTTGATTCCTATTGTAAATGCATTCATTTTATGTTTCTAAACCATATGTGGAGAAAGCTAGTCCATGGAAATTGGAGAAAATAACCACTTTGCAACAATTCTTATGGTGTGTTGAATTTTATTTACGTACTCCCTTTGTAGAAACATAGTTTTCAGAGAGGGTTAGCATTTGGAAATCAACCATGTCATTTATGTGTAAGAATTGACGCCTTTTTAGTTTGAGACATTGTGTTTTCTATTTATGCACTTTTATTTCGTTGTACATTCTTCTCAATTGTTGTTTTCATTTTAACACCACCTAAAATTTTCTTCTATCATTTTTTTCCTTTATATTGTTGTATCTTCTATTATTTCTAGCCTGGGTCAATCTTGTCTTCTTCTTCTAACCATTGCCCTGCTTGGCCTTGGTATGAAATTAAATTTGTTTGAAGTCAAAACTCAAAATTTCCTTTTTTGGATGTCTATTTTTGTGTTTGATTTGAAATGAAATTAATACTTTCCCTTTTGGCAGAAAAGAGTTGGCTTAAAGTTGAACTTGTTGGAATATTTTCCAGATGCTATTATTTCAGAGAGTTTCCTATTTTTGAATGCATATTTTAGATTGGCCACAATTCCTGATTTTATTTAAGTGTCAAAAACTTAAACCTTTTGAAGGGGACCTAATATCTCTGTTTATCTGTGTGTAGTTCTACAAGTGGTTCACTGATCTGGAGTCTGCTATGAAGTCCGAGGTTTGATCAAGATGACTAACCTATTAGTAATAAGATGAAAAGTAAAATATTTACGACATAGAATATTATCAGGATTGTGGCTTACGTTTCTTGTGACAGACTGAAGAGAAGTATCGTCTTTATGTCAATACATTGGTTGAACGTATTCAGCTTTGTGATGGGATCCTTGAACAAGTAAGTTTTACATTTGTTCTGCTGTATCAGTTGATACAGTTTTGACATTTCCATGCCATGCATAAGTTATGGTTCTTCTATTGTCTTTGTTTTGAAATTTTCTCATGAAGATAGCTTCCACAACTTTTCCTTCAGAATCTGGAAAAATAAAAAAAATTAGTATGGCCCATGACCCATTGAAACGTGTAACTATCTTAACAATATGGCATTAACTCCATCAAGTAGCAATTGGAGGTTCCTACTACTATATACTCCCACTTTTCTAGGTAGACGACATCAGTAAGAGTCAAATTGTTAATGAGCAAATCCTTTTCCATTCAAGATCCAATTGTTTTGGATACAATGAAGCAAGTACAGATACTTGCAATCTTGTTAAACATTTTTTTATAATTTTTCTCAAAATTCTTGAATACTCATTTCGTAAACTGTGTCAAATACATTCTTTGACATATTAGATGTAAATAGTTCAAAGCGAATAGCTGGATGCACTTCGACTATGTTTAAAGCATGAAAATGTTCAAGATGCAAATAATTTCTCTAACAAATGAAATATAGTTGCACATCACATGCAAGATATTACTATTGCTGTTTATTGTTTAATTATTTTCCACCTTATGCTTGAAATATTCTGTTTATGTATTTGGTTGTTAATGAGTAAGTCCTTATCTGTACATTGATCCAAGTGTTTTGGATATGATGAGGCAAGTGCAAATATTTAAATGCTGTCAAACATTTTTTATAATTTTTTTTCTCAAAATTCTCAAATACTCGTTCCTTGAAATGCGTAAAAAAATTCTTCGACATACTTGATGTGAATAGTTCAAGACAAATAGTTGGATGCACTTCAACTATGTTTATAGCATGAAAATGTTCAAGATGCAAGATATTTCTCGAACAAATGAAATATAGTGGCTGATTACATGGAAGATATTTGTAATTTAATTATTTTCCACCTTATGCATGAAATAGTGTATATATATTTGCTTTATAATTGTACTGTAGGAAAAGTAATTTAACCTCAAAACTATATAAACATACACGCATGTACGTACATTAGAGGATGCATGTACATTGGTTATATTCATGTAGATGCTTTTCGTTTTAGCCCAATTTTCAGTGTATTGTTTTTGTTCCCAACCGGAGTTTAGATGATACAATTAACATGATTTCTTTTCCAAATTTACAATATGCTATTTTTCCTTAATTGTCTATATGACGACTGTGGTCACTCGTTTTTAGATAATTTCAAGTTATTTTAGGGGAACATTAGTGTCAAGAAGTGTTCAAGACAACTTAAGATGAATTTCAAGTTCTTTGATGGGAAGCTCGAAAATCATAAGCTCCCATGTGGTTTTGCACTTGTTATTGACTTGGTAATTTTTAGGGGTACATAGTATTAAGATTTTCTTGATGTTCTATTTCTATTTAATCTTTTACTCTTAATACATAAAATTCGAGGTTTGACATATTATAGAAGTTTATGGCCGCCTTGTTAGTTCATACCTATTTTAATTTAAAATATTATTTTATTAATATTTTAAATTTATTACAAATTTTAATAACTTTATTTCATATTTAACATAGATTTCAACCTTAAAAATTATCTTTATTTCATATCTTATACATCTCCTAATATTAAAATAAATTTCTTTTCTATTAAAATTATAAAATAAATTAGGGCAAATTATGCCCAGATCTCTGAGTTTAACGTTTAATATCGCGCAGGTTCACGTTTTTAAAATTTAACATCGGGGTCCCTGAGTTTTAATAAATTATCAAATGGGTCCTTTTTGTATTTTTTTATTATTAAAACTTTTTAAAATTACCGTTTTACTCCTGTCATTCTCTCTCTTCTCCCGATCCGGCGCACGCGCGCGGCGCCAGCGCGACCCGCTGGAGAGAATGACAGGTGTAAAACGGTAATTTTAAAAAACTTTAATTATAAAAAAAATAAAAAGGGACCCATTTGATAATTTATTAAAACGCAGGGACCCCAATGTTAAATTTTAAAAACGTGGACCTGCGCGATATTAAGCGTTAAACTCAGGGACCTGGGCGTAATTTGCTCAATAAATTATTTTCTTTTTTTGCCAAAAATGATTCTCTAACCAAACGAGACCTATGGCCCAACTAAATTCACTGATAGTAGGCTTTCTTTCTTCAATTCAACTATAGTTAATTGAACTCTAGCTTTTCGTTACCATCATACTCTTATTCTGTTACCATCATACTCTTATTCTTTTGAGTTTTTTCTTCATAAAAGTAGCCATGTTTGGTATACATGGCTAGGTCTATAAGAGGGATTCACATAAAAACTATTATTGTTGTCACTTTCCTTGGCTTATACATTTATGAAATTCCGATCACAATGTGTGAAAAGACTTTGTTGTCAAGACTTGTTTAATATTTTTTCCCTATGTAGATGTTGTTTTAAGTAAGGTTGTCTAAAACTTGTTTTGTAGCTACTAGCTCCTTGTTGCTTGCCTTCCTATGACTTGTGCTTTTAAATCATTAATAATTCATACTTTCGATTAGATTCCCCATTAATATACCATCGTCCATGCTGTTGGGTTGAGCTACTGATGACACCTATTTATGGATGTCCTTATTTTGCTATAGGCAACTCATACTTTGAGCTTTTTTGTAAGGTAATCTATAAACTATAGGGGTATTGTTCTATGCCTCTGAAATAACTTATAAGTTGAATTAGTCATGTAGATGTCAAGATATGCCACTTTTATCTATGTGTGATTTTCAATTGATTTAATATGCATTTCACGAAGTGTTAGTTTTTTCTTTAGAAGATACTATATATGGAGTTTTAATAATTCAAATAACATGTACTTCACTATCCAGGGGATTACAGTTGCCAAACTTTGAAGAATAATTTTTTACTGGTATACTGGAAGTTATTGAGTTTTGGCGCTAACCAATCTTTCTTCTCTAATATAGGTTGATGATACTCTTAACTTATTTAATGAGCTACAATTGCTTCAACAATCTGTTGCTATAAAAACGAAGACGTTGCATGATGCGTGTGATCGATTGGTATGCAATCCTCTATCTTGCCATTGCGCTCCTTGGAACTTTTAATCAAAAAAAATCTTTCAAAATCAAACTTTTTGTCTTGTTTTTTCGTTTCCTGTGGGGATTGCTTTTCTTTACTTTGCATATTTGTTTTCTTTTTGGCTTAATACTCTGGTGATGTGGTTAAACCATGGATGGTACCTTAATATTCCCAATTTTCTTCCAAAAGCTGAAATCTTGGTGTTTCACTGCTTGATTTTCTTGTTTCATCACAGAACTGCACCCTCCATTTTTTGCTTTCTGATTCAAGTGGAATTACTTGATAAATAAATGTAATATGTGTCTTGATTCACCCATCCGATCCATCTAACAACAACGGACTACTAATCTGATTTAGTTTTAGGACTGGGTTGCTGCAAAATAAACTTTAAACTTATAGAGGCTCCTTGTTTCTATCTCAAACATTGTACAGGACCACACTATTACTGACTCATATCAAATAAAGGTTACTTTGCAGGTCACGTATTATGGTAAGTTATCAAACTTTTTCTGAAATTCAGCCAATCCTAAATTGCATTAAAAGCGAAAAACAAGTGCATCAAAAGGTATAAAATAGCCTATCACTTAATAAGATATTATAAAACTCACTTGGGTAGGACACTCCCTCATTCTAAGTGACATTCTCAAAACAGGCAACAAAAGCTTTGAAATTGGCCACATTATTTGAGGTTCTATACATGTGTAATCCTATGGAATTTGTAGGCTTCCAAAACATATACAAACGAGGAAAGGTGGTCATGGGGATCTCTTTCTTTAGTGGCTCGAATGATGTCGATGATGGTGATAGATGAGTCGCCTTCAATCCATATTCCCTTTGCCCTGTGCTTCTATCTATCAGCCGCTTTGAGTGCTTCATTGGCGACCTTTCGACAACTATTGGTGCATGCGTGTGTAGCTTGATGCCTATAGCTTCAAGAAGGTTGCCATCATGATGTCGTATGATGACACTTGCTTCCGCCTCGTCGTTATCCTTCACTGTTTCATTAAAATTCACTTTAATCCAACTCGAGGGAAGGGGTCCCAATGTGAGGAAGATGGGTTGCTCGAGCTAAGATGGCTTGTGGGATCCCAATTTTTCAAGTTGGAAGAAAGTAAACGTTCGGAAGTCGCAAGGATTGCTTGCGAAGCAATAACCATTGGGGAGGAGTGAGATTTTTGATGAATACAATCAATTCTTGCACATCATATGTAATAAAGCATAGCAATCACTATCAAAATGTGTTTGCTATTGCAAATGTGCCATTGAAATTTGTTGTACCTGCAAGACAAAAGAAGATAAAGTGTTAGTAGGCATTGCCCCCCTCTCAGGGTAGCACAAAACTAGACGCCTTTTCCAAGAAGTGAGCAATTAGCCTTCCACTCCAGCCACCGAGAGTCACACTTGATCCACCTTTATCATTCTGTTTAGTTCCTTGTTCGGTGCATTTGAACCCAATTCCCGCATGAGAATGCTCTTCAGGATTTAGCCCCTGATTCGATTTACTACCATTGTTGGTCTTCTGGTTCGCTGATGAATCTAGGAGGCAGATAATAGCCCTAAAAACAGTTATCGTAAACCTAGACTCTGTGATGTTATGTTGGATAGAATCCAAAATCTTTTAGCCTTGGGGACTACATAATCTTTTACCAAAACCCAATTAAATCTAAAATATATCATATGTTTCACTTTTTTACAAGAAAATACATTGTCTCATAACATGTAAATAAAATAAAGTGATATGAAATAAATGGAGATTCAAAGAAGCTGATTGAGAAGTTGTCTATCTCAGACGACTACATTTAGAAGGTTTTCAAAAGATTTAGAATGATGGATGCCAATTATGTCTATGCCTATGCCTATGCATTTCAAGCATCATGATATTATTGACCAGATTTAGTACATGCTGTTAGGGCGGTTAGTAGAATACATGACTATGTGCTTAGTGGGATACATGTTTAATCCAAGACAGAGAATTAGCAAGCAACCAAGTTAGACTCAACGAATCTAAAAGTCACTATGGAAGCATATAGTAGTTTGGGGATTCAGGTTCAAGCATAGTTGGTTATGTTGATGCAGTCTATACAAGACATTCTAACTAGAGATTATCCCTCATTGGTTTCATTATTTTCATTTTTAGATGTGTGGAATATGAAATATAGTTATTTTAATTTTGAAGTTTGTGTAGGATTTTGAAATATTTGTGTTTAATGCTAATATTTGTGTATGCGGTGACCGATGGAGTCTTTTTTAGTTTCCAAGGCGTCGATCCAATTTGATTTTCATTTTCCAATGACTTCTGGGTGTCCTTTGAGATCATGAGTCCAAAGATCAGTTTGGATTCGCAAAGGAAGTGAATTTAGGAATGTGAAGATTTGTTATATTTAACTTGAATTCTTCGCAATGCCCAATTGCGTTTTTGAGAAGTTTATTCGAGAGAAGATTTTTTACAACTTACAAGTTTTAGAGAAGTTATTAAAATACTGGTGCATAGATGTCAAAAGTCAAAGTTCCAATGGATTTATCTCAATTTTGGAGTCAAAGATTATTTTTGAAAACATCATATTTGTAGGTTGTCAAAACTCTCTTTAAGGTTTTCGACTAACATATTTGTGTTAGTTTTTCGTTAGATATTGTTAAGATTTTTTTAAATATAGAAAATGATGTGTCGGAAGTTTGTGCATATGATGTGATATCAACCATCATATTAAGGGTTTTGTGTACAAACACATGTAATGTTTTGCTGGTGTTGAATAACCATTATTATATGAAGTGTGTTATAGTTAGTCACTTTTGTTTTACCTCAACATTGATTGCTTGTATAAATTTTTCTTTGAAGTTAATGAATAAATTCATTTCTTCATGATTTTTTCCCACAAGTGTTTCTATGTGAAATCCTTACATAAATATTCATCATTGTTCTTCTTTCATTGTTGTTACTTATTATTATTATTATTATTATTTATTTGATTGCTATGTTATTTTTCATTTTATATTGTTTTGAAAATTTCAAGTACTTCAATTCTATTTTCCACCTCAACGGAGAGTAAGGGTGATGTTAATAATAGAATAGAGGTGCAGTTGATAAGATGGAGTGCTACAAGAGTTATATGTGATAGGAAGAAACATATCAAGTTTAATGATAAATTTTATAAAATATTACCCGATCAATTATACTTTAAGTGGGTGTTGATATTTAAATGACAATAGTTGTGAGACAAAATGTCAATATGCCGATGCTTAAATGGATGAGTGATCATACTTGAGTCAGTTACATTGGATCCTGAATTGTCTTTTATCATAGGGTGGACGTGAACTTATAGAGGCTAAGTTGGAAAAGGGAAATTCAAGTTGGTTTAGCAATGTCTATTGTCTATTTATAGAGGCATTTTTACCTTAATGTGATTCAAGTGATGACGTTAAAGAGACGGGAACAACTCAAATAATTTTGGATCGACTGTTTTATATTTATGTGATGTTGTAAATAGAGTTGAATTAATCTACAATCCCTTGTGAAAGATTGCAGATGTAATGTTTTGTTGTTCGGTACCCCCTATTTGTAATGGCATAAAGGCCGAGGTTCTATTTGGTTGCTAAAAAAAGGCCATGACTATTTTAGCACGTTCCTATCACATCCGACCTAATTCTTAGGGCATGTTTGGCAAGAACTCCAAAAATGGGCAAAATATTTTTTAATAATATTTTAGATTTATTATAAATTTTAATAACTTTATTTCACATCCAACACAAATTCTAATCTTAAAAATCAACTTTATTTCACATCCAACACAAATTCCAACCTTAAAATCAACTTTATTTCACATCCTACACACCTCCCAATATTAAAATAAATTTCTTTCCCATGAACTCTATAAAATAAAATATTTTCTCTTTCTTTACCCAAATTTATCCTCCAACCAAACAAGCCCTTAGTAATAAAAAATTATATTATTTCTTGACGATCAAAAAATTTATTTTATTTCACATCTTTCATAAACTCCAACATAAAAATTATATTACTCTCATATCCTTCTCATATGTTAGTACTATCATCAATTTCATTTCACATCTTATATAAAACTCTTAATAAACTAACTATTATTTCACATCCAACATACTCATATATGACAAATTTTACCAAAAACTTGCATTCCCACTATATAGATTCTAAGCCCTCTTTTTGGAGGATTATTTTTTGGTTGGAGAGAGAAAGTATATTATTTTATTTGTATGTGAAATAAAGCTATTTTAATGTTGAGATTTATGTACAATGTGAAATAAAGTTGAATGTTTCCTTACAATATGTGTTGGATATAAAGTAAAGTTGATTTTTAATGTTGAGATTTGTGTAGAATGTGAAATAAGTTGATTTTTATATTGAAGTTTACATTATCTGAGGCTCATTTTTTTGAACCAAAGAAGGTCTTCTCGCCAGCTGAAACCACAATAGGGGATCCCTCTCTCCCTCCCTCCCCTTACAAATGACGGGGAAGCACTGCAACTTTTAGTCCAAAAATTTCTGTTTTGTAATTGGAGATCCTGCTCTCTATGAATACATCTAAGAATACAATTTGAGCTACAATATTCTAACAATCCCAAACTACGTCATGGCTTGAGCTGCAATATATCTCAACTCAAAAAATATATTGTAGTCAATTGTATTTTATATTAATGCTATATTTTGAGTCCAATCAGATCTAGTTTTGAGTGAATAGCACAAAACAAAAAATCTGCTTTTCATAGTGTTCTATCAAGGCTTTGTAGCTTACATGTTAATTTAGAATTTCCTATTTGATTTCAATGTAACTGAAATTTTGATCGATTATTTAGCGATTCTGGTATTTTGATCAGTTCCAGTTTAATCAGTCATTATAAGTTACTGTTGTTTTGTTTCATTATTGGTTTACTCTTCAAGTCTTCATTCCCTAATTGACATTTTAAGTTGGCTATTTTTAGTCTAGAAATATTCTAGGTTGACATCCTTATAATTTAGGTCAAAGTGATTGCCAGCTTTAAAGCTTAGCTGCAGATGTTTTGTCCTATAATATTTGAAGTAAGAGAAATGTGAGCAAGGCAAGTATACATGTCTTTGTTATAGTTGGTTTTATTTTCTTGTTTTTTTCACTTATATGAATGTACCAGGAAGTTTTGAAATTTCAGTCACAATGCCACCTAATGTTCCATTGTTTGAGCAAATCCTTGTATGCAAACTCTCAACATGTTATTTAAAAACCAGATTGTTATTTAATGTAAACATTAAACATGTTATTTAGATCCAGAATGTTGTATTTCTTTTCTTTATAATGGCATTACTAGTTTCTAATTGTGTATTCCAGTATATTAGTTCATACTGATAATTGCTGTTGCAATCTCTAATAAAATCATTTGATATTATAGCTTCTAGAAAAGCAAAGGTTGATAGATTTTGCAGAAGCCCTTCGGATCAAGCTCAACTATTTTGATGAATTGGAGAATGTAAGTTGGATGCAAGTTTGTTCCTAGAATATATTACGAAGAAAGTTCATTGACACTACCTAAAAAAAGATTTTTCCATGCATAAGGCTTCCCAGCTTTGAGAAAGTATGGAAAGGGAAGTGTATTGTATGCAACATTTTCTTTATTCATAATAAAGAGGCTGTGTTCGGGATTCAAAGCTGTGACCTTCTGGGTCATGGAGGAGCAATCATTACTAATGCATCGAAGCTTACTTCTCCTTCACACTACCTAGCAAACTAAAATTGTGTAACCCATTCCAAAGGCTAGTTATTTTCATAAACCATAGACCTTAAACCTGCAATAGTGCATGTTAATTTCAAATTTAATTTACTAAAATGTATAGATCTTTTATGTGTTTTAGGTGTGTGGTGTACTTTCAGGTTTCTTCCAAATTCTATTCACCAAATATAAGTCTGGGAAATGGGCAATTTCTTCCTTTGCTGAAACGAATTGATGACTGCATTTCGTAAATTACTCCTCTTCCTTTGCCATTTCGCTTTGTTACTTCCTGCCATTACAATACTTGTATATTTGTGTATGAGCTTAGGTATTTTGAAAACAATCCGCAATATGCTGAATCTGGAGTGCACCTAGTTAAATTTCGACAACTTCAGGTAATTTTCTACCTGGTATTAAATTGAAAGTGAAGCTTTGACATATAAGCTTATAATAAAGTTTTGAGATGGGATTGTAATGCTACACTAATATTTTTTGGCAGTCTCGTGCACTGGGCATGATACGCACACATGTCCTTTCAGTTCTTAAAACAGTTTCTGCTCAGGTAATGTTCCATGTATTTCTTTAATGTTCCTGTACCAAAGTATCAACTTCTACTATTTCCTGATATTTGTCATTTTCCTTTAATGCAGGTTCAGGCAGCAGTTCGAGGTAGTGGTTCCAATAAGGCATCCATTGCAGAGGGAGTTGAAGCATCTGTTATTTATGTTCGTTTTAAAGCAGCAGCCAGTGAGGTACATATTCAGTTGTGCTCTTTCTGTTGACAACCATTTTATATCTTTGGTGCATTGCAATTTAAATCAATCAATTTCAAGTTTAGTTTCAAGTTCAGAAAAAAATCAAGTGTATTTTGGGTGTTCACTGTTTTAATAATTTGATGGAAGTTTTTTAGTTTGGAAAAGCTGAGTTTAATAAAATGCAAACTTCATCTTACCATCTAGCCTAATAACTTGTTTGGTAATTTGCAGCTCAAACCTATTTTGGAGGAAATGGAAAGTAGATCTTCTAGGAAAGAATATGCCTACGCTATACATGAATGCCATAAAATGTATTGTGAGCAGAGGCTATCTCTGGTAGGATTATGTCAATTGGCACTGTTTTACTCATTTACTGTTCGTTGATTTTATTCTTCTTGGAAGTTCACTTCTTTTTGAAAATTATTCTTAACATACTATGGTTTAGGTGAAAGGTATAGTGCAACAGAGGATATCAGAGTTTGCACTGAAAGAGTCTTTGCCATCATTGACTAGGTCTGGATGTGCATATCTGATGCAGGTGAGAAGAAATCTTTCATTTGATGCAAAACAAATTCTCAGTTATGAACACATGCATATGCACGTCCATTGATGCTTCATAAAAATAGTTGGATATGCTTTGAAGCTACTTAAGCAGTGAATTCTAGGTCATAAATAGAAGCACTAATAAGGGATGAATTAGTTTATGAACTCAATATTGAACATGGAAAAGAACCTAGGGAGTTCTGTTTGAAGCTGTGCATTATTGTGAAACATTGTAGCTGATTGCAACAAACAGCAACAAGATACCTTAATGGTAGACTAGTTTTGCAGTTAGTTACGTGAATTTCTTTTCTTTGTTCTTCCCTATTTATAGCAACACTTTTTGTAAGTGCATTGCAACTAATTGTGTTGTTACTCGGTGTGAAGATACAAATAATCTCAAAGATGATATAGATCCAAAAAATACTATATTAGAATTTAATTATTTATTTAATTATTAAAGGGGGAGGATAATTTATTTAAATATTAGATATTTAGTATTTATCTTTATTCGAATTTAAATATTTGAAAATCTATGAAAGTTAGTTATTATCTTTAAAAATATTAGTAATTATTCTCTTATTTTATTAATATTTATTTACTCTAGTTGTGGCTAGAATTCTATAAATACGCTATAATTTGAATAAAATTCTCTTTAGTTTTCTCTCATTTCTTCTCATATTCTTCCTTCTTCTAATTATTTCTTCCATTTCTTCATATACGTTTTACATCATTTGGTATCAGAAATTCAGTATTTTGTATTGTCAATTTGTGTACGACTCAAAGATCTACACATGACCATCACGTGAGCCCAAGCAAGCAGCCGCTCATGTGCGAGCTTGTGCTATTTTGTCTGCTCCGAGCACCCGCTCGAACTTGATTTGGGTGACCTAAATTGTGCTTACAAGAGGAAATAAGTCACTAAGACTTTTTAAAAAAAATATCATAAGTTAAAATTTTATGATATTTTTTTTTTAGATATTTCTTATAGGCCATATCATGATCAAATCTATCAATTTTGTTAGTAATCCTTTGAGGTATATCATTATGGTTTTTCTATACGTTATAAATTTCAAGATTTTTTATATCAATATGTCATATTGAAGCCACAACCACATTACATACTAATCAGAAAGAAGAATCAGTTTTGCCCCTGGTTAAAGCAAGATGAAACTCCACAAGCAACCTATTATTTTTCTTCTCATGACTGTTGTTCCAATGAATGATAATTCTGAATAGTATGGGGTTCATAAAAATGGGAAGAAAGCTATTCTTGAGGATAATCCAGTTATTGTGACACTTGATGGTAAATGTGTACATGACTTCAACAAATTTCGAGAAGATTTGAAAATTTTTAGAAATAATTATTTGGGAAAGCTTTATCATGTACTTCAACAAGTAAGACAGATATATAATATCATTGTTGAAAAAATATAATTACCATAAAGCAAGTCCTATAGTTAGAGAAAACTTCTGCAAAAGAATGTACAGATTTGTTTGAAGTAATTGCTGTAGAGTGTCATTCATTGAATGAAGCACAAAATATGTTAGAGACACATAAAGGCAGTGATATTTCAAATTTTATATATTTCTTGAATGATGGAGAAGGAAAAGAAATCTTTGATGGCATTGTCAAGGAAGTCAGATAAGAGGCAATTACTTAAGAAAATATATTTATTAATGATGGAAACATGGACTCACTTTCTTAAGTGATCAACTCTTTTCAAGTATAATTGAACATCATGGAGTTGTCGCATCTCCTCTAAACACCTCCCAAGATGCGCTTTTGGTTAAGTTATCGAACAAGAAAATCCCAGAATTGATATAATTTAAAGGGTCAATAAGATTATTGACATTGAAAAAGAGCAATAACTTTTCTTGGAGTATAAAAGAAGGATATCTCATGTTGGATCTGAATTTTTTTAATTTATATTTACATTTTGACTCGATAAATTTGAGTTCACTTCAAGCAAAGGAGAATGATGAAGATACAAATAATCTCAAAGATGATGCAGATCTAAGAAATTCTATATTAGAATTTAATTATTTAATTATTTAATTATTTAATTATTAAATGAGAATAATAATTTATTTAAGTATTAGATATTTAGTATTTTTCTTTATTAGAATTTAAATATTCGAGAATTTAGGAAAGTTATTATTTTTAAAAATATTAGTAATTATCTTTTTATTTTATTAATATTTATTTTCTTTAATTAGTTGGGGCTAGAATTCCATAAATAAGCCTCACATGATTGTAATTAGGAACTTTGGATGATTTGAATAAAATTCTTTCAATTATTCTCTTATTTCGTTTCGTATTCTTCCCTTTCTTCTAATTATTTCTTCCCTTTCTTCCTATATGTTCTACATCACTCGGTGTTATCAAGTCTTCCAGTTTACTTTGTTAGAAGAATTAGTTTGCCATATATTTATTTAGGCAAGATTGATTATTTGTACCTCATCTTTTAGTGGGTACTTTCAATGCTGGTGAATTTTGATATTGGTTATTATTGATTACTGTACATAATGTTGAAACTTGTAGTCTATTGTTCCCTCTGTTAATTTCACTTACGGTAAATCTTTCAGGGAGTTGGAAGTTGTGTGATTATCGGTAATCAATGCTTAAAATTAATTGAGTATTATGTCCATTGGTCGAAGTTGCAGTTTTATGAAACATCAAAATTTTTGAATTTCGGAAAAACTTTCTGAATTTCAGAAACATCAAAATTTTTACAATGTCAAACTTAGGAGGAACTCATCGGAAAAGTGAATGGCGGCTGCTTCATGTTTGTTTAAATACGTACCCCGCTTCTTTAACTTATTTGAGGTGGCAGCAATGTTTATTCACTTGGAGGTGGAAAGGTTCTATTACAATGCTTAACGAAGCTTGTGGTTTTTTCTGTCACTTTGTAGTGTTTTCCTTTTACTCAAATATTATTCTGAACCCTAAAATTGGTTTTTTATTCTCCATATATTGTCGGCATGTCTTTTCTTGCTCAAAGCTTTCTGCTAGGAAGCTATCTGAATTATAAAAATCCCATGCAGGATCAGATATGTCATTTTCTTGTTATGCCTTATGCCAGGTTTGCCAGCTAGAACATCAGCTCTTTGACCACTTCTTCCCATCATCTTCAACAGATGTCTCTAGTATGACTCCTCTAATAGATCCTTTGTAAGTTCTTGTTTCCTCTTTTATTGATATGCGTTCTTTTCAGCTGTATATAAATTTGCTACTGTAGCTGCTAGCTACTAGCTATTGTTCTCCTCTTGTAGATTGTTTCAAATATCTTACTACTTTTACTGATATGATTTCTTTTCAGCTGTATATAGATTTACTGGCTTATATATTGTCTCTTTAATCCTTTAGGACAATTTTCAAATGATTCTCCTGCAATGTCATCATAAGTTCTATTGATGCAATGCTCTATCTTTTTCATATGAATTATGGAAATAAGTACTTAGTTTCATTTTCCTTGTTGAACTTCTAAGGATTCAGTATCTCTCTTTTGGGTGCTTAGGTTGAACTTGATCTTTCTCAATATTGTTGCCAGAGTTTTTGAGCATTTTCCTCCATTTATCTCCAGCTTATCATTGAATTGAAAAGAAAGATGACTTCTTTCAAGCATCAAACAAGATTGATCATTGGCTTGAAAATTTTAAGCCTCTTTAAATGTTCTAATCTTTTATGAGGATGAATCTTGGTGCAATGATAAAGATTGCACCTTTGTGAGTAGAAGGTTGCAGGTTCAAGTTCCGGAAAATGACTCTTTTTAAAAATAAATGTAAGTTCGTACAATGGATGACCTTATCCCTACCCTCCAACGTGGGAGCGTTTGGCATGTGGAAGCCATTTTTTTTTTTGAAATTCCTAAATTTTGTCTACTCAAAGTGAAACGTTAATTAACGTACAACTTTGCTTTACAAAATTGAAGATAGATGTTACCACTTCATCGACGTCTGCTGTGCTGTTATTGCAGATGACTATCCCTTGTTAACTTGTTTCTAAAATTTGCAGGTGCACATACTTATATGATACATTACGCCCTAAGCTGATATATCAAGCAAACCTTGATTCTTTATGCGAACTTGTTGACATCCTAAAAGTTGAAGTTTTAGGAGACCAACTTAGTAGATGTGGTGAGTCACTTGCAGGACTACGCCCAACCTTGCAGAGAATTCTAGAAGATATTCATGAAAGGCTGACATTCTGTGCAAGGACCCATATTCGTGATGAGGTGTGAACTATAGATGATGTTCTCTACATACTGAATTTCCCTTTTGGTTTGATTCAACTTGATGCCTTTTAACAATTCCCTTGATATCATTTTTCTACTGAAATTATTGATGTATTCGTAAAACAGATTGCAAATTACCGTCCTTCTGATGGAGATCTCAATTATCCAGCAAGGCTAGAGCAGCTTACGGAGAAAGCATCAGATAACTCAGTAGGTTCCCTATTTTTGACATACAACATTTTCTTGTTTTGGCAGAAATAAGTTATGAGACCAAAGAAGCTCAGCATCGTGAAAAATGCTGTGGGTTGAGTAGATGTGTTGTTAAGAAAATTCTGACAGCTGATGTTAATTAAATCTTGGCCCTGTTGAACTGGTCTACTATATACCTCTAAGTGAAACTTGACTCAAAGATTTGGGGCAAAAGCCCTTTTTTTTCCTTCTAGAAATAATCTGCAAATGTTTGTGACCTTCCAATGTGCGAATCTAAAATGCATTTGGCTTCGGTTGGCTGAAAAGCTTTACCAAACCCAGTTCTGACCTAGCGCTCCATTACGGGCTTCAAGACTGTCAAGTTGTTTTTATACATAATTTTGCTATACCATCAAATCAGAATAAGTTTCTAAGGACTTCGTCTTTGGCTTAGGTTGGCTGTAAAGGTTTGCGTGCTTGACTACAATACAGGCTTCAAAACAGTCTAATTGTTTTATAATTTTGCTGCACCATCAAATCAGAATAGTTTCTAAGGACTCCCTCTCTTTTCAAGTACTACTGAACCAAAATACCTTTTATTCTATTGCTCCATTTGCAGAAAACATACATGCATATTTAGGATGAGCTGGCTTTTATCTTAGGAAGAAAAAAAATAAATGTTCTTAATAATGCTGCAGGGTGAGAATAATTCAGATATTTTTAGAACGTGGTACCCACCATTGGAGAAAACTGTGTCATACCTGTCTAAGTTATACCATTGCCTGGAACCAGCTGTTTTTACTGGTTTAGCTCAGGTCTGTAGTTTTTTTTTCTTTTTCTTTTAATGCTGTTACTCTGAGGATATTTTATATGAGAAGCATCCTTACGCGTGTATTCTGATTGATTGTTTTCCAGGAAGCTGTAGAATTTTGTTCCATTTCCATACAGGTCAGTTAGAGCTTCGCTTTTTTATTATCATTCCCATGCAGTTGTGAAGGATTGCGTGAGTTCTTATTTTCTCTATTCTATAAAATGCCTCTGTTGGAAGGAATTGAACGATCAGGCCAAGGGTTGCCCCTCTTCCCCTTGCTCTCTTTTCCCTAAGAAAACCAATAGTCATCAAAGTCTTAACTAATGTTATTATATGGGAGCTCGCTGGCCGAGTTGCCCTACACTACTGGTGCTTCCAAAGGTTATCATCTTTGTTGACCTGCATATGGAGGCTCCCCTTTAATTTTAATTTTTGCAATAACATCTTGTGTACTATATTGCATTGTTTGCTAAAAGTTGTTTCTGGTTCAAATATGTACTAATTTGTTTTTGGAAGAACTTAATTCAAAAAACTTTAATTCAATTGAATGCAAAATGTATGAACTATGGTTTCTGTCAATTTTATATCATCATCTATCCTAACTATTTGTGGATGATAGTAATCTCCAAATCCATTACAAGTTGGATTATTCTTTATAGTTTTTCATCAAGTCTTAGGCAATAAACTTTTAAATTCGAAGGTGGTTCTTGTATAGACCATCTGAAGGTAATTGACCATCGTACTAATAGTTTGCCCTTGTTTGGTTCAGTGCACTTGGGAGGTAAATTTAAAGATGTGAATTTTTTTTTGACTCTATAGAGACATAACATGGAGCATTGTAATGATGTTTCAAATCTTGCCATGATAATCATAAATTAATCTTAAAGTTAGTCTGCTATTATCATTTATCCAATTTATTATTGTAGCTTTGTCTTTTTACTTTATGATATCTAACTGCTAAGTTTAAAGATTTTTTACAGAATGCTAGCAAAGTTATCTCAAAAAAATCTTCTCCTATGGATGGACAGCTATTCCTCATTAAGAACCTACTTATTTTGAGGGAGCAGGTTTGCCTTATAATGTAAATGATCCTTCATTTGTTTCAAAACAACATAACTTTTTCCTTTTTTTGGCTAAGTATCCTTTCAGATTGCTCCTTTTGATATCGAGTTTTCAGTTACTCATAAGGAACTGGATTTCTCCCATCTACTGGTTAGTCTTATGTGTTTTCTTTTCCAGTATAGGTCATGTGATATGCATCTTCTCACATCCCTTCAACTCATCTTTGGTATATTGGATATTATTAAGTTTATGATTATGCGTGCATTATTTGATTTTTTAAAATTTCCATGACCTTGTATGTTAAACTTACAATTGTGTATAGCTATTGCTAGGTATCAACACAATATAAGAGATAAAGAAAGAAAAGATAAAGTTTGGAAAGAATTTCCTGTAATCACTTGTTTAATTGTTTTGGTCCGGTTTGGCATGGGATTAAATTTATCCAAAACACCTCTCAAAAAAACCAACCTTTTTTTTAATATTTATTTCACATCATATATTCAATATTTAAAAATCAACTTTATTTCTCATTTAACACAAACTTTAATTTTGAAAATCAATTTTTTTCTCATCTAACATAAATTCTAACCTTAAAATTCAACTTTATTTTGATTATGAAAAAACAATCAACTTTATTTCTCATATAATACAAATTTCAATCTTAAAGGTTAACTTTATTTTACATCTTACACATATCTCAATAAAAAACTTAATTTTATTTCACATTCAACATAAATCTTAATATTAAAATAATATATTTTTTTAAATAATATTTTTTTTTTAAATAATATCATTTCACATCATAATATTAAAATAACTTCATTTCTTTCTCTATTCTTAAAACAACTAAAACTTTCCAAAAAAATTACACTTACCAAACAGGACCAAGTGTTAGTTCCTCTGTTGTGGTATAGTAAGATTTTGATGTTTAGCAAGTAGTTTAAGTTTATTTTTACTAATAAGATTGTTTAGTAACTTAATTACGTAGGCTTATTATTGCTACTATTATTAGCGTGATCAAGTTGAGGATAAGTAGAGAGTTTTCACCTCATAGTTCTGGATTGAGGACAAGATTCTCTCGTTTTGAAGTCATACAGAGATCATGATGTGAAGAATGAGATTAAAGAAAATGCAAAATTCTTTTTTTTTTAAGTTTATGAAATTGTTGGAAAGTTTTTGTTTATTTGAGAGTAAATGTGTGATTGATTTTGGTTGTTAGAATAGGGTTGGATGTGTAGTAGAGCACTTGAGACACATTTTAGAATAAAATGCTGATTGATCGGTTGATCGATATTTCGACCATTTGAACCTCCAACAGATAGCACTTTGATCAATTAGTTGATTGGACCAAGGCTAATGTGCAACAACAAAAGTAGTCGTTGAGGGCTCTAGTATAAATTGTTTTTGAGTTGGGTTTATTTTTTTCTTGGCCCTTTGTGAATATCAATTTCTCCTTCCTCTTTAGCTCATTCTCCCACCATTCTCAAGTGATTAAAGCTTATTCAAGGCAATTCAAAAGCGATTTGAAAGTTATTAAGGGAGATTGAAGTGTTCAAGTGCTTTAGGTCACATTGACCCTTCTTCTAGCTTCTAAGCTCAATTCTGAGGAAGAGTAACTTTTTATTTCATTCTTGAATTTTTTATCTTTTTTAGAGTAGCCCTCACTTGTTTAGGTGAGGTGGCCTCTAACTAAGGATGGAGGAGGTTTTTGGTGTTCCCTCACTTTGTAGTGAGAAGGGCCTCTAGTAGGTAGCTGGAGGAGGACTTGTACAGATTTCTCCATCTAAATCAAGGAGAGTTGTTATAGTGGAATTTTTCCAATAGGGGTGAAGTGGAGTAAGCTGAAGGACAAGCCAAGCTATGTTATATTGTGCATTTCTTTTATTTCTTGCACTTTACCTTTGCGTCCGCTTGTGCATGTTTAGATTTTCTTGTTTTATTAAGGTTTTCATTAACCCTATATATTATGTAAATTAAATCTTTTCCTACCGCCTCCCCACTAGATCTTTCACTAACCATGTCTTTGTGGAAGCCTCCATAAGTATGTGTATGTGTGTATCATGGATATAATTTTCAAATTTCTTAATGGCTGCTTTTTACTTTCCAATTCAGTTGTTCAGGGCATGCATAAAATGGTTGGTAATGTAGAAGGTTTAAACATCTCAAAAAATGATTGGAAAAAAGTAGATTTTATGTTGCAATTCTTTTACACCATGGTGTATTTTTATGTCACACTTCTTCCCGTCATCTATTGTCTTACCTTGCACTTGATCTTGTCCTCTTCCTCCACCTCCAGTATTAGGACAGGATATATTGATTAATTCAGGTAATTTAAAAACATTTTCTTGTTCTAGCGAAAGCCTCTAAATAGTTCTTTCATTTTGTCAATAAATCAGTTTCAATCATTCCAATTACTCATGTGCATGAATTTCTTGTGAATGTACATGCTTTTTATTAAATATAAATAAATTTTGTAATTAAATAAAAGAGACACGATGATGCTTCCTAAACTCCCAACATCACACTTAAGCTAGACACAGAACTGGACAGATTTACAAATCTCTTCAACTGGCTAGGTTTGGTGTAATGGCAGTGGATGGCTAGGTATTATTCTGGAATTGGCGTTTAGATGCTAACCTTACTAGCACAACTAAGGTGAATTCTTTGAAAAGATATCACATTTTTTTGCTGTCTACCTGGACTTCTAGTGCTTTGTTTAAATTGAAGTTTTCGTTGAGAATGACTTACATTTATCAATGTTAAACTACCTTTAGATGACAGTATCTTCATTGTAAAATTTGTTACCATAAATTTCTAACAATGTAAACACGGCCTTAGAACTAATTAAGGTAACTGATTTGTACATTATGTTTTACTGTTTTCTTGCAACTTCTGCATGTTTGTTAATGGTTGTTTTGAATATGTTCGTTTGCTCTTTTAGGAACATTTAAGACGGATTCTCAGAGGTCAAGCTTCTGTATTTGACTGGTCAAGGTCAACATCACTTGCTCTGACCTTATCTCCTAGAATTCTTGAAAGTCAGATAGATGCTAAGAAGGTAATGTCCAAATGCTTCAATTAAGATTTCTAATAACTGACTGAAAATGTTTGCCATCTTCTTAAAAAAGTTAGCATCCGCAGCCTGTTGGTTGGTAACTAATTTTTTCTTTGCAGTAAAAATGTAAAGTTGTAATATCCTATTGCAGTACGTGCATTCTAATTCATTACTTTGTACAGAACAGTAGTGAGAACAATCATGCCTGATATAAATAACAATGTGTGCTTTGGGCTAGTCTTTATAGAAATTTGAAATCAGATAAATAATGAGACGAGCTTCCTTTTCATTGAGTGTGTAGAGAGACTCTGGTTGGTACTTCATTTTGCCTGCATGTTGAGAGGCTGCCATTGGTATCTCATTTTGCCTGTTATGTTATCCCGTAGCACGTATGTTCTGTTCCATTTTGTTGACCTAGATGCATTCTTATTCCATAATCTATAGTTAATTGGCTGCCTGGCGCATTTCATGTTCAACTTTACTTGGACCACTAAAGATGTCTATTATTAATTTGTTATTTGTTCACCTTTTTGGTCTTGGTTCTTTATAAGAACTTTCTGTGTCCTTTCCATACATGGTTTTATGCTTTTCTGGAAATTTCATTCAAGTTGTCGAAATCTCTTTAGATTTTGTACTTTGCTCAAGGATCTGTGGCAAATCAAGTTTGAAAATTAATTAGGGGGTCATTAGTGGCACTCTGATGAGAAAATCATTTCATGTGTTCTTGGTGATTGAGCTTTTACGTGTTTAATCCATTATTGTAGTTGCAAGATCATATTATTCATTGTTGTACCTATGTAAAGAACTCTAATGTATTTGCAGGAATTGGAGAAGAGTCTCAAAACAACATGTGAAGAGTTTATAATGTCTGTCACTAAGCTGATTGTGGATCCCATGCTTTCATTTGTAACAAAGGTAATATAAATATCTAGTTTAGCCAGCATAAATGCATCGCTGATCTTAAATTGGAGTGAAAAGAAGTCCTTTTAATTGACGAGGTTCTTCATTCTCTCTACAGTGAGTAATGACTTGTCAAATTTAGATATATTGGGGTCGTGTATAGTTGATTATCTACGTGATACTCAACATTGTGAAAATACACTATAAAAAATTGTGAAAATATGTAGCTCCAGATGCAATTAGGAAATGGGGATAGCTTTTATAGAGAATTAGCCTCGTCTCAATATCAAGATTGTTGCATTGTGACCTACAGTGTATAGGTTTGAATATAGTCCAAGCAATCACTCGGTTATGCTAGTCCAAAGCTGCATTAGTATTCTTCATAGCCTCTAACTGTGGCTCTAGATTTACCTGACCGGAAAATTGCTATCAGCTGATTTTGTAGTTCAAATACTTTTATAGTGCAACACTATGGTAGCCTTGCTTGATAATGTTGCCTTAAGTTCCGAAAAACAAAAGAGGAAGTTATCAATGAGATCATTTGAGATTTTTTCTTCTTGGGCCTTCTAATGCATGTTTTCTTTGGTTCAGTAATTATTTTTCCTTTACTTGTGAACAAACCAGCATAATATATTTCTTCTTTAATGTGCCAAAAAGCAACTGCTTAACGTAATACTTGATGACATCTTTCAGGTGACAGCAGTTAAAGCTGCTCTTGCTTCTGGTGCTCCGGATAAGAGACAGGATCCTGTCTTGGCAAAACCACTGCGTTCACAGGCATTTGCTTCTCCTGAGAAAATGACAGAGCTAATTCAAAAGGCAAGAAACTTGTGGCAATTTTGAACTCATCAAACGTTTTGCTTGTTTTAATTTAATTTCCTGGGCCAGGTTAGCAATGCTCTACAACAGGAGTTGCCTAAAGTAATGGCAAAAATGAAACTTTACTTGCAGAATCCATCAACTCGGATGATCTTGTTAAAACCAATCAAGTGAGACCCCTTTTATATTCTACTTTTTACTATAACCATTATTAGTTAAAAAAATCAAGTCAAGTTTCGAAGACTATTCAAGCATCTACTAGAAACAAATGTTTCATGGATGGAAGTTTTGAATGCAAGAAGTTACCACCAATGTGGGTATTTTAAAAGGGTGGACATATTATATTTCTCTTTAGTAGTAGAGTGTTTGTTTGAAAAGCAAACCTCAATCTAATTCCTACTGCTGCATGGCTCCCACCAATGTAGGGCTTTGTAAGGGTTGATGTATGTAATCACTTAGTTGTTTTATACAATTCAGCTTCAGACTGAAGAACGCACAACTTAGAGCAGCAATGAGTCAGGCTTGAGATGGGTTTATAGAAATCATAACCAACCTCATTAGTTGTATGCTAATCGCTCTGTTCGGCAGGTATGACAATAAAAATCCATACCTGTCTGCTCTTCTCAAGTTTTCAAATTCATATCCTAAGCCTATCATCTATGAAGTGCGAATATGATGCGGTAATATTGATACAATATGATACAAATACGATAATATGATAAACTTAAAAAAAGTAGGATATGGATACGTCAGGATACGGCTATTATATATGTATGTATAATGTCATATTCTCATATTTAAGATATAGTTTTATGGTAGATGAGAATGACTTATACAACTTATTACTATTAATTTCAAAAGGATTAATTACTGAATTATAGTTAATGCATAATTACTGTTTGGTCTACGATTTTTAAAAAATTATTAAAAAGTTTTTATTTTGAAAATATTATAACATTAAATGTCCCTATAAATTATGATTATTATATAACAGGTCCCTACTCAGATCCAAATCTATTTAAATTTAGATTAGATCACACCTCGGATTAAACCAATTGTTCTAATTTTTTTTTTCTAATTTGAAGTATCGGAAAGTATTGGGAAGTATCGGATAAGTATTAGATGTTTAAGAAATTAAAATTAAAATTAATATGCCATGTGGCGTATCGGATACATATCGGTAGAATATTACATGATATCGTTATCTGATACGGATACAATCCGGATACATTAGATTTCATGAAGTATCAATGCTTCATAACCTAACATATTAAGTATGAATCGCCCAAGCCTACTATATTAAATATGAATTTGATGTTTATAGATATTTGGGTTGGGTCAGTGGGTTTAAGTCAGGGCATGCTAAACTCATTTGAGTATAATCTGTCATCTAAACATGACCCATGAGGTCTACTAATGCATTCTTATTCTTGTATAAAACATTATGACTTCTAAGGCACTTTATGCTGCTTTAACTGTTTTACCGTGGCTTACTCACAAATAACCTTTTGGTGGGTTTTCCTTTGATAAAACCTTGCTTGGTTCATGTTAAAAATCATGTCTATTTGCTTGGCCAATTTTTCTCTAGTCCTGTAAACGGGTTGGGTTCGGATTGGATCAACCTTGACTCAGATCTAAATCTATTTAAATTTAGATTGGATCACACCTCGGATTGAATCAACCTTAACCTGGATCCAACTCAAGTCAAATCTAGATCATCACACAATTTCATATATACAATCTCAATTTATTTCAAAGCAATTGATTGATATATTAGTTATGAGATAATATTATTTTAATAGTTGAAAATCTATTGATTCATTTTTCAAAAGTGTATCTCAATTTTTTGCTTATTGATAGAGTGCCACAATTAGCATCTATCAGCAAGACATTGTGTTTTAGCAAAAGTGGTGTGACATAGTAGTTACAATAATTTACTAATTTAGATATAAGAAAAGAAGATGAATGATTTAAATACTATGAAAATATAGTGTTTAGAATAAAAAAAAAGGTTTCACTTTATTGTAGAGATAGCACTCAAGGATGCTTACACAGATATTGATAAATCTTTGACAAACTAAGTTATCTATGGTGACTCGATTGGGTCAGATATAAACGGTCGGATCACGGTCTCTTCGTAATCCGACTCGAAAAAAATAACAGATCAAGTCGGATTTGAAATCAGGTATGCGGTAAATAAAATGTATCCAGTTAACTATATTTTCAAGTCAAATCTCAGATCAAATCAAGTCAAAATCTGACTCATTTATAGTCCTATTTTTCTCCCATTTGGACGCATTTTCTTGTATATTTGGTATCTATGGATATATAAAAATTCATATTAGCTGCCTTACTGCAGGACAAATATTATTGAAGCTCATGTTCAGTTACAAACGCTGATCAAGACTGAATATTTACCTGACGAAGTGCATGGTATTGGCATGCTTTCTATCCCAGATCTACAGTCACAGATTGACAACCTTCTGTAAAAGAAGGAATTATTTACTACAGTAAATAAAAAAAAGAATTATTTACTACAGGATATAGGTCTTCAATAATTTGATATTAGTTTGTTATTCTACTCTTGTTCTTTGTGAAGTTTCATATGCATAATTGTTTATATTTTGTGTATTTTCTAGTGACCCTTGAATTTTTTGACCTTGATAACTGGAACTTCATTATCGATATCGTTTGACTCAAATTGAAATCGAGTCGATTTTTGTTCCTGAAATTTGATATATATTTTTTTCTTGTATGTATAGGGATTTTCATCAGTGTTTATGTACTGTATACAAAAATTACATTCTCGTCTTCAATATTATACCGTTTATGCTAACTTTTGAAAATTATAAATATACATATTTATATTAATATCGAGTCAATTACAATTAAATTGATTTCACTTTAAATGAGTTGGCTTCAAGAGCCGCAAAACATTGAAACGATTTTGAATTGAGTAAAATAAAAATGAATTGTGAGTCTTGAGTTTTGAGTAAAATTGCCACTCATAATAATGGCTTTTAGTTGTTTCAATTTCAATGATTATCTTTTTTTACGACTGATTTTTTTTTTCAATTAATTCAAATGTCTACTTGATAATTTACTTCAAATTATCGTTTAGTTTAAAACTGGAAACTTTTTTGTTATTACTCAGTTTTCATTCTATTTGTCGATAAGTTATCAATGAAAATGAGATCGACTCAAATCAAAACTAATGAAGTTTATAAATAAAATTTATATTATATATAAACTTATATATATATATATATATATATATATAAAAGTTTAAAACGTTATTTGGGCACGATTCATCTCTTGAATATATTTATAGTCAAATCAAATCAGGCTCAATTAGAAATAAAATCTTTGATTAACGACTCACCAAAATAAAGACTCGGTTCTTCTTTAGACGTAATTGATAGTTGGAAGAGCATTCTTCCACAGCAGCTTTTTCGTGGCAGCAACTGTTGCAATTTTTTTTTTTGTTGAAGGAAACTATTTTTTTTTCTTTCTAACATCTTAGGTTTTGATTTAGAAATGCTAATTTTTTTTTTTTTTTAAAAAAAGTTGTGAAATTTGATCTCTATTTTTAGGCTTTCTCTTGCCTCTAAATATTGTAAATTAAATATTTATAAATTTTAAAATGAAAATGACTTGCTCGTGACTCTATTTATAAATTAAATATCTACAAACCTTAAATTTTCAAATAATTATATACATATATGAGAAGTTCTTGAAATTCTCTCTATTTCAGCGGAGACGAGCTCTTATAGAATAAATATATAAAAAAGTTTAATCTTCAACCTTAAAAACATTAATATTTTATATTAGATGGATAGTAATAAAAATAATTTAAAGAAAAGAATTGAGAGAAATAATACTAAGAAAATATAATGAAAATATGAAATAATGTAGATAAAAATTAAAATTGAATTAAAAAATTTTTAATTAAAATAATTAGTAAAAATTATTTTAAAATTTTATATTTTATCACACATCTGAATTGAATTAGTTTAGTTCTATGAAAACTATACATGAGACCTAGGAATCAAACCATGAAGTTCTAAATATTTTAAAAATTAAAATTAGCTCAAATGAATTTAAACAATTTCTAAATTCATTGGTTTAATTTGATTTCGAGTAATTTAATTTCTAATTGATTTTAAATTCTTTGGGCCTAATTGCACACTCTTTTTTTGAGAAGCGCTATTTTTTTAGACATAAATAATAATTATTAGTATTTTAAATTTATCATAAAATTTAATAATTTTTTTTACATTTAATATAAATTTTAAATTTAATAATTAAATTTATTTTATATCTAACCTAAATTTTAATTTTAAATAAAATTTATATTATATTTTATATATTTTTTGTTTTTTTTCCGTATTAATTTTATAAAATAAAATATTTTCTCATCAATTACCTTAAACTAACAGCCCTTGGAAAATCAGGCCGGTGGACCCCGCCCCTTAACGTCACGGAGGGAGGACCGAATTCAAAAAGCAAACCCTAGCCGACCGCTCCGCTGCACCTCGCTGTACCTCACGTGGGGAAAGACGCCGGCGAAGCCGTTTCCGACGGTGAGTGCAAAACCCCATTTTCTTCTTCCTTCCCATAACCTTTAGCTGGTTACCTCTGCCTCACCAGAGTAATTGCTGCTTCCATCATCCGACTATTCACCTTACAAGCCGCCTCTTCTTTAGGAGGCTGCCGGACCCTGAGCCTGGACTCATCGGAAGAATCTGTGGTAAGGTTCGTTTGCTTTCCTTTTTTTCTCACTATTCTCTAAAGACTGAGCAAATGGCGTGTCAGTGGGCGTGATTTAACTTTCACTTCTGTAATTTTTTTTCTTTCAATTTAGCTAATTAATAGTGTTGAAACACACGGTGTATGTTTAGATATCTGAAAGAAGATTTCAGAGCTAGACCTTGTAGCCATGGCGAGCAGCTCACAGAAGGACCTCTTCTCGTCGTTGATCGCCGATATAAGAAACTATTCTGGCAGTGATCCTCTCCGTCCCTGGATTCAGTAAGCTATGAGTTTGAAGTCATGATTAAGCTAGACCAAGTTTCTTTCTATGCTTTTCTCCTTGTATTCCGTTAATCAAAAAATTTTTATCACCTTAGAGGCATTCTTAAAATGCGCGAGGCTCTGCCTCCTCATGTTCTCAGCGAGAAGCTCCCCAGATTCCTTCAGAAATGTGCTGAGGCCTTTGAATCTAACCGCCGCTACCGAAATGATTCAAGATATCTTGCTGTATGGATCCAATTGGTAATGCAACTGTGAAATTATCCTTTTTGTAGAAGCCATTGTATTTTCAGATTTGCATGTTATATAATTGTTCATATTAAAATTTTTGAGTTCATATATGTTTTATTTCTTTTCTGTTTGCGTAAGAGCTACTGTTTTGCTCTATAACTTTGAAGGTGGAAACCAACTAATTTGTATGCTTATAACATTTTATGGCTCAGGAATTCACTTTGTGTTCTAATATTTCCCGATTAAAGGGCCTTTTTTAATCTGGCATATATGACTAATATATCCAGTTCTAATTTGTTGTAAGAAATCACTTGCTTGTATGTTCATTAGGAAATGTTCTTTTATACCCTATAGTGTTCTAGATGCGGGACAAGGTCTTTGGTTTTTATAACTGAAGCCTTTGTATTTGTGTATATTAGATGGATTATGTTGAAGATGCTAGAGTGATTTTAAGAAAGATGGAGAAGAGTGAAATTGGTACGAAGCGAGCAAAGTTCTATACTGCCTATGCCTTGTTCTATGAGAAAAAGAAGAGATTTGTCGAGGCTGAAAAGGTGTTTCATTTGGGTGCTCAAAAGTAAGGTCAACCATTTTTTTTCTCATTAGTTGATCTATCATAGCTATAGCCTTAGCAGGCCTTCAGTGGCGTGCAAAACACAGATTTATGATATTACTGTTTGTGTTTCTGCAAAGCTTCGGCCCTTGTTTTATTTTAGGGCAAATTACACCCAGGTCCCTGAGTTTAACGCTTAATATTGCGCAGGTCCATGTTTTTAAATTTATAACCTCGGGGTCCCTGAGTTTTAATAAATATCAAATGGGTCCTTTTTATTTTTTTATTATTAAAATTTTTTAAAATTACCATTTTATCCCC
>JAEMOT010002078.1:46373-62931 GCA_019297695.1 Apostasia ramifera
ATTTTAAAACGTGGACCTGCGCGATATTAAGTGTTAAACTCAGGGACCTGGGTATAATTTGCCCTTTATTTTATACCTAACTACCTGTTGTAGCCATGGCCAATTAAATCTTGGTTGTTCTGCTGCATTAAAATGAGTGTACTTGGTGTTTGTGATTTATCGTTTTATCAGTTTCTGTTCTGAATCTAAAATTGATGATGTTTGCAACAGTTATCTGTTTATGATTTTATTTTTGATTAAAGACTTTTTCGTGAGAAACAAACTGGGGTTGTTGATTTAAATTCAAACTTTTTTTGATATGTATCCTAGCTCCAAGCTTGAAGTATTTTATTTATCTTGTGCAATTTCCCAAATCAAACTAAAGTTATAATAGTTGTCATGTTTTACCATAAAAAAAAATAATATTTCATATTTGTCATGTTATAGATGACTGCAGATCCTATTTCTAAACGTGGAGGTATTCAGCCAATACTAGACATGAATATTGACATAGGGAATTGACTTTCTTGACCCGACCTGATCTTTCAAATTCTATGCTTGGGCAATGATACAAGCCTGATTCCTTAGAGTTTGCCTGACCGAGCCTAACGTGATTGAGTGGCATAGTCACAGGCTTGATATTCATGATTTTACCTGACTTGACCTTACGTCAGTATATTTTTAGGCTAAAGTATGTTAGCATTTATTCATCACATGTATGTCCTTTGTTATTCTTTTTTATTAGTTTGGCACATTGTTTTCCCTGTTCAGTTTCTCTTACTCTAGCTTGACTGTCTGACAATTTTAATTGTGTGCTTTAGGTTTGTTTTTCTATCTATGAAATTATATAGATTTTAAACAAGAATGAACAATATTAGCTCTAGTCGGGTTTGGCCTACCCGGCCCATCCATCAATTGTTTCAGGCCAAAAGGGGGATAAAGCTCCAGCTTGGGTTGTTGGGCAGGGATGAAAATCTTTAGGGGTTTCACCTGACCAAACCTCCATTCCCTAGGCTAATAAGCTTTGTTGTGGCAGAATTTGAGGGGCCGTAATCACTAAATTATGCCTGTGGAATGCATTTAGCACTTTAAGGTATTGCATGATTAATGCTGGGTCATCAAATGCACTGCTCTGGAGGTGCTAGGAAAATATAAATTCCAACTCATTTCCATATGATGACCTTTGTAAACTTTTACTGCTTTTAGTTAATGAAGAGCATTCACCGCATGCGTTAGCATACATTATCTAACACTCTTCTTGCTAAATTATATTAAGCCTTGCAGAACCTCTGGATGAGCTGCAGAAATCTTATGATCAATTTCTTCAGCGGATGAAGGTCCTCAAGTTGCGAAGAGCAAGAGTAATACTTGTCTCTATGCGTCCTATTCTTTCTATTTTGGTTTGTTTGCGCATTTTGACTGTTGAGGTCTGTTTTCCAATTCCAGAAGGCAATGAAGAAGACTGGACAAAAGACTTCTGGTGGTATCTCTTTTCCCTCAAAATTATTTACCGAAGTTTGTAAACAATGACTTGTGTGTTTCTCATGGAATATTTAACCTATGGAAATTCCAAATGATGGTTTATACTCAAAAAGTAAAACCATATGTTGAAGCAAACCTGAAACTGGCTGACTTCTTCAACAGTATTAGAATCTGAACCCAACCTGTACAAGGATTAACTGATTGTCCGGCTCAAGCATAATTTTGTTCCAATTAACCAAATTTCTGGTTTTAGACCATTACCCTAGCTTCTTTAAACATTGTTTCTTTTAAAAATTTCAATTATGCTTCAGAAAATTACTTTGTAAAATAAGAAGTTATAAAATAATACTTCCTAATTTCTTATTTATCAATAATAAAGACTCATATATGAGATTAAAACAATTCTTAAGCTTACATCCTAAAATATTCCACCAAGTAACATTAATAAGCAATCTCCCACTTAAGAGTATAATATTCATCTTAAAATTATTTAACAAAGTAAAATCAAATGAAAACGTTCATAAAACTAAGTCATCAAACTAAAAGGAACATATGTTCAAAGAAAAACTTGCCTTAGTTTACAGCTTTTGAAATAGTGCATCAATTAAGTTCACTATTTTCAACTAAATTAATACCTACAATGCATAGAATTTTAAGCTTCTTTTTTCAGTGATTTTTTTTTAAATATGTTGCATATACACTTACAAGATAGTTGACAAGTCAATTTAAAAGAATAAAAACTAACAACGGTTAACATAATCAAAGCAATTATAAAAGAAGGAAAACAAGGGTGGAAGAAGAAGAAGAAAAGAGGAGAAAAGGAAGGAGAAAGGGAACAGAGAAAAAAAGGTGGGAGGAAGAAAACAATGAGAAGAAGAGGAGGAGGAGGGAGGAAGAAAACGGAGAGAAGAAGAGGAGGAAGGAGAAAGAAGATAGACGAGAAGGTTTGAGGAAGAAGGAAGAGGCGAAGATATCTTAGATTTTGGAGGGAAAGAAGGCTGGTGGTGGTACGGTGGTAGCTCCTTGACGTGAGAGAGGTAATTAGGGCATGGGAGGCAAACACAGGAGGCGCGATGGAAAGCAATAAACAATCTTAAAAGTTTAAACCAGTCCCATATGTTAAAACAAGAATTGGTTTTATAAAAACCTGAGTCGAAATCATTTAGGATTGAACCGTGTTCGGAAAGCATCCCGCAGTATCTGGGAAGTGCCTTGAATTGTTTGAACATGTTCGGACATGTCCTATATGTATTTTTTAAAAAAATTAGATGTGATTTTTTAGCGTGTCTGACACGTGCCCTCGCTGTGTCTGACATGTGTTTGATACTACCACTGAATTTTGTTTGAAGTATCCATGCTTCATAGCATTGAAAGAGTGGTTTGCAATTAAGAAGGTACTTGGAAATGCCAAAATTTAAATAAACATATAGATTAAGAATAATATATCTAGAACACCAAAATAACCTCAATATAAACTACTGACAGTGGTGCTAACCAACTCAACTTTTATTATATCTTCATTGTCCTAAACAAATGTATACATCTCAACGAACAAGGCCTTCTAGTTTTCCGCCATCACCTGCCACCATCCTTGGTTTGAGAACTTCAGAATGTGAACCAAGTATTCGACCGGTAGTAGTAAAAGATGATTTGTGTAAGTTGATGCACTAGTATGGCCAAAATATATCATGCTGTAGAAAGCAAATATTGGATACTTAGAAGAATTAGATTTCTGCCACATCAAAATGTCGAAAGCCTCAAAGGATTAAACTGCGGAACTTCACACTGCTCCGTAGCATTTTCCTACTCTGATTTGTTATCCAGTGTTACTTGACCCACTTTCTTATCTATATAATGAAATAATCCCCAATGTTTTCCTTATCACTAACTTCAGTATTAATTGGCTTTTCAAAAGATACTGTTGAGGGCATAGTAGATGTAGGATGAGATTCATGTCATGATTGATTCGACAAGTTTTACGCTGGCTGTCGACTACCTAACGCAACCCTCCGCGTTTCTCATCCGGGACTTGGGACCCGGCAAAGGCGCGTTAGAAGTAGGATGAGATGAGCTCTAAAAATCAAACATGGAATTCAAGGTTGCTCCCCCCTCAGATGCAACACATTTCTTTCCTTTTTCAAGTTCACAGGATTAATCAATGACCCGTCTACATGTTCTATTTTTGGCTTTTGGGTCAAAAATTATAACAATAAATAGACTAACATTGATATTTCAACATTTCCCCAATGTTTGTCATTCTTTTCTTTGTTCTAGAATCCCTTGAACTTGCATCCAAATCATCACTTCTTGGAAATAATAATAACAACAGCGTAGATTTACTTCATGCTTGTGTTGGTTGTGTCATAAAACGAAATTTCAGTGGCTTCATAAGAGATTTTTAGCAAACGTAGAGCATAATTCTAATCAGTGTCATTGGGCACAATTTTAGCTCCAGCAAGCTCATCCGTAGCTTGCTATCCTATGATTCTCACATATCAAATGATCTTTAAACTTTAGAGCTGTCTCCAAAGTTGAGGAGAGTTCCATCTATTTTACACGTCTAAAAATACAATACTAACACTTTCCATTCTTTCGTTCTATGCGCAAATCCTTGTATTTATGCCTTTTTTTTTAACTAAAGCTTCTTTTCTTTTTCTGAAATTTTGACTGCACATACTTTAAGTGCTGAACGAATCCTGGAAAGCCTTGTTTTAGGCTTTTAGCATGCCTAATGTTTGCTCTGTGATGCATAATTCGCTGGGGAAGGAAATGAGAAACAGAGAAATCCGAATAAGAGGAAGATGAAGGAGAAATAGAAAAAGGAAGAAAAAAATGAGAGGGGGACAGGAATTGGGGAGTTAATATCTTTACTGAATACATTGAATTCTCCAAATTTAACGGGCAAGTTCATAGAGATTGCTGAAACAATGGAAGATTAGAAACACACTTTGCAGAACTGTAAGAGTAAGATCAAGATGATATTATATGTAACAAGGAAAAATATCAACGTCTTAAATAACAATATATTCAATATAAATAAACAATATGTTGCTGTTATTTTATATAATCTTCATATTTTTGTAAATTGATTTGAAGAATTTAAATGCTGACTGATTATTATATGTAGTGCAGGTGATTTTTCTCATAAAATGCTAACAAATATCAATCTTCATAAAGCTGTTGAACAGGAATATTCAGTAAGAGATTCTTCAAGACTGCCTTGGAAAAGAAACTCAGATGTCAACAGGTCAATTCCTATTTGCAACGACTCGACATTGGAGCTAGAAACTGTGCCGAGGGGTTCAAATGAGGCTGATGCAAAATCGATTTTGGATGGATGTAGCATTGAGGTTTTCACAGATGATAACACAGCGGACGGAGCAGAGCTACAGAAACAATTGGTTGGAACTTGCAACGTAGTTGCTGATGATGACGACGATGATGATGAGGACGATGGCAATGAAAACAAGATTGATCTTGGTGTCAGACTAAGAGGGGACACAGTAATTCGAAGACTGAGGGAGGATACTGTCATTAAGAAATTCGTCGGTTCGACGGTTTTCGATGAACCAAAGGTTGAAAATGCATGCCATCATGGTTTGGTGGATCCCACAATCAACCTCAAGCAGGCCATGGATGATATAAACAGCATGTTTGGGAAGCCACTCAATTTTGGTAAGGCCAGAAAGAAGAAGAAGAAGAATCAAAACAATCCGGTCGACGGCAAATCGGCTGGGGGAGACATGTTTTTCATTTTGCCTGATGCGGAAATGGAGAAGAATTCGACGGGTGAAGGTGATCTGTTCGAGCCGACTATATTTACTAAAGAGGCCATGAATGAAATCAATGAATTGTTTGGGAAAACTTTGGATTTTTAGAACCCTGAGATGATTTTTAATTTCGAAGTATGCTGTTGTTGACCATTTGCGGTAATTATCTGATTTGTTTCTAATTTTTCTTTTAATTTTAGAATTACCATAAAAAATTATGCTTCCAAATTGATCTCGAACTAGAATTTTCACTTGTTCAAATTTCATAAAACTCGGTATTATTGAAATATTTCACTAAAAGCTCTGTTTATAGGTGAGTTAATCTCACTCTAAAATAAAAGTAATTAATATGAGCTTAAATAATTTAGCTAAAAAGCACAATAAATAAAAATGATTTGAATAATTTAAAGTGCCTCAAATCAAGCTAATTTTCATATACACTATTCACAAATATATATATATATATATGATCTTAACATTATCGTATTTATTAAAGAATTGAGCTTTTAAAATATATTTAAACTCATTCATTAAACTTAATGAATAGATATAAATGAGTTTTTATTGAGTCTAAGAGCTGTTTGTTAGTTTACAGCCCTAGTCTTAAGACTTCAGCTAGGGAGAGAGAACACGAATGAAATCTACGAAGGCGTGCGGGCTTAATCCTCTTAGTGCTCTACGAGCCGTTTATGTATTAGATTACATTCTCGAAGGTCGAACCCTAACCAGAATCTCCGGATAAAGCTGGTGTCGAGCCCAAATCGGGAGAAATTGAGCTAACTTGCATTCGAAGATCGTGTCAAATTCAATTAACAAAATATTTATTTTACATAAATTCATTATATTTTTTAAGTTATGAAAATAAATTATAATAATTTATTAAAAAAATTTAATTTAGTACCATAGCAAAATAGCTACAGTGAATTTATGAATTTTTTAAAAACTAAATTTCAAAAAAAAAAAATTTAAATCCAAATTACCACTTTTCCCGCCAAAAAAATATAAATTCTTAAATATTCCAAATATGCAAGACGTACAGTGTTTCCAGATCCTACCGACCTACCTTAATAACATATTAGACTACATCAATTCATAATAAATTAATTTTTTTTAAATAATATAATAAATAAATTTATTATTATAAATATTTGATACTATTGTTGATGAATAGTATTATTTTGATAAATTTTTTAAAAAATAGTAATTTACTAGTTCAACTGATTTGATGATTGATTTGGCTGGTTCGACCATGAATTGAATGATAAACTTATTCATAGTCTGGTCAAGCTTTTACAACATTGAAAACATACACAACAGATATGATAGAAGTAGTAATATTATTTTTAGTACATAATTTTGTTGAAAAGTATTCTATAAGCTTGATTTAACTTGAAAATCGATTCGAAATTAAAAATTTTAATTTCAAGTTAAACCTGTCTCATTTGAAATCAACTTGATGCCACTCCCAATACTATTTGAGGACAAGATTATACTTTTATAGAGAACTTTTGTATCAAAATTGTGAAAAAGGTTTTCAATGACATTTAACATGGTCAAAATAAATTCTTTAGCGACTAAAAGTCCACTAAATTAAGGATCAATTTATACAATTCTCAATATACCAACTAATTTTATTTAATATTCTCACAATTAATTAATTTTATTTTTTATCATATATATATTTATCTCAAAAAAAATTTAAAAAATAATTATGACCAATTTAGGCTCTAATAAATCGAAGGCAAGGCTTCATGATTTATACCTTTTTCCCTAATAAAATATACAAATTTTTAATTTAAAATACATGTAAAATATTAATTTTTTTGCAAATCTATCAAAGATTTGATATACAATTTAATCTTGGATTGTATATTAATATGTGACTTATCAAGTTAATTAATTGTGATTTTATCAAAAATTAAATCAAATAATTCACATTAATCCCAATTCACGCATCTCATGTTCTTCCAAACATAGATTACATATGATAAGTTTTTGAATTTATATATGTTTTCAATTAAAATATCATCAAATGTAAATATATATATATATATATATATATATATTAAAAGTAAAGAATATGTTGGAGTCAAACTTTTGAAAGTACAACACTTTGATTCTCTATGTTGGAGTTTCATCCCGAGTCGTTAAATTATGTTAACAATGACGATGAAAGTTCGTTGGAAAGCTTACAACACTAAATTAGCTATGTAAAGCAAGAAACTCCGACATAGAGAATGAAAAATGGCCTAGAGATTATAAACATTTTCATATTTTCAAAAACGTTGAAACTTTTTTGTAGCGAGTTCAATACCCTAGGGACCTAAATGTAATTTACCTTAATAAATAAAAAAAAATTATATATGTCATTCCTAAAGTTAAGTAGTTTACTCATTTTACCTTCAAAATTAAATATTTATACTTATCATCCTTTACTTTTAATATATAATTACAATTATCACGGCCTTATAATGATGAATGATTTGATTTTTTATATCTTATAATAAAATGAATGGCTAAAGGTAGATCTCCCCAATTTGATAGAGAGGGTGATGGTTGTAATTTTGTATTCAATGTATAAGATCACAAGTATAAATATCTAATTTTGATGGTGAAATAAGTAAAAAGCTCAACTTTAAGAATAATATACCTAAATATCTTAATAAATAATATACTTCTATCATGAACAGTATAATTAGTGTTGCTGAATAAATCAGTACAAAGATATGAGGTAATTAGGATCAACTCAAATTTAATTTGATATAATTAATAATAAACATAGAATTAAAATCAATATACTTAAAAAAATTTAAATTGAATTACTTAAGTCTCATGTATTTTCAAGTTAAAAATTAACCTAATTTAATTTTAACATACCACATCACATCAAATATAAAATTTAATATTAAAAATTAACTTTATTTCACATCCTACATACATTACTAAAATAATAACTAATTTATATCACATCCCTTACATATTCTAATATAATAACTAACTTTATATCACATCCCTCACATATCCCAATATAATAACTAATTTTATTTCATATCATTCATAATTTTTCAATAAAAAATATCTCTATCTAACTTTAATTTTAATATTGTTAAATTTAACCTTACAAACAAACAGACTCTGTGTTAATGTGAGAAGTAGGAGTACCAAGAAGTAGCGGTACGCAGAGAGCTAAGTAGGAAGATTAAGGCTCAAATGAGAAAGAAAAGCATCAAGAAGAGCACACAGAGATTTAAGGTGGGTCAGGGATAAAATCCCCTATTTTCACCGGATCAGTCGGAAGTCTTTCACTATATCTCAAGAAAGAGAGCCGCCTTGGCTCAGTACAGGGGTAAAACAGAGTAAAAAGAAAAAGAAGAAGAAGAAGAAGACGATTCAGCCGACCCCCTTGAAGTCCCGTTCAGGAGTATTTATAGTTAGCTTGCAATGATAGCCTACAGACCGCAAGCATAGGGCAAACTGGAGTTGTCTTATCAGGAGGGCGACTTCCCCCTTCTAGTGATTTGACTTTAGCTGAGGAAGCATGCTCCAGGTATGAAACGTGTACGGAGTGTGGCGGCTTGGCGGGTATGGATTGTATGGTTGTCAATCTGGAGGGGGGCGACGGCTGTGGCTTGGACCGCCTATTGGTGCTAATGTTATTACAAGAGCTGATCTTCGGAACCGAAGGTATAGCTCTTCCAGGAGGGCAATGGATGAATAAATTAGACAATCCTCGCGCTCGACGATACCAAACCTCATGGCCGCAACATCGTGGCCAATATTTGGGGAGGTCTCGAACCATCGTGAACGATGTCAGGGGACTACTGTTGTTCAATCCTCATCGATGAAGTTTGGGAAGGCTGAATCGCCGGGGTCGAGGATTGAGACCTACAAAAGTAAAGTCCACTGATTAGCGATTGATTATCATGATGGAAGATTGGCGTGCCTCTCGAGGTGCCACATGTATGGCTGAGATGCAGCGCTGGAACCACACATTAACATCAGCTCCCCGCGTTACAGGGCGTAAATATTAATATGAGTCATGGAATACGAACCGTCACGGTGGTGGATGCGCTGCCCAAGGCCTGTCAGGATAAAGTTGGGGCAGCGTCCCGCCAATCTGCATTCCTCTCCAATAGTCTCTGAAATCCTGTTACACAAGTCAGATTTAGATCGATAGCTAATATATAGAATCTAATTATACATCGAATAAGTTGTTTGTTATAACACATAAACTGGCACATTATTTTTAAATGAGTAAGATTTAGTGGTTTGAATGTACCAATGTATTAATTAGTGTAACCATTTATATGTTTCTTTAATAAACTAATATTTATTCTTTATAAATTGGGTAATAAATCAATGTTTATTAATTAATTCTTTATAATCTGGCTAATTAAATTTAAGTTGGATCGAAATTAAACTGAGAATTTTGAGAGAAACCTTCGACATATGTGATCTAGTTAAATAATGAATTATTTTTATAACATTTGTGATAATAATTTAATTTTTTATTTTTGTGATTATTTTTAATTGAGTTAAAAAGGTAATTTTTGATGTAATATTTTTTTATTTTGAGTTTTGTATAAATATTTAAAATAAAATTAGTTCTGTTTTAAGATATATATATATATATATATAATTGATGTGAAATAATAATTTTTTTATTTTTAAAATTTATATAAAATAAAGTTAATTTTAGAGTTAAAGTTTGTACAGAATTTAAAATATAGTTAATTTTTTAATATTAAGATTTATATATAATGTAATTTATAAAATTAATTTTAGGGATACATGTAGGACACAAATATTAGATTAATTTACAGATTTCACTAAATAATAAAGCGCCACATATATTGAATTCATGTAAATAAAGTTGAGTCGATGACAACAGTGAAAGCTATGCAAATATTACGAGGATCTCGAATCACCTTCTTAGTTCTTACTAAATTTGGTCAACATCTCACTCACATTAATTTTCAACTCCAAACCAAAAACCTAAATTTATTTGTAAGAGCAAATTATATATATATACATATATATATATACATATATATATACATACATATATATATACATATATATATATACATACATATATACATACATACATATATACATACATACATATATACATACATATATATATACATACATATATATATATACATACATATATATATACATATATATATATATATATAGACACACACATAATTACGGTCAAATTTTTATCTTATTAATTAGCTGAGTGAGTCTATTATTTATGCATATTACATTTCATCAAATAATAATTCTTGATTTAGCTATATGCATACAAAGTCATTCTTTATAGTTCTCACTCTAACTAATTATCCTTATAATGCATATTATTCTATTTTTACTTAATTTAGCATTTTATTATGCATGATTTATATATAAAAATGTATTTTTTTTTTTTAATAATAAAAAATGAATTAATGCTATGTTAATACCATATTTTAAAAGAAAAAGATGGATTGAATAATGTAACTTCTATTAAGTAAAGTGAGGCAAAATGAAACAAGATAGGTCGCTTGAGAGGCCAGAAAGCTAAGCATGAGAGCACTAGCGGGTACGGTACAAGCAGGCCTGTCAATGGATTGGATCATGACCCGATCCGATCCGAGTTTCAATCCGATTAAATCTCTAAATGAATTTTTTTTTACCCGTCAATTTGCCCCGTTTACTGACCCGATCCATTTACAAATAAATGAATCGGATATGGATCACCATTGACCCGACTTGTTTAAAATCCGATCTGTTTATGTAATCTAATTTGTAGTTCATACAGGGTTATATTGTAGTTAATAATCTTTTTGTTGGAAGGCTCAAGTAAAAAGCATTTATAAAAGATTCTTACATATTATATTAGTAGATTATAGTTTATAATGTTCAGTTTATATTTCACAATATATATGTATATATATATATTACAAATACTAATTTTTATATTAAAATATTTAATTAATTCATAAAAATATAATATTCTTCCCTTATTTTATTTTCAATAAATTTAACATTATTTTAAAAATAATTATGAAAATTACTTAAAAATAACTACTTTTATTGTAAATGGATTAAATCCGAAAACCCGAGTTCCGAACCGATTCGATTTCCGACCCGAGAGGATATGAATCGACCATGACCCGATCCGATGTATAACCCGATCCGACATATATGGATTTGGATCTGGGTCGAAATCAATCCGACCCGAATCTGATCCGTTGACAGGCCTAGGTACAAGTATATATACACGATGAAATACTTATAATGGGATAGTAATTGTGTATTAGTTTCGCTAAATCCGACCCAAACTCAGTGCGCAACCATTCCAAATAATGATTTAACAGGAGTAGTAGTACAGTGCATCCCTTTCACACGTGATGAACCAAAACATTAATCCAAAATCCCACGCCATTGTTTGATCTGAAATAGCCTCTGACGTGAGAGAAGAGACCAAGGAGAGAGAAGTGAAGGCTCTCTCTCTCTCTCTCTCTCTAGTACGCTCTTTCTCTTACTAACTATAGGCTGATCAAATCAGCCAAATCCAATCAAGCTCTCACATCTTTCAGTCGCCCCCTCCCCCTTCCCTTCTTCCCTCAAAAACATAACCACATAGATTTTCATTCTTGGTTCAATTGAACTCAGATCCCTTAAGCCTTTAAAGTTCTATGTATAATTTTCATTTGAGTACTTTAGTTGATATTTCCATCACATTAGATAAAAGTATATAAACTCATACATACTTCTCATTGAAGATTTCTCTTTTAATTTTTTATTTAACCCAATCTATAAAAACCATGATACAGTATGCTTTATTAATGCATTGAAATCACGTCGCCCTCGACGTTCACTATAGAGATGATCTCACAAAATAATCTCATACCTAACTAGATACTAAAAGAGGTCAATGATCTGAAAAGTACAAAAAAAGTAAAAATTTATAATATCTAATGGCTGACGTCTAGTTACAAAAATGAGATATATTATATACGCTTTACATATTTTCAATAAAATCATTACATCGAGTTCTTCAGCCGAAGTTATTTGCAGATGAAACACATCTCATTTTAATTAGATCATCAAGACTTGCATGTATATATATATATATATATGAACATCTTCACGGGCAACTTTTTTAGACAAAAAAAGTAAAGGGAGGCGAGGTCGAGTGCTGAGAAGGGAAGAAAGGGGTCCATCAATTATGTTATTTTATAGAAATCATTTGAAGACATAACTAATTATAAAAACTAGAAAACCTAGGGCTCAAATTAAAACCAAAATGTGGAAAGCATGTACCTAATGATAAAACACTCAAAATCTCACCGCAGCGGCATCTCCCTCGTCCCAAGCTTGCGATGGTCATCTACTGCATATCTTTCTCAGCAAACTGCAGTCACGAGTTCAACAAAATCCAGCTGATCCTCAGGCAATCCGAGCGGTGGCGGCATTGTACCACTCATGGAGAGCTCGCAACGGTCGAGTCCACAACAAACCTTTCCCGTTGCCTCGAGTTATCGCTGCACTTGTTTATTTTAACGAAGCCCAAGAACAACCTTCATCCAACGTGGGGAACTGGGATCCCAACAGCCTCGAAGGCTGTTGTTACCCCTCTGCATCCCATTGGGATCCCCCACCCCCGCGATGGATTAAGGTAAACTTTGATGGCTCCGTTAAACAGAACAGTGCTGGTTCCAAGCTCTATACTCATGCCACTCTGACAGCAGAAGCGAGGGGAGCCCTCATTGCAGTGACAGCCGCCCAGGAGTGGGCGACTGCGGCGGACGGGATTTGGATAGAGGGCGACTCAGCCATCATTATTGCGGACCTTCAGCGGGCAGCCCGAGGACACCCCCCTGACGAGATCACGGCCCAAATTGCCGACCTTTTTTGTGCCTTCAAGGCATACAGGATATCTCATGTATACAGAGCTGCTAATAGAGCGACCGATTTTGTAGCTTCCTTTTCTTGTTTAGATGATACAGAGTGGCGTAGGGGCATGTCCCTCCCACTCGATTTTTGCACGATTCTCGATGAAGATCGAACCTTTTGTACTTGATGTATCTTTTTTTTACTGTTATAGTATTATAGGCTACGGTCGAATTTCAAAAAAAAAACACTCAAAATCTCAGACATCATAAATCTAAGTACTCATCATATATATTCTTGCTATTGTCTGCTTCCTCTTCCTCTTTTACTTCCTCAATCCCAAGAGATGTCATTCAGTGTTGACAATATATATTCAAAAACTCTCTGAATCGAATATACAAATAGATAATCTCCTTGTTCTTGTATGTAGGGTTGATAGGCTCCACCCACTCTCAGCCTCATCAGCAACAGATAGAAAACAACTAAAAATTAAATCTAGCTGCACATTAAACCTAGCTAGTGAGGTGACATCATGAATTCTTTTTTCCTTTTTCCAGATTTTGATCATCTCTACATATATAAACTGTTAGAGGACAAAGGTGTGATCAAAGGGGTTTTTTGAAACATATTTAAATCAAGCTTTATTTAAAAGTAAATTGAAGTAATTATAGGTTTAAGATGAATTGTTTGAATAGCTAGGACAGTTTATCTCAAAGATAAAATTTTTTCGATTCATATTTTGCAATAAAAATTAGGTGTTATATCATAGATTCACATATAATTTTAAAATATACTGGACAATCATGCACACAGCAAAAAATACCAAGTGTGCTAACTCATGCATACAGGATATAAGACATGAACTGTATATATACTAAGTATATATATGTCTTACTCTTTATGACTTTTATAAGTAATTATCTATAATTTATGACTTAATCTAGTATAATAACTAATAATTAGTTTTTACATGTGCTATATTTATACTACACTAATTATTTATTCAATCTAATAGGCTTTTTACACTAATTGATTTGTTCAACCATATTATATCGTACGTAAAACATAAACTAATTATTAAACTGATTCATTCAATCAATGGGCTAAATAAATTTATTACATACAGCGATCAAATCTTACTAACCGGTGAAAAAATGTAGATATATTACACCGGTCAATCAATAAATAAACCGATCGATGAGATAAACAATGTGATTCCTGCTATTTTTTTGTGAAAACAAAACAAGGCAGTGTGGTTAAGCCAGCACTAGTAGCCACGGCGCCCTAATACTTGCCCTCTTAACCCTGATAATCGCTTGCCCAGCTTCACCTGTTTTCTTCGCTATCCCTCCTGACAGCTCCTTTCTACTTCCAAATCTGCTCTCCTGTCTCTCACGCCGCTGCTATGTCCTCGTTATCAGTCAGATTTTCCTACTGGCATGCATGCTCGCTTAATTAGCACCAAATTAATCATTACATTTTAAAACTATATATATACTAATTGAATCTATATGTGACGCAACCTTTTAAAACTTCTACCAAAGGCAGCAAAGCAATTAAGGCTTTTGTGTAACACCCATGCATTACATTAATTAGCTACTATATTACATTATGTATATATATATATAGTGTTAACTGTACTAGTTTTATTGGATTTTTTTTTTTTTTGATCTGATCACTCGTTTATCGGATTCAGAGATTCAGTTCATAGTACTGTTTACAGTCTAAGTGTGGAGAGCTGCCAGCAGTCTATCGAGCTTTACTTCATCACCACGAAATTTTGAATACATTCAGCAGGTGATGGATCCCAGAGAGGCAGCCGGTATGTATTTTAGGATAAATTTCTTTTATTAATTAGGTACCTAAGTTTTGACTCAAATTTTATTTAGGTCTGCAAATTAGTTTAATATAACTTTTGAACTTACATATGGACTTAAGATAGATTATGGTCCAATCTCAGGAATCCTGTTCAAATTTACTCTTCAATTTATGAAACTGATTAAGGTGAAGGCCATCATGATGTTTGGGTTATTTATCCTGTTTGGCTCAAAATCTAAAATAAGCTCAATTTTTTTTTAATTTCAAAGTTAAAATAAGATCTTATATAAATAATATACATTTAAATCAATAAAAGCTAGCTCCACTAATAGACCTTGCACTTATAAAAAGAGATAAAAAAAAACAAAAGAAAAGAAATATCATAAAAAATTATAAGGAATACTCTCGTACATTTGAAACTGAATATGAAGTTATTGTTTAAACAGGTGATCATTTAACGGGAGTTATATGAACTACATATGGAGTTACTAAAACTAAATTTGATAGTGTTAAAAAAATAAAAAATTCATTTAGCCAATTCTATCTAGTCGGATAAAAACTTAGTTATTGTTATATAAAATTAAATTAATTTTAACATTAAAATAATATTAATTTTTTTCACGTCTAGTAATTTATTGAAATATTTTTTCTTTTTAGTCAAAAAAAATAGCACTCCAAGTCTCCAACTAAAACTAAGTCTTGAGAATTTACACAAATATATAAATATATATATATATNCATCTTTTTTGAAAGTGAAAAATAAATAAAAAAATATTTTGATAAAACCCAAAAGAAGCTGTTAAAAAAAATTGTTGTAGAAAAAATTATTACAAAGATCAAAAAGATTCTAAAAATTTAATATAGAATATTAAATGAAATATATATACATATATATATATATATATGTACATTTCATATTATTTAATAACAGGTATAATGATAGCTTTAATATCTCAAACTTTATTGGGTTTAATGGCCCAATACAAATACTTACATCCAAGTCGTTGACATATAGAACTCGGGTACCGGCTAGTTCTCCTTTATTTTATTTTATTTATTTTTTTCTTTTCTATATTATCACTTATTATTTCAAATGCAAAATAACATGCCTATATATATATACATATATATATATACATATATATATATATATGTATGAATTTATGTATATAACCTACAAGCTAGCTAGTCATGCACTACTGGTAGGACATGTTTTTTTATTTTTATTTTTAAAATCCTGTTGGTTCATAACTAAGTTGAGCATATATTGTCATTTTTTAATTTTTTTAATAAAAAATAATAATTTTTTAACTTTATTGGGTTTAATGGCTCAATACAAATACTTACATCCAAGTCTTTGACATATAGAACTCGGGTACTGGCTAGTTCTCCTTTATTTTATTTTATTTATTTTTTTCTTTTCTATATTATCACTTATTATTCCAAATGCAAAATAATATGCCTATATATATATATATACATATATATATATATACATATATATATATACATACATATATATACATACATATATATATATATACATATATATATATACACATATATATATATACACATATATATATATACACATATATATATATACACATATATATATATAT
>JAEMOT010002078.1:63683-73829 GCA_019297695.1 Apostasia ramifera
ATTATCAATATATTCATTCAGTAAATAATTACCATAATACTTATCATACTAAAACATAAATTGTTTATGGTTTTTGTGCATAAAAGTGTTGGGCAATTTAATTGGTTATAGCTGCTCGAGTTCAAATCAAACCTTTTAAACCCATTCCTCTGTATATTTAGCTTACCCAATTTTGAGTATACACTATTGTCAAATATTTAAACTCGATCCAAATCCAAGCATATAAGGAACTTTCTAATATTAGGACAACGAGTTGTTCCTTCTTATATGAATTAAGATGTTGGATTTCTCAAAGGTATTCATGAATAAGGAGTTTTGAACATGCAAGTATAATTTGTTTGGCATGCACACCTTGCGAAAAGATGTTAAATTTAAGAAGGCTTCATGGATGCATTAAGTTGAAAAAATGTGTTCTTTCACAAGGATCGAACAAAAAATGTGCTTTCAACAGGGTTGGAAGTCTTTAGAAGCAAAGGGAGGCAAAGGAAGGTATTCTTCGATGAAAAATGATCCTTGAAGGAGTTCTCTGAAAGGATGTTTTAGAAGATAAATAAACTACTTTTTTATCAAATTCTTCAAGGATATACGTGTTCTTCGAGTATTGAATAACTACTTAATTTGGAAGATTAAACAATCAATTCCCCGACAAATTGTTTACTCCAAGGTTTTAAAACTCGATTTCAGTTTCAGCTTCACTTGCAAATTAGATATATTAGTTTCAGTAGTTTTGATAACTTCGATAATAATTTGATCAATTTCAACATTTTAGGCATTGTTCATGCCAGCATCTTTAACTTTAATTTGACTAAAAAATCTAAAATTATCTTTAAAAAGTCAGAGTTTTAATTGAAATGAAATTAACAATTTTAGGTTAATATTGATCAAAATTGAAACAGAAAAAGTGATCAGTTGTTGAGAAACTTAAAACTTAGCATGTAAATAATATTTAACCATGACCCTATATATATATAATAGAGAGAGAGAGAGAGAGAGAGAGATGAAACGAAGAAGACAAGCAGAAACGGAGAACTGAAATCATGCTGTTGCTGTTGGCCCGTACTGTTTGAATGAAAACACGAACCTCAGGCATTTATTATCTCACCATATTATTATTATTATTATTATTATTATTATTATTATTATTATTATTATTATTATTATTATTATTATTGCTGTTATCATTATTATCATTATTGTTATACAAAGAAGAATACCTCCCCGTACTTCCCCTAAATAAACCCTCACCCTCCCCCTCCAAAACCCTACCTACGGTTTCCCTTGATGATCTTGTCCTCCTCCCTCCCCCCAGATATGAATCTCCTGTCCATCTTAATTTGACCTCTCTCTCTCTCTCTCTCTCTCTTTCTCTCTCTCTCTCGTTATATATCACACCCATGGGATGAATACTGACTACAGAAAATGGAGAATTTCCAAGATTACTACTTTGGGCAGCAGACATCTTCCTTCACTACACCTGACCCCCTCCCTCCTCGCCACCCGCAGAAGGGAAGGAGGAGAGCAAACGAATGCGCAGCGGGTGGAAATGTATCTGCCGGCAGTGGCAGCGGCGGCGGAGTGGGAGGATTGAGGCTGTCTACGGACCCGCAGAGCGTGGCAGCGAGGGAGCGGCGGCACAGAATAAGCGACAGGTTCAAGATACTGAAGAGCTTGGTCCCAGGAGGGAGCAAGATGGACACAGTGTCCATGCTGGAGGAAGCCATTCACTACGTGAAGTTCCTCAAAGCGCAGATATGGCTTCACCAGGCCGCCATGAAGCTCCACGGCCATGAAGTCAAAACTTCAGCTCCTTATAATATTTTATCTGCCCCTCCTCCTTCTTCTTCTTCTTCCTCCTCCCCCCCTCCGGCTGCTGCTGCTCACGGGATGATGATGATGTACGATCAATACTCTATGGTGGTTCCCCCAACGCCTTATCTTCCAAATATGGCGTTTCTGTCTTTTCAGGAAGATGAACCCATGGCTGCAGCTGATCATGGTTTTATCTTCTAACTAGCTACCTTTAGTATACTTATATATATAGCTAGTTTAATTTCTACATATATATATACATATATATAACTAAGATCTATTTAATTTTGCTCTTCTATCTTTCTTGCTGTTCAGGGAGGTATCAGGATAGAACTTAGATGAATATATATTGCACCTGTTAAGTTGAATATATATCATCATGGTCATCAAGCAGTACTTCGTGCACGAAGGGTTTTCTAGGGTTCTTGATCACATGCTGAATTAATTATATATATATTACTCATGTTTTGAGTCTATATCATAGTTTTTTTATGGGTATTTATTATTCATGAGTTTCTAGATAACGTTTCTCTTTCGAATATTTCATAATTAATTGTTAAGAAACAAATCTCCTTGGATTTGATTTCGAGTTTAGGACGCGAGTAGTTAGCTTGAAAATATGCATAAACATGTTAGTTCGCGTAGTAGAGTCTTTTAGTGTATCTACTTTTCTCTTTCAAGCTGAAATTATTAAGAAAGTAAGCTTGGTAGTGTTCGAATATATGGGACTAAGTATGAGTAAGCTCAATATATAATACGCATAAACATATATGCTCGTCTTAGAGGTAAAGTCTTTTAGTAGCGTATTTCAATGATCACCCTGATCCTACATACTAACTTCGAATCGAATGTTAAAAACATTGAAAGAACAATATGCTAAACTCATGTAATTGAGATTGCAAAGAGATTCATTATACAAGTATTTTAAAAGTAGAAAAAGATTTGATTTACATAAATAACTGCATCATTTATTTTAGCAATTATTTTTAGTCTTATGGATATTAGTGATATTATTTTTCTTACTTCATTCAATACTTTATTTTTGTTTCTGTTGAACATGACTAATTAATCAGATGCATTAATTTGATTTTTAATATGATGAAAAATAAATATAAAGTGAATTTTTTATATTATAATTTATGTATTGTAAATGAAAAATAAAATTTTATTTTATTTTAAGTTTTTTAAAAGTTGGATGTGGGATGCAGCTAATTGTAAGCATGGCTTAACTGGTCACCAGTGCAGATAATGAAAGCTTCTCTAAAATAAAGGAAAATTTTGAATAAAAATAAATTGCTTGTGAGTCTTTAAGGTAGTAATATATCAGAACATTAATTTATAAAATTTGAATAATCATATATGAGTCTCTGCATTTCAAGTTTTATTATCATTTGGTCATCAAGCCATACCATAGTATACTAGAATATTAATTAGTCTTTTACAACGGTTAAAAATTGTTGTAAAAGACTGCAAATAAATCACTTTCTATGCGAGTGCTGTAAACCTTTTACAGCAGTTCAAAACCGTTGTAAAAGAGTGCTTTTACAGTGATTGTTCAAGATAATTATTGTAAAAGAGTAAGCTTTTACAGCAGTTGTTCAAGACAACCGCTGTCTTAATCTTTTACAGCGGTTCTCTTGAACAATCGCTGTATATGTTTTTTTTTTTTTTACAAAAATTTAGTAAATTATGGAATTATTTAAAACCTGCAGTACAAAGAAATATTTCAATTCTCACTATTAATGAAGAATCTCAAATCACATTGATGAATATATCAAACAATCAAAGCAAAATAAGAATTATGAAATTCAATTATATTTTTAGGAGATTCTCAGCATTCAAATTCTCAATCAGTTAAGGCATAATTAATATTTCAAGAAAGCAATTGAATCAATTTAACCAGCATTTTAGGAAAGCAATTTATCCCTTTTTACACTCACTCATATACACACAATCAAGACATTATAAAGATTATATCAAATAAGAAATTTTACAATTTAAATATGCACAATTAATTACCTACTGCCTATGCTTCACAGAGAGGTCCGAAAGAACATGTAGCTAGCCTACGAATCATAACAGTTGCTTTCATCAGACTACGCTGCTCATCGTGATTGCTGGCATCTTGATATAATCCAAAAATGCCCTGTAAAATAATATTAATATCACAGTTTTTGTGTCAAAATTTTATACAGTTAAGTTTGTATATCTGTCACAACTTAAAGATCAATTTACCATACTCATGCACACTTCTATAAACCTCATAATTAATGCAGGGCTTCAAGTTGCATTTGGATAAAAATAATATCAGTCATAAAGCTAGAAATCACAAGTACACTATCTAGAGGTTGCATACATACTCAAAATGAACAATAAGAACTATACCTATTTGAAGAATTTGTAAAATATAATTAACGATGTACACCTGCATTATCACTGAAAATGTATTAGATTAAAACTTTTTAAAGATTTAGTATATTACAATATATGTACTATTGTTGAATTTATAAATAAGAAACCATCCCATAAGTGCCACGAATCACATATGTATTCAACAAGTTCTTCACGAACTTGATCTATTTCATTGTCACTATAAGTTACATTATTTTCAAAAAACTGCAAACAAAGAAAACTAATATTAGTTATATTATAGAAAAATAAAATGTGCTAATAAAATAAAATTTTTAAAAAAATATTTATTACATGCATCTATTTGGATACTCGTAACTCTCGAATGAATAATCTCTCGTATATAACGAAGGACAAAATATCCACATTGAATGTTATCCTTCTGTCTTGGACACTGTTTGAACAACAAAATATTATTCTTTAAGTATAAAGCATTTAAAGATTATATTAGTTAAAACCAAAATTAATTAAAAATAATACTTTAATTGTATTCACTTTTACTTTGAGATTTCGCTTATTAAGGCGTTCCATTCCAAAACGAGTAATGAAGCTTTTGAAAAAATAAGTTGATTATTTATGCAATATCAATCACATGTATATATGTAAAATGCTTGCGTATTAATAATTACATGTAAATCTTTACGAATTTTGTGTCCAACAGGATCCATCCAGTACACAATTAAACTATATGGATCTAACACGGCTAAAATCCAATGGTCCCTGAGAAAATAGATGCTATGATTAAACAATGAAAATTGATATTTTCTATTAAAAAAAATAAAAATAACTTACCCATTATTATATGGAATAATAATAACAGAACCTTGACATATGTCCATTATTCGGTTGCTTAATAGTGTCGCTTGTTCATTTGCGGTAACATAAGCAGATATGTTTTGTGGATCCATAAAATAGTACTGATCTCCTATAGTATCATCTTGATTAATCAAATAACTACAAAAAAAATATACATTAGAAATTATATTTTTCAGATTGAATTAATATATACATTAGTTTTTTATTTTATTCTTACCCATAATATGCACTAACTATTCCTCCACCAATCTTTTCCTTCAATGCAAAATTAGTAATCTCCCTTTTATCAAAAAATAATTGTCGCATATAATCAAATATTTTATTTGGCAAAATAACTTCTATCATATTTGCAGGAAGCATCGTGAAGGTTGCATATTCGAGCATCTTAGCGACATAAGGTAGATTGGTGTGTTGTTGTTGCTGAAAAAAAATTATCAATATGAACAATAATTACTTAAATTATATTTGAGATATAAAATAATTACATATATTTTACCTGATTGCTACGCATTGTAGAGTCCTTTGAGGCTTGTGATACTTTTTTCATATTTTTTATTTTTTTCTGTATTTTGCAAAAAAAATTAAATATTGACAAAAATAATAATAAAAATTAAAGTTACGAAATATATACCTGACTATCATGAGAAATAAGATGTAAAGGCCAAGGCACAATATACTCAATAGCTTGCCCGATTGTATAACACCCATCAACAGAAAAAGGAAGTGAGGCAGAACTATCTATAACATGATCAATAGATACATTGCATATACTGAGGCCTAATGGTACGTTATGTACAATCACGCCTGACCCACCTAGATTAATCACCCTTCCACGTGCAACGATATTATTTGGTTGCATCGACGCAATCAGACATGGTGATCTCTACAAATAATAATTATTAAAAATAAATGATATTGCATTATTATTTATACATAATAATTATAAAAATATTTATTACCTCAGACAGTTGTGGCGGCTGACTTGGACTCATGTCCACATCTGAGCCTCCCATGCTTCCTATTGGAGCATTTACCGTATCAGGACTAGCGTGATGGCTAGCCTGATATGCCCCAGAGCTGCCCCTTCTATTCATTGCGCGCAGCTCTCATTTCAGTCATTTTTGCCCAAACATGGCTCATCTCTATCCTCAACTCTTGGATCTCAGCATTTCTAGCAATGTCTTTGCCCCTTCTATTATCTTTAAAGTATGTTGTTATTATCTCAAATCTTCCACCAGCTCGAACTCTTTCCGGATGCTCCTGATCAAGGACCCTAGAGACTTCATCATCCCTGCCCTCAAAGTGAGTAACACCCTGAGAGGACTGTGTAGCCAACTCTAACTACAAAAATAACTAAATTAATATTTATTTATAAGATGTAAAATAATACTAATATACAAGATAAGTACCATTTGATTTGCTGTTTCTTGTGATGGCATGTTAATAAATTGACCATCCTTTTTTTGTGTACAACAATCCATAAGTCGGCTCTTGAGATAGATTCCTCATTGCCAGATTTTTTTTGCTGTAAAAGATAAAAAAATATAAGTTTATCATTGAATTTTAGAACTAAAGTGAATCTAAATTGAATTCTCATATTATTTCATACTCTAGACCTGCGTATCCTTTTCTTGAGGTAGTGTGAAAGTACTTCTGGGCTTTTGCTCTTTCTTTAGCTGCAGCACTTTCAACCTAAAATTGAAGATAAATATTAATTATGAAAAATGCTCACTAAAAAAGTAAGTTCTTAGTTAAAACTTAATTAAGATATAATTATAAAAGTTTATCAAAAATTCATCACTCGAGCGAGCTTTGATAAAATCATCTCACTCTTGCTGATTAATCATAGTCTTATACTCCTCAGGAATAATATATCGAGCATCACCCTCTGCTGGCTCGATAAATATTCTGTACATATGGGACTTCCAATTTTTCCACATAATACCCATTTGTACAAATAATTGATCTTTTATCTCATCGATACCATCAAATATTCCCTACAATATAAATGTTCAAATAATAAGTTGAGTAAAATAATTAGTATATTTTTTTATTTTTGAATAAATGAAAGTACTAATATAATTTAACTTACAGATAATTCTGTCTATATTTTCTATTTATTTAATTCTGGAACCTCACGTCACTTAATGTACGAGATAGGGGCATTATTTCTTACCACAAGTCCACACATACTATCAGTTGATCAGCTTCTTTTCCAGGTATAGGCTTATCATTCTCCAACTGAATAATAATTTATTAATTGATTGTCTGCTCTTAGTCAACTTTATTAATTGAGTTATTCCTCTCTTTTTTTTAGGAGTAGAAGATAGTTGTTGATCTGCCATTAATAATCTGTAAAATAGAAACATAAAATTATACTTGTTAGCAATATAAAAATATAATCATTGAAATAATAAAATATATAGAGACTTACCAAGTAAGGCAGTTGCCGTCATTAGAACCAACAATAAATAAGATCGAAGTAGTAAATCAGCGTCTGAAATAAATATCTGTTAGAATTATAAAATAATATTTTATTTTACAAAATACTGTATTTATTTAATAAAATAATATTACTTATAAATTAGTTTTTAAATTTTTTTCTCTTCTTATTTTTTCTTTTCCCAGTAATATCTAACTCGATCTCACCTTCATCTTCAATGTGATAATTAGGTATATCGTCAAAATTATCACATACATTCTTACATATATTTCTTGTGAATACGAACATTTCTTGTGAAGTAATATTGTTGTCATGTTCTTCCATCAAAAATCTTGGATTATAAATTAAAACGACTGACTATTGAGAATTACTAGCATCTTGAACATAAAAGACTTGTTTAGCCTGATTCGCAAGAATGAAACAATCATCTCTATGGCCAATGCAATTGAAGTTAACCAATGTAAAGCTATTTTCATCAACCTTGCTTCCACCATTACTGTCCCATGTACATTTGAAAATAGGAAGACAAAAATAATGTAATCGAGTTTTCATATTTCTTCAATTATACCATAGTAGCATAAATCACCCGTATGCGGATTTTTATCTTTAGCACTTGATATTTGCATTGTTTGAGCTACCAAAGAAACTCCACTATTTTATGCTGCTCGTTTATTATTATGACTTTTAGTAAAAAATTGATATCCGCTAATATAATATCCATCATACTTAAGGACACAACGATTTGGTGAAAATGATAAATATTTCAATGACCTATCCAACATAACACCATTAGGTCCTTGTAATAATATAAAAATATAATTTTCAAACTATTTGATGAACTCTTTGATATATTTATTCTGAATCCACACTTCATCCCGAGAATGTGAAGGATTTTCTATCCTTAACTGTTCCATGTACGTGCTTTTCAATGTACGGATCAATTATTACAGTATTGCGCAGAACATATAAATGTGTTTGATTCAATAAATTCAGATCAACAATTTGAGGCTTACCAGTGCTTAGGCCCTTTCCAAATTTATTAGGTAGAATATAGCCAATCGAAATTCCAATTGGATTAACATCATATAAATATTCAGTACAATACTCCACTATCTCTTCTGCCACATAGCTTTCAATAATACATGCCTCAGGCCTATAGCAATTACGAACATATTCTTTTAATATTTTCATATAAAACTCAAAAGGATACATCCATCGCATAAAAACAAGCACATATAATTTTACCTCTCTTATTAAGTGGACAGTCAAATATACCATGATGTAAAAAAAATGTGGAGGAAAAAATATCTCTGACTCACATAGAGTTTCAATTAAATTACTTTGAAGAGCATCTAAATTACAGGGATCCACACCTTTTGCACATAACGAATTGAAGAAGATGCATATTTTTGTAATTGCATTTCAAAGACGGACATCTAAACTGCCTCTAATAGCAATGGGTAATAACTGTTGCATTAAGACGTAACAATCATGCGATTTCAAATTAATCAACTTACAATCCTTTACCATTAGCGTGCCATGTAAGATCTTTGTATGTTCTTCATTATGAAATAATCTCATAAAATGTAGTATAGGTGACAAATATCATATAACTTTTGCTGGAATACTATGCTTCTCCTTAGTGCCATCTGCACATAACTTTCACCTTGATTTTTCACATTATGGACACTGATTTAAATCAATATATTTATTTTTGTATAAAACACAATCATTAGGGCATGCATTAATTTTTTTGTAGTTCATCCTTAATTTACAAATTGTCTTCTTTGTCTCATATGTTGAAATCGAAAGTTGATTTGGCGTAGGTAATAGTTCTTTCAATAACTATAATAAATCAGAAAAACCCTTATTGCTCCATCCATTAGCTGCCTTCAAATTATACAATCGCATTAATGCTGAAAGTTTGTTGAAGTTATTGCAACCGGGAAATAAAGGTGTTCTAGCATCTTCTAAAATTTTTTTAAATTATTCAAGTTTATGGGTAAAATTATCTTCAACATTCTTAATTAAATCTTCAAGTCTATCCTCTTCTATTATATCTTCAACGTTCATATCAATATCCAGATTAACTGTTGAAGAACTTCTTGGCCTGTTAATATTTTCAATTCTTAGAGCTTCCCTCATGCCAAATCCACCGTTCAGAGGTCACGTCAATTTCGTGAAAGAAAAGGTGATCTTTCACTGTAGATGCACTGAAATTTTTCATATTATCATATTTCAAACACGGACCTCATATTTTATTGAGAAAAAATTGAATTATTCAATGCAAACTCTATAAAATTTTTGACTCCATTGCTATATTCAAATGATCGTCTATCCATTTTCATCAATGACCGATCCATTAATTAATTTTCTGTAATAATTACACACATATATACATATATAACATAATTTAGATTATTACTTTTAAAGATGATAAAATTTAAAAATATATTTAAAATAAAAAGAACACAAAATTAAAAAATATATTTAAACATCACTTGGCGGTCACTCTTTACTATTTTTGATCACGGGTCATCACATAATTTATTTAAAGGACTTAGGCTCTGTTTGGCATTACTGTACTGTATAAAAAAGTGTTGTATTGTATAGCTGTATAAAAAAGTGCTGTTGAATAAAACTGTTTTATACGTTTGGTAAACTATTGT
>JAEMOT010002078.1:73959-86152 GCA_019297695.1 Apostasia ramifera
ACACTTTTTCAAAAAACTTTTTTTTTTAGCTTTTCTCTACAGCTGTTTTTTAGCTTTTTGATAGCTGAAAACGGTTCAATAGCTATTTTACCAAACACAATTTTTATATTTTAGCTATATAAAAAAGTACTTTTTAATACCAAAAAGTTTTTCCAAACGCAGCCTTAATCTTCTAAAAAAATAAGAAGTTTACTCATGTCAACTCTTCATTGTAAGTGGTTCAAAGTGCAAGTACTATGAAAGTAATAAATCCAATATTGAAAGACAGGACAAACAAACTACTAAAACTACTAAAACTTAAATTTAGTGAAAAAATGAAATCTAATATTGAAAAAATGAAAAAACCTGCATCTAATGTTGGGAGAAAGTAAAAAGAAAAAAAAAAGATGAAAAAATGAAGAGAAAAAACTCAAAAAATGTCATCATACATATTGCATTAAGAGAATAACGATGAGTTTCAAGGTTTACCGAAGAAATAAAGTGACCGTCGACGGTGTAGAGTCAACGACGAGTAGAGTCGTCGTCGACTTTCAAGGTTTACCGAAGAAAAGAAGATCGTCGGTCGTGTGGAGCCGACGGTGAGTGGAGTCGTCGGCGAGGAACTATCAACGGCGAAGTGGAGCCTACAGCTAGGCGGCCAGTCGTTAGCTAGCTGCGCTAAGATCAGAAAGTGTGAAATGGAGGGGGCAGGGCCAGATCTGTTTTTTTAGGGCATCTCTTTTATAGCGGTTGACTAAGTCAACCATTGTAAAAGAGTATGTCTTTTTATAGCGGTTATTTGATACAACCGCTGTAAAAGGTCTTTTACAGTGGTTGGTTTAGTCAACTGCTGTAAAAGAGAACTATTTTATAGCGGTTTACTAAGACAACCACTGTAAAAGGCCTCGCCTGTATTTGTTACAGCGGTTGACCATGTTAACCACTGTATAATAGGTGTTGTATAATACTGATTTTTTTTTAGTACTGCATATATAGTGGTCTAATAATTTGATGGAAAATATTTAACTTGATGATAGAACAAAGTTATATGCTCCACTAAAATTACTCATAAGTCAATTATTAATCAATATACCTAGTGCATGAATTACATATAGACAAAGTCAGAATTTTAGGTAAAGTCAAGATAAAAAATAATGGATCAAACCTTAATACATAAAACTTAGAACTCAAGGACTCATTGTGCAATGACTCAAATTTTATGGACTAAAATAAAAATCTTAATAACAAGGGGATTTATTATCAGAAATTTACTTTAATATAAATTAACCCCAAATAGGGACCAATTGGGGTGGCAATTTGTCATTGTAATATCCAAAAATAAAAAATAAAAATGTCTAACAATAAATTTTATTTATCATTTCGATCAAGACAGGAAGAGTTAAAAAACTATATATATACAACTATAATAAATCAAACTTTTATCTATTAAGTAAGATTAATTATATGAATCTTTTATTTTTATTACACTTTATCAAATAATAAATTCTCATTCAATTTCAAATATATTAGATCATTTAGGTTCTTAAGTAAAAATAATTTATAATATCCCGTAATTCAAATGTAAAGATATTATCCACTTTGATTTTAAGAAATTACATGATTTGAGCACTTTTCAAGAGTTCATTCATCTCAATACTACTCTATTCCAAGCATGCTTAAATATATAGTTTCTCATCATTAATCTTATGATTTTGCCTCAAAAAATGACTTTAATTATTTGGGTTCGCGATATATACTTATATAACTCAGAAACTTTCTTATTTTTTCAATATAGAAAAATTCATTCTCGTTCCTTTCTCACCACTCTTTATACGCCTAAAAGCCTAACAGGAGTCGCATTTTGCTTCAGTGATTCTCTTCTCTCGGGACATCACCCAACAATCATTACTCGCCTTCTTCAGCCACAGGCGTCACATAAGTATGTCAAATTACTTTTATAGATTAACCATCGCAAATTTTTTAAGCTCAGAGCATCCATCATGAGAACGAGTAATAGGCCACCGCTAGGTTTGCAATGAAGTGGGCTATATTCATGGCATTTCAATTGGAGTGACAATTTTATGCAAAAATTAATAAATTTTTAAATTCACTCATATTTTATTTAATTTAAAATCAATTTAATTTTATTTTGACTTAAAGTTACCTCACTCAAAGTGAAATGAATTCAACTCAAATGAGAAATTTTTGAAAGTAAATTTTATGTATATAAACACATTATAATAACTTATATGAAAAAAATAAAATTATAAATATAGTAAATGCATAATTGTATATTCTGATATACCTACATAATAAATTTTTTTATTGAAAAATATGACTTATTGAAATTTAAAAATTATGAAATTAAAAATTTTAATGTTCAGTTTAACTAGACTCACTAAAAGTCTTTGAAGGATCATATAAGCCTATAAGAAATGAGTTAATTGAATAAGTAGAGCGTAGATTGAGGACGACTCAACTATAATAATAGCAAAGATCATTTAAGCTCACAAGAAATGAACTCCTCATGACGCAATTTCTTCTTTGGCTCATGTTTTTTATTACCATAAAGATCATATATAGAGTTACACGTGTGTACAGCTGCCAATAGAGTGACTGATTTTATTGTATCTCTCGCTTGTTTTGAGGATGTCACTTGAGATATGAGAGTGTTCTATCCGAGCGAGTTCTGCGATATCTTTATAAGTGAGATATTTTTGTACTACTTAATGTAATAATTTTTGCTTTTTAATGTAATATAAGTCAAGGCTGACTTAAAAAGAAAATCGCACCTCAAACTATATGCTCAAGATCAGTTTGTTTAACTCAAAGAGGTCTATTTGAGGAACAATTATTAAATTTGACCAACAGAATCTAATAAAATTTTTCATTTGAGAGGGGCTCTGTTTGGTAATAAGAAAAAAAAGAAAATTTTGTTGGAATTTTTAGTGATTTTTAAAAAATGTGTATGATGTGAAATAAAGTAAGTAGATTATATTAAAAATTGTGTATGATGTGAAAAAAAGTTGATTGATTTATTGAGAATTGTGTTGGATGTGAAATAAAGTGATTGTTTAATGTTGAAATTTGTGTGAGATGAGATATAAAATAATTTTTTAAGTTTTTTTAAAATAAATATAAGATTTTAGCCATGGGTAATTTTAGCCATGATTTTTAGTTCATTACCAAACAGGGCCTAAGAATTGAGCTCTTTATCAAATCTATTGAAGCATAAGCTTACCCAAATTCATTAACTACTACAATAGAGCAATTACATACATTCACTAAAATCCACTTATGCCCAAAATTTAATATTATATATAAATCATTAAAATTATATAAAAAATATAAATTTTATTATATACATATAAAAAATTTATAGTATAAATTGTACATGAAACATAATTTTATATAATTTTAATTACTAATATATAATATTAAAATTTAAACGTTAAAAATTAAATTTTAGTGATATATTAAATTATTTTTAAATTAAATTATTCATAAAAAATGATATAAAAAATAAGGTAAATTGCATTGAACTCTTAAGATTGAAAAGAAAATACAAATTGATCTCAATATTAAAAAATTTTTAAAACAAACTTATAAGTATGATTTATACTAGTACTAAATATTACACTTCTATTAAAATAAAAATAAATAGCTATTCTACTTTAAAATTTTTCATACAGCTCAAAAAAATTGAGCTTATTTGAAATATTTTTTTCTTAAAAAAATCTTAAATTGAAAATTTAAACTTTAAAGTCATAGTAAAAGTTCAAGAATATAATAAAAAAAATATAAATTTCTAAAGATAAATTAAGAAACATTTTCGTATGTAGAGAAATATTTAACAATTATATTTGATATAATTTATATCAATAAGAATCAATTATGTTAACCGATGAAAAGAAAATTAGGAGGCTAAATACAAATTTTACTTAAATTAAAATGCTCATACAAATTATATCCAAAAAAATCAATCTTATAAATTTTGTAAAATTGAAAGTAAATTGCATTCACCATTCAATTTCAAGGGACCAGAGATGCACTTTATCATACAAAAAGAAGAATACAATCATGATCAACGCAGACAGCATCAATAAATTAAAAACATAATAATAAAAAACTAAAACTAGCATTATTTGAGCCCACAGCACAGACCAACCTCTAATTATGCCCATAATTAAGTTTTATAAAAACATATTAATTTACTATCTTTAAATGTACTGCTTATAAAGATAAACGATCCCAATATTACCATAAGTTTATAGAAATAGAATCAAAGCATTTTCATTAAGTTTGTCGAAAGAACAAGATCAAGCCCAAATCAAGCATTAAATAGTAGTTCATTGAAAACTCGGTTAATGTACAACCCTAATCCAACCCATCGAGTCAATTTTACCTGACCCGTCAAGTCAAGCAAATGTCGTGCCTGACTCAGTTTACAGACCCATAATGTTTTGGTCTCCCGTTCTGGCAGACAGGGGATAGTGTCAATAATAGACCCAAAAAGCGTTGCCATCAACAATCAAGAAAGCCACAGAACATGGAATATGATTGAAAAATATGAATCTTAGAAAAAAAATAAATAAATTCACAGAAACAAACAGAACTTGCACTCACTGACACTAGTACTATTGAATGAAGAATCAAGAGAGAGTATATGAGATATAGTGAAAACAGACGCCTTCAACCATAGAAGCCAATTCAAAATCATAGAAGGGATACGCATCCAACCAAAGACTGGATTCATAGGAACTCAAAAATGCACGAGAACACAACAAGAAACCCTGACCTCGCCTCCCCCAGGCACACGAGTAAAACTCTTACTGAAACCCCAAATTTGACCAATGAAAATAAACACCATATGCAGCAAGACAGGATTAAAGGGTGAAAGGTGGCTACTCTGTTTTTGTTTCGGTTTCAACATTTTTGTCTTCCTTGTCTGTGGTAGCTGCCTCCTCTTCAGCCTTCTCGCCACCTGTGCTTTCACTTACATTGAGTTTCTCCACTTCAGCTGTCTTGCTGCCCGACTTTTCACCTACAATGAGTTTCTCTTCCGTCATGCTGCCAGAGCTTTCACCTATAATGAGTTTCTTCAGCTGTCCAGCAGTTAAGTCGGCCTCATTGCTCTCTTTCTCATCTTTCTTTCCTGTAGCATCGGCTTCCTTGTCAACTGTCTCCATGAACAACTTGCAGTCTGGGCCGAAGAGAACAGTTGAACGACATCAATGAAACAACTATAGACATGTACATAAAAATTTAGAGAAAAAGCATGCACAGGATTTATCTTACAAATTCATTTTCTTCCAGATAGCTCTTTTGATGCAACCAAAGCTGCTAATCCTAATTAATCTAGTTTTGTTTTGTATAAACTCAAGCCAATTTATTTCTATCAAAAAAAAAAACTCAAGCCAATTTATTTCTATCAAAAAAAAAACTCAAGCCAATTTATTTCTGGTCTATCGTGTTTCTTCATATTACTTCAACCACAATGTCATCTCACTTTAATGATGCACGTTTTGCTTCTACTTTCTACTTATACGTAGCTAAAAAATTTTCCTAAAATGGTCAGTTTTTACTCCATCCTCCTAGTACTACCACATTGCAATCCTTGGGAAAATGATACTACAATAGGATCAAATTTATGAAAATCCGATCAGGCATGATGGCTATCTATTCGTGAAATAGATTCAAGCTCTTCAAATCAATTGAAACAAATTGAGAAGGAAAGATGATGCAGGGCCAGATCACCAGCACCGGCGACATCGTTATAATCTACGACCTCGAGCGTAGATTATAACAATATATTTTCTTGTACATAGTTATCTTTATTTCTGCATTTTATTTGAATTGTTCTGAGTCATACACTATGTTTATATTGGTGGGAATGCCCACTTTGATGTTATGCATATGTGGTGGGTGAGTCTGAGTCTTATGAGTGAGTCGGATCAAATAGGATTCAAGAATAGTTCATTTTGAACCAATTTGATTCAATGTGAAGCAAGCTTAGGACTTATTTGTGATGCAACTGAAATATGAGAACCTGGCTGTAATTTCACCATCAAAAATCAGATCCAGCCCAAGGAGTCGGGGCCTTTTTCTTTCTGCTGGGTTGCTTCGCTCGGGCGCCTGCTTCGTCGGTTTCGCCCACGACGCACCTCGGGCGCCTTGCTTCGCTCCGGTTTTGCCCACGACGCGTCGAGCCGGATGGACTTGCTTCACTCGGCCGCTCCACAAATCCCGCGGTTTCCTCGGCACGTCATCCACGTCTTCGCGCTGGCCGGCAACCTCCTATTCGTTTTGCTCTTCTATAAAATGGGGAACTTGGAGTTGATGCTGATGATGTTGTCGATGATATTTCCTCCATTGTTGAGCTGAGTGAGCTTTCTCCTCTGCTGATCTGCGCAGGCGGCGCCAATTTGGACCGGGAACGCAGAGGAGCTGCAGGTTCCCTTGGTTTTTTGATCTTCGAGTGAATCTGCGCAGGTGGCGTCGATTCGGACCGGGAACGCAGAGGGGCTGCAGGTTTTCCTTGGTTTTTCTGTTCTGATTTCGGGTTCAGTTCTGTTCTTCTTTGCCTTGTGTTTGAATTCATGTTTATGCTCTGTTCTGTTTTCATTTGCCTTAAATCCAAACTTTATTCTGCTCTGTTAAAGCTTACCATTCTCTGCTTAATTCCAAATTCTGCCATTAATGCATTGGATGTTTGTTCATAAAGCTTTTACTGTATTCATTTTAAAGCTGAACCTTGTCTTGCATTTGTCAAATTCTAATTCCCAGAGCCTCAGTCCACAGCAGTTCATAAATTTTATTGATATTACATTGCAAATATTTTGAATTGCTGAGCTTCATTTGAGTCATTTCCTTGTTTGCTGAAACTCATGGATTTACTTTGACAAATTGGAAGTCGTTTGTTTCCCAAAATCAAGAAGTTAAGTTTATTGTATGGTGGTTAATCTTTAATAATTTGATAGTTTCCTATTTTCATTTGCCTATGTTTCTCTGAAATTGCTTGGAGCATTTTAATTTTCTTTAGGAAAATCCATTAAAGTTTATGTGAATATGTGATTATTGCTAAATAGTATAATTTGCACAACTTAATTCAATCTCCTCAAATTAGTAGCATAACATTGCATTTATGTGCCTTTTAATTTAATTATCATGATCATAGTCATTAATAGCATTATTACTTACGCACGTGTCTTTATTGGTCGTGTGACTCGCTTTAGCGAGCCCCGCGCGGCATCAAAAGAAATGGGCCACAAGCGGCTGCAGAACATGAAGCAGCCACGGAAGTCCATTTTCCACTTACGGCAGAAATAACAAGTCGAGACACAACAATATTTAAATGTTCATCAACGGAAGAAAAAGTGCTTAATAATCATAATTCCAAATATTCAGTTCAAAAACATCCATTTCACACACTTCATCTTTGAACAGTTGTCAATATGGAAATAAAAAATGTCATGAAAAACAAAATGGCACATCACATACATGCCATAAAAAATTATTAAATTACATATCAAAGACTCAACAAATTGATATCTACAAGCATGCCACAAAGAAGCAACAAATAGCACGGATCACCTCCCATTTAGACCGTCAAAATTGATCTCGTACTGTTCTCTTTAATATATCATTAAACTTAAAAATCATGCCATTCCAGATGAATCTAAACCCTAGCATAGCATTCCAGCTGAACCAAGCAACTAATATTGAAAGTCTTAACTTGGATCTCCGTTAACTAAACTAAAAACTTGAGCTTAAACTCAATCATGGTCCAGGAACACTCACACGCTTTGCATGCATTGTGCGTTTTTTTTTTTAATAATATAGCAAAGACATGAACTTGAAACTTCTAGCAATGATACTATGTGAAATCTTTATATCCATATAATAGGTAACAATTAAGATGGATGAAAGTCCCTCTACAGACGTACAGTACATAGAAATCCCATTCATACTCACTCAAATAAGATGCTACTTGTAATTAACTTACGGACTAATCAAAATGAAATCATAAGCATTTAAGACAGTGGATATGCTCTCATATCATGGCTTGGTTCCCTTAACATGAATCACACTATAAAAATTTCCTTCTCATAGAAGCACTCCACATCCCAGGCTCCAAGCGTAGCAGACAGAAAGGATCACAATGCGGTAAGACTAGTCAAGAATTCACTTTGGCCACAACAGGCACTCACTTCATCTGATGATATATTACAATATCACTATGACCACAACAGGCACTCACTTCATCTGATGATATATTACGATATCACTATGACCACAACAGGCGTTCACTTCATCTGATGATATATTACGATAAGAAAACAAGTAATAATTAATGCCTTTGACATATGAAGCTAAGCCAAGTGAGAACTACTACTGTACAAAATGATGATAGGGTCATTCATGATGATGAGGTACTAGACATTGAGAAGTATGTACAGAAGCTACCCAACAGCAATTAATTTCAGAAAGAACGTAAAGTTTGATTTTACAATTAAGTATAAAGTTCCATCAATTATTTTTTAAAAAATATAGTATGATAGTTAAGAAGTGCAACAAAGCAAGAGGCTGATCGGAAGGTCAGGGATTCTCGTGACAAAAACAACCTTTTTATTAATAATAAAGAGAAGGTCGTGTAAAATGGAAAAGCCACCCTCAACCCTCACAAAGCTGGGAGCATTTGGCAAGTGGAAGCCCTTTTTAAAGAAGCATAATAAAGCAATCATTTTTTAATACACTTCTACTAAGTGCATGGAACCTACATGCTACGGCGTAAAGTTTCGCGAACAACACATAATGCAGCCCTATCAAGTTAACTGCACTTTTGTGGTTCAAAATAAACGCTAAAAAATTTAAAGAGAGAGGTTTACTATAAAGAGAAGACAAAAATTGGATTCATGTAATAAATTGACTCCAAAGTCAAGAAATATAATTAAAGAAAACAAAGAAAAATAATGAGGAAATAAAAATAACCATGAGTAATTATCGAACAGATATAGTCAGCTTGGGAGAGAAGCTTAATCTCAACAAAAGCAAGTTTCCAACTAATTTCTACAAAATCACCTCTTTTCATAAAACTTTCACACCAAACTTTAAGAAAATACAGAAACAAAAATATGCTTTGACAGGATGACATTGATCAATCTAGTATACCAGTGATGTGGAATCCAGAATTTAAATTCTCTTGGTGTTTACATATCATGCACTATTTCTGTGCACAACTTGTTTAACAATGTCTGATTTAACTATATCTAAATTTACTTGTATAAAAGATTAATACAGAAGAAAACAATTTATCAGACAATTTAACCAACATATCATAGTAAGGAGCACCATAAGCCTTCAAGTTCCAAGATATGATCAATCCAAGATCATGGTGCACAAGTACTGTAATACCTTAAGACATGCTTAGGAATATACAACAGAGATGAGAGCAACCCCTCAATTACTTGAGAATATATACTTCAAAAGAAAGCAACATAGTAAGTCAAACTGCTCTATGCTATATAGGATTTTACATATCAAATTAACACTTAAAACTTAAAAGGTGAAGTGAAATCACATGGATCAGTGCTGCCAAGCTGAGTGAAAGAGAACAAGAAAAGGAGAAAGTGACTAAGCTTTGCGATTTCTAGCAACATCACCGTTGTTGTGCAATGTTGTCAAGAAATAGAAAGGATTGATCTCCTTTGGAGGAGATCTTCTCACGAAACACGTGGGGAGGGGTCACAAAGAAAGTAATAAATAAGTGAAAGAAAGCCTTATAAAGCAGGGAAAAATCACAACACCATATAGAGGCTTAAAGAGATTTCACCATAGAGAAGAGAGCAAAATTTTTTTGAGCACCAATGCAAATAAACTTTAAGGCCTTGCCCAAAAAGTTTCAAAATACATCAATTTTTGGAGCAAGGACTACAACTACTTTAGTAAGGTTTTCGTTTCTCTCCAATATATGTGACAGAGAGATCAACATACCATGTTAGAGGTCCATTGGGCAGAGCCTTTAAATGCCAGAAAGAAGAGAAGTAGTCAAAAAAATCTATGCATGAAATCCATTCTTAGGATAGTCCTTCGTAGCTCTCTAGTCAATGCATATCTAGATATTAATCATGCCTTAGCATTGACGTATGATTGCTGTACAAGCAGTGTGCCCCATTCAAATGCAGATTGTCATCATTCGAGGTATGTCATGGTTGTCAAGGAATTTTCGATTAAGCTAGCAGCTTCCCGAATGAGTCTTAGGGCATTCTATAACTAATGGCACGTGTAGAACTCAGCTTGATATACTACTTTCAAGGAAAAAAATTATACTCTCCAACCCATTAAAACTGTTGCATTTGCAAAAAGAAAAAAACTATATGTGTAAGTGCATAGATAATGACCAAAAAGTATGCGTCATTACAATAAAAATATCTCAAGAGGAAGATGGTCATGCATAGATGCACAATAAAACTAAATGGACCACCACCAACACGAGTAGATATGCAGAACAAGAAAATGGTGTACTAAGAGAGTAGATAAATTTGCTTAAGCATCTTCCAACTGCTTCATTGAGTTTAGTCACTTAAGCAGAAGGAGAAGAAAAGTCTTTTCTGTATTTTCTAAAACATTGAATGCGCATAGATAATAAGTATAATTGTGCCACATTACAATTATATATCTTCAAGGGAGGGTAGTTGAGTATCCAAGCACAACAAGGCATAATAGAACGTCCAACACAAAAATAGAAATAAATAGAATGAACATTAGTCTCAGATAAAACAGTATATAAATATTCAAATAAAGTGATTACTTCAGAGTATTCCGATATTGCTAGAAAAGTTAAACTGAATTAAAAGTTCCCACCAGATAAACTAACAAAGAGGTTTAGATAATTAAACCAAGTCTAACAATATGAGGTATTCTATCACTGCCATGTCAGAACTATAATGAGGCACAAACATAACTCGTAGAAATAAATAATAAAAAATGAATAATGGAAAGATAACAAAAGATACTCACTATCCACAGATCCAAACCGAATACAGAAGGTCTCGTCCTTCAATTCTCCATCAGAAAAATCAGTGGCATGCCAGACGCAGGATTTTTCGTTCCCAGCATGAACTTGCAACTTGATCGACGGAAGAACTAACGAGCAACAATGAAAGCAAGAACCAAAAAGATAATATCAACAAATCATCAAAGAATCCCAATCCACAATAACCAAAGCACAAAGCGTCTAAGAGATCTACTTAAATGGTTGGCGCAGATCTTCAGCGTCTTGGCCTGCCGCATAACAAGCCGCACCTTGCCAGTTTTCTTGTGCTTGAGGATCTTGACGTTACCCGTTCCCCTCTCCTTCCACTGATTCCCGTCCTTGTCAAATCGGTACAGCTTCGCCTTCCTACAAATAGGTGAACATCGATCCAAAGGGCGGTGAATAAGAACAACGAGAAACAGCGAATGAATCCTCGAAATCTTACAAGTCCAGCAGTACGCCCTCGTCCTCCTCGCCAGTGGTGACGGCGACCTCCTCCAGGCGGACGATGGGAGCGATCTGAGCTCCCGTGTCCTCATCCTCGCCGGCCGCAGCCTCGGCGGTTTCCTCCTCTCTGCGCTCGGGATCGTTGCTTGCCATCTGATCGACTAGGAGAAGGGGAAGAGAATAAGGATACGATGATGATCGGGGGAAGAAGACGCCGCGATGGAAGACGAATACTAGGGCAGTGAAGGAAACGAGCGTGGGAAATGGGACCCACTTTTGACCCACACGGACGACAGCTTGGACGGACCGATCGACAGCCCGGGCAATACGCCAGTCTTTTTGATGTTTTTTTTGAACATTTTTAATTAAATAATTAGACATTGATTTATTATAAAATAAATTAGTAATAATTCCACTTAAATCCGTAAAATTTAACTAATTTATCATGAAAGTCCATCAACCTCAAAACATATCGTCTAGATTCACAATAATAACTATATAATTCAGATCTTATTTATTTTTAAAAAATTTTCAATCAGGTCCAACATAATATTTTTCATTTAAAATATCATTATTTCTTTAAAAAAAATAAAATTAAATTAAATATTTCTGCAATTACGATTTTATGCATAGCGCTTAGTGCGTTCGCGCATGGGTCGCCTGTGCACAGCCTCGAGCGCAGCTGCCACCAGCGTCCGCGCGCAGGCGGCCGATAGAGCGCTGCCGCGGCAT
>JAEMOT010002078.1:86193-105577 GCA_019297695.1 Apostasia ramifera
CCTCGCACCGGTCGCCGCAGCGCGCCGCCTCGTGCGCAGAAGCCCTGCTGCGGGCGTTCACGTGCGGCCCCGAGTGCAAATGCCCTTTGCGCAGGAGTTCGCGTGCAGCGTTCGCGCGCAGGGGACCGCACTGCGCCACCGAACTACAACCACCGCGCCGGGGTCGTCGTAGAGGCATTTGCGCGCGGCCCTGCTCGCAGAAGCCCTTTGCTTTGGAGTCCGCACGTAGGTCGCCGCAGCGCGCAGCCCTGCGTGACAGCGCCCTACTCCCGGGCGTTCGCTTGTGGCCCAGTGCAACGACATCCATGCGTGGGTCGTCACAGTGCACGGCCCTGAGCACTGGACTCCGCGCGGGGGCAGCCTGCACGTGGCCATGGCCTCCGGCATTTGCTTGCGGGCAGCTGCAGCCCCCCGTGTGCGGACTGCCTGCGCAGGGCATCCACGAGGGGGCGGCGCTCCAGCATCCGCGCATGCTGCAGCCGCCTCAGGGGCTGGCAGCGGCGGCGGCTTCAATGATATATTTTAAATATTAATAGATTAAGAGTATTTTTGTCAGTTATATAATACATAACAGATTTTGTCACAGAAAGATTATAATATTCTATGTAATATTTTTGTGAACTTGCATTACATATTTTGAGATTTATGAATTTTTATATCTGAAGAAGTAAAACTTTAGAGCTTAAATAGAATTACTCTGATTTAATAAAAGAGTATGACTTTATGCCATTAGTGCGGTGTGTAATAGGCGATTTCGGGACAGCAAAAGTCCCTCGGGTGATGAGCCATGGGTAACTTCTTCTAGACCCATACAACGGATGACTTCGGCACAATAAATTCTATAAATTTACTTTTATCTTTTATTTTTTTCACATTTCTTATTTTTTAAAAATTTTCAAGGAAAATCATGAATAGTCCAATAGTATTACATGGTTTCTAAACTTCTCATATAATTACTTTTATTACTAATTAATTAATTAATTCATTATTATATATAATTAATTAAATAGTTGATGAATAATTTTAAATTGTTTTTAAATCTTAATGTATAAATTTATTAAAAAAAAATTATTCATTTGTTACAAACAACTAATATAAATTTAAATTTATGAAATATTGTTGAATAATTTAATTATTATTTTGTATCAGTTAAAATTAAATTTTATTATTTAATCTTTTTTTAGAGTATTATAATTAATTATTATTTAACTGTTTTATTGAGTAATAATTAAATTATTTGTTTGAATGTTAAGATTTTTTTATTAAATTATATATTAAATATATTATATTATAAATTTAATGACAAACTCATCTGCTTATATTATCATTCATTTTAACAGTAACTTAATATTTATGAATGAATTTCTGAATTATATTAGTGGTCACGCTTAAATTCTAAAAATTTAAACTTGGTGATGCATTAGCCAATCTGAAAAGTAAAATTTATCAAGCAATGTGTCTCGATTTGAATAATTATGATATAAAAATATTATATAAATATTTAAAAAAATAAAATATAAAACATAATATATATCGAAGATGATGATCAGCACATAACAACGTACTAGTTTCTCTTTAAAAAAAAAAAAACCCATTCCTTTCTCTCTCTCTCTCACCCTCTTCAGTTTTACGCCCACCACTGGCCACAAGGGCAGCTGGGCCTTCAGGATGATGGAACATATGGGAGCCTACATGATCTACTTAGCCGATCTTTCATATCAACATAACTCTTTCAATTAACTCCGCATATTCATCATTTGCTTCTACATAAAACCCACAGATGTTTTCAAACTTTAATTTTTAGTTGGATTAAAATTAAATTTAAATAAAATATTTTTTATTAAAAATTATAAATAATATAAAATAAAATTAACTATTATATTAAAATATGTGAAAAATATAATATAAATTTTTAATATATTTGCAAAATGTAATTAATTATGTGATACAATATATCTATTTAACAGGCTAGAATGCAGGTAAAAGAGAGTGCGACACATTTTAGACTGATTAACTATGAAGTATGAAAGAGAGTGTCAACAAGTGGCAAATAATCCACAAAATTAGTACGACCAAAATATAATCACATCGATCACATTAGACTGTATGTAGAAGAGAGTGCAACAAACATTTAGATGAGATAAAAAAAATTTCAGAAATGCATGTGCAGCGTTTTCCATAAAACAAATAAAGAGAAACTTTAACAGAAGATAAACAGGGAGTTAAATATCAAAAAAATAACATGTAATTTGCTGAAATTTCAGAAAAAAAATATGCAACTCCAAAAAAAAAGGATGAAAAATTACATAAAAGGTTATTAGAATGATTCCATGTTTACTGAGCAACATGTAGTCTAGGAGACTAGTAGGACTCAACAAGCACTACTCAGATGAACATCACAAAAATACACAAAGATACAACTAATGATCAAGCTTGTTACAAAAACTGAACTCAAATAAAAAGAAAAACCTGTCTATTAAAATCAAGGATGATATAATCTATACACAGCACATACCAATTAGCCATCATTCAAAGTTCAAAAATACACGTTCGCACAAAGGCATCGCCTTTAAGCCCATCTTCCATCACAGGATATGCTAATATCGAAAAAGCTCCAACACGGCCACAAAAAAATGTCTTCTGGTTGATGAATATCAAGATAATATGGATCAGTACCTATCTGTTGCATTGGTACACTTCTGAAAGAATATGATCACTCTCCCTGCATCATTAATGTAACCTCAATGCCTGACATGATTAATAGGTTCCCATAGGCGGTGGCATGCCGAACGGAGGCATTGGAGGCATGCCCATCCCACCCATAGGTGGCGGTGGTGCGAAGCCTCCACCGACTCCTCCCATCCCCGGCACTGGAGGAGCAGGCAGCGCGAGAGGAAGCAACTGCGCATACATATTCTGCAAGAAGATAGCAGTTGCATGAAGTTCACAGTACTCGAATCACACGTGTTGAGATTGCAATGGCCAGTGTAAAATGTGGTAGTATAGTACACTTGATCTTAGCCAAAAGCTGAGAAAGGTATGTAATATCTACAGATAAGTACCTGCTGAGCTACCATTTCTTTCTCTTCTTTCTCTTTGGCTTTTACCTCATTTTGTGACTCAATCTTATCCTTAATGAGCTCATCTACTTTGCCAGTATACTCTCGGATAAACTGTACATCAACCAAATATTTCTCATCAAATTAATGATTGCAAAAAAGAAAATTTATTTACGGGATCATTGGCAGATGCTTACTTGAAGAAGATAGGGGAAAGCAAAGTCGATCATATTGTTCATCCAGGAAAGCTCGAAAGCGACATCAGGGCGGATGAGATCATAGCAAACAAAAAGGCATGAAGCAAAACATTCTTTTTTACCCTGCGAACATATGGAACAATAAAGCATCAAGGATACAAATAAACACAGTTAAAGATTGATCACCCAATCGAGATATTAAATAAAAATGATGACTGATTTATATCTGATTCCGAGATGCATCAATAAGAGGATAAATAACAGCCAAAAAAACTTGCGAAATCAGGTATCTAGTAATAGAACCAAAATATTATTTAGGTCATCTGTGAAGGGAAATGTAATAATAATTTTGTAAGATTTCTATGTGATATACGTAATATTTTATCTTTGATGATGAAATACATACGTATATATAATATAATGAATTGGCAACTGATAAGAAAACATAGGAAACATCAAATACTTGCTCAATGAAGTAAACAAGCAATTCCTCTGACAGCTCACGATCCCCAGATTGTGAGCATGTTTCCATAGCATCCTTGTAAAGGTTGTCCTTCTTAGAAAGTGCAATGGACTGCTTCCACCTCCCAGCTTTCTTGTAAATATAGGCTGCAATCCTACGCATTTCAAGAAGTTCATGCTTCTCAAGCTGCCAAAGTTGCAAGACAAATGAACATTAGTGAAAAGTATTCTGCAGAACACACAAAACAAATATGAAAGAAATATATACACCTTTTGCGCAAGTCCAATCTGATCAAAGTTATCATGCATGTCAACTGATTCACGTAGCCGTTCATAGTCTTCTTCCTCTACATATATTTCATTCAATGCTTCATTAACAGCAGCAACATTGTTGCTTTGCACAGCAACCATGTATGGTTTAATAAGATGCAAATGACCAGCCTAATAACAAATATGAGAACAATTATTAATCAGCATTGTACCAGCATTCTATTATGTGGCTTGGTCATCAAGCCAATGATAAATATTATGTATATTTACCTTGCGCAAAATGTCAACCACACGTGTATGGTCCACACGTAGAGCAAGTACATTAAGAAGATCATTGATTAGATCAGGATGTTCCTGCAAGTAAAAATGCACCGCCTTGTAATAAAGTTCAACATTCGCAACTTTAACAGCAACATCTTTGAACTGCATGTGATCCCATGCATCTGGAGAATGGTTCATAATTGTAGTGGCAGCATTGTCAAACTCATCATACTGAATATACAAATACGTTAGCTCCTTCCAGTGCTGTTGCTCATCACAAACTCTTATTAGCTTTGGAATGTTAAGACGGGTAGAGAAAAGTTTAATGTGCTCCATAAGTTTCTCTGGACGATATCTAGCATAAAGCACTCCAAGCTCTGTGAAAATTCCCATGTGTGCTCGTTCCAGACCAAGACCACTCTCCATGAGGGAGATTAGTTCATTGAAGCATCCTCTGTTCTGGTAATAATCACTAACTTCTTCCAGATCATCAACCTGGACAATGATATTAAGACCACAAATCTGTGCCAAGCGGAACTCCTCAGCATCAACGCAAGCAAAGCAAACCTCCTTCCATGTCTTTGAGCTGTTTGCTTTGCGAGCTGCATCAACTGCACCCTGGAATTGCTTGAGTTTTACAAGCGTGCTGGCCAACTTGGCCCAGTTCGAAATAAATGCGAATATGATCTTAGCAGCTTCATAAAGAGCAGCATCATATAGACGGTCACCAACATTTTGGAGGTTGGCAACATTTGGCATAAGAATGAATTCTTCAATATCACTTAGCCGATCAATCTTAGCATATGCATATATTAGTTCACTGTCCACCTTAGGTTCCTTTACCTTTTGTCTAACCATCAAAAGGTACTTAACCAAGTCATGATATACATCTGCATCTTCTGCAGCACGAATAACATCCAAAAATTGAGTTGCATCATCTGCACGAATAAATGACTCAATCGCATCACTCACTAATCCTTCTCTCAATTGAGCCTTAGCAACCTGGCTCCAAACAGCATCTTCTTCAACCCGGAATGCAAACTCCACAGCTCTCTCTATACTTTGAATGTTGTCTAGCAGGACATTAACTGCCTGCACATTCAAGTTGAACTTCTTAAAGATGGCAAATGCTTCCTCATAAAGTTGCGCTTCAACAGCCACCTCGCCAACCGCTGGTCCATCGAAGTTATCCAAACGATTAATGTAATCCATAACCCTTGATGGATCAGCCTTAATGGCCGTCAAAATTAGGAGGTTTTGCAGATTGAAGTTTCCACTAAACGCAGAATTTTGGAGAACAATCTTTTCAAGCAGTTCAATTAGTTCATGAGGAAGATCAGCAGTCATGAATGCTTTAACAGCAGCGGAAACTTGTTCTGGGCTCTTGCTCTCAGGCAAAGCAGTAGAAACAACTTGATCAATAAGTTGCCTTCTATATTCATTTTCAGGTTCAAGAACCTTAGCCCAAAGGTCAGCATCCATTCTTTCCACAACATACCTATCATTAGATTAAAAAGGAAACAAATCAACAACAAAGATGGAAACACCAAATAGAGGTTTTAACACCATATCTTTTGGGAAAAGAATACCTCGCTTGTAATTTGAACAACGAATTTTTGTTTGTGACATTTATAAGCTCAGCATCACATTGCCCTCGCCTATAGGCAACAACTGCTAAGGTGGGATCTCGTTTTTCACAATATTTACCAACAACACGTGAATCATAGTAAGGATTAGTGGTAAGGAAATGCTCTGGATTGTTATTGCTATCTATGATGATTTTCCCAAGAGCATTATGAACATGCACATCTTGACTTCCTTCACTCACGAGATGTTCAAGGAACTGTGTAAGCAATCGTAGACGATTCCTGGACAGCACAGTGAATAGAAAATAAGCTCATGTAAATAGTACATAGTATTTACTCGAATAGTAGGTGGGAATCTACCAAACCTTTTCTCACACTGCTCCACAAGTGGCTCAACTGGAAGGAGCGATCGCACAGAAAGAATAAGACCTTTAATAAAATCTTCAGGACACTCATCATCTAGAAGTTGACCAACGACCAAAGGAGCATTCCCTGGGTTCACCTTCAAAAATTGCTTTGTTTTTAGAAATACTGGAGTGACTGTTGTTTGAAAATTTTCATTTGCTTCAGTAAAATAACACAGTTTAGACAGCTTAAAGCAGTTATACCTTCTGAACATAACCCTCGATGTACCGAAGCATGTTGTTGGTGTACAAGTAGTGAGTCAAATCTGGAACGAAACCATGTCGATCACAGACATTTATTAAGGGTCTAGCATCAGGAAGTTTGGCCTCCATCAGGAAGTTCTTTGTTTTCTCAGGGTCATAAAAGTTTGATTCCCTTGTGACACGCTCCACTTCTTTAATTTGTCCAGTTTTTGCTGCTGCCTCAATATACTTGAAGTGTATCTCCGGATCCTCACTGTAGCATTTAAGGAAGTATTAATAATCTTGCTCATGCCTTCATTTAAGATTAAAAATTCTACTAAAACTTAATACTGCCTGGAACTTAAATAGGATCCAAGCATTAACAATCTTGCTTATGACATCATTTAAGATTAAAAATTTTATTAAAACTTTATACTACCTGGAACTTAAATAGGATCCAAGGAAGAAGTAAAGACCCTCATAGGACCTAAACTGCTCAAAAAGCTTTATGCATGCATCCAAACCTAACTGTTCGAAGTACTCTTTTGCCACCTGTGAGTACATGTTTGCAATAGATGAACACAGTAAATTTTCTAAAAGGCGAGAACATTAAGAAAACCAGATACCTGCACTATTATTTGAAGATTTCCTCTTAAGTTAACAAGCAAAAGGTCCTTCATGCACTCTAATGCCCACTCTTTAGATAGCGTTCCAAAGAACTCTACAAGGGCCTGAAAGCAACAGCTTGGTTCAGCTTGAATAAATTTAAGTCCCTTTAACACATATATGAAAAACAAACCTGTGGCTCTATTGCATGGGTATTTACAATGACACGTTTGATATCAGGCAACTCAGAATAATGCTGCAAAAAAATCATTTGATTTGTGAAATCTTCAGAAATTACTAAAAACCTCTACCATAACTTAAGGGAACAATCTTACCTGTAAAGCACGCATGTAGAGACCAGCCTTTTCACATAACTGAGCAATACGAGGACGATCATAGTGACTAAACATGCCATTAGCCAATATGGCATCTGCGACATTTGGATATGTCACCAGATTGATTTCCAACACCTGCAATATTGCTACACATTAGCAGACAAATCCACAAAATGTCTAAAGAAAAATATATTGGCTTACAAAGGGTTTTTACCTTAGTTTGAAGGAAAGCATGTTCAGGCAAATTCGGCTTTAACACATCCAACAAAAAGGCTGTTGCTTCCCTGATCATGTTCCTCTACAATAGCAAACAGGACAACCAATACCATCATCGAGCAAGAAATTAACGTTTGCATAAAGTATAACAAAGATATGATTAATTACACAACAAAGATTTTCTAATCCATTATTTGCCAATTTATTGGATCAATTATACAAAATAATGGCGAAATAGATAATGACGTTATTAGCAGGATCCAAGCAGGATGGGTAAAATGGAGAAATGCTTCTGGTGTGTTGTGCGATAGAAAAATCTCATCCAGAATCAAGGATAAATTTTATAAAACTGTAGTAAGACCAGCGATAATATATGGTGCTGAATGCTGGCCTGCAAAGAGAAAAGATACAAATAAAATAAATGTTGCAGAAATGAGGATGTTAAGGTGGATGTGTGGATATACACGAAAGGATAGAATGCGAAATGAGTATATCCGAAAGAAAGTTGGTGTTGCACCAATTGAGGATAAACTTAGAGAAAGTCGGCTTAGATGGTTTGGACATCTAAATCGTAAGCCGATTGAAGCTCCAGTTAGAAAAATTGAGTTATTGGATTTTGCCTATGTACAAAGAGGAAGAGGGAGACCAAAGAAGACATGGCAAGAAACTATAAGGAGTGATCTTAGTTACTTAAACTTAGATAAGAATTTGGTAACTGATAGAGCGCAATGGAAACAAAGGATTCATGTAGCCGACCCCACCTAGTGGGATTAAGGCTTAGTTGTTGTTGTTGTTGTATTTGCCAATTTATTGGGAAATTAAACATAAAATCCATATTCATATGAAATAGAAGAAGCTGACCAACCTGGAGAAAGAGATCTGTTATGGTGTTATAATCAACCGGACAGCCGCCCTCCATTTGAGACATCATTAGAGCAAAATTGACGGCTCCCTGGCCATAACTAAACTTTTTTAATGATTGAGAAAAAATAAAGAGGCTATAAAATATCTAAACCAAACCAAAAGACACATCATGTAATGAGAGTGCATAAAATAATAATCACCACAGCAGATACCTATAGATGTTTGTGCTCTCATGAATCATAGACGTAAGCCAAGATCAAATTGTTGGGTAGAAAATTTAAGGAACGCTTGATTTGTTCAAGCAAAAAAGCATTTACTTTTTAAAACCCTAATAAATACAAGAAAGAGCTCTGCCATTAGGCCCTAAGTGCTACAGTATTAATTCATTCCTAAGTTATATATTTATTTCATTTTTTTCTACTGAGAAGCATACATTGCTAAGTGTTCGGTAAAATGGTGATCCAATCAAATAACTGAAAACAGAATGCTGTTTTCTAAATTAATAATATAGGTAGAAATGCATAAGATTTCCCCCACAAAAAGACTGTACCTGTGGATCAGAACGTAGAATAGTCTGCAGAAGGAAAAGATAATCTGGAGTATAGCCAACCTGCCAACATCACATCACAAGTTTACAAGATGGAACATAAACATAATACCAAAGTTTCCCACAAGACAGGTACCCATATAGATAATCATCATAATACCCTTTAGTTTTCCACAGCAGCATCCCACATAAGCCTAGTTGGCAGAATACTTCAAAGAGCATACAATACCTGCTTTGAGTATATAAGTATTTTATCGAACTCCCGCCTTTCAGCAAAAGCAGCAACAACCTTGGGTGTAGCCCGTGCTTTTATGTAAATTTTAAGCGCCAGATCATTGTCCACAGTCTGCACGAGGATAAAATGAAACAAAGACAGACAAAACATTGAGCACACGTAATAAAGTCTCAGAAGAAAATAATTTTCTTCAAATGCAAATCCAGCGAGCTCCACTTCTAAGAAATTGGGCAGATGAACAACCTCAAGAACTTGATAGGGAATATGGAAATATCTGGCTTAAGTAATATGTTCACTGCACTACCTTGACAAGATCCCCCAGCTCTTCACTGCATTCAAGTTTATCCTCAGCCAACCAATTCTCCAAAAGGTTCTTCTTATTCTGATTTACAACAAGACGTGACAACTCTAAAGACTCAAAAGCATTGAGCTTCCCTTTTGTTAGCAATGTGCCAAAATATTGCAATAGAGGAGGTGTTTGCCCAGCTTGAACAGGAACACTCTGTGCAAAACGAACAATATCTCCTCAAGATAAAATACTGAATAAAAAATTTGTAGAACTGCCAATTATGACATTAAAAAATTTGATTATCATGATAAAATGATTGAGTACGACACATGCTTACAACCAAATAAACGCAGGGAGACAGAAAGACTAATTAGTTGAAGTAAAATCTATTTAAATAAGAAAAACATTAGTGGACAATAAAAATTAAAGGAAATGGGATAAGTGGCTGCCTGAAATTTTGCAACAGTCTCCGGAGTTCTGAGGATTCCTTGGGGAGATTCAGCCGCAAGTTCTGCAGCTTCTTTATACTTTGTCTGAGAGAACAATTCCTGAAACCTTTGTACAACCTGAATCACAAAATCCAAGTAGTAAGGAAGTTTAACCACAGCAAATTTAGTAACAGCCTCAACAGAAGAGAATAAAGCATCTTATCAGCCATTCTTCTGAAATTAGACTTGCAAAACTTTATATCATCCAAACTTGCATGAACCAAAACCAATAAATACAGCCATATCTAGGCATGACCATGAGCTAACTTCCTCAGGTCTTAACAAACAGGCCCATGCCTGTAACCATACATGCAACCTTATATATGCTTCATTCTATTGAACTCCACCTTTCCCCTCACTTCAAATCTACAATATTTTGACCGAGGGTTCATTGAAAATTTACTCCCATGTTCATGTATTAATATCATAGAACCCAACATCAAGTAATTAAGCTACTTCCGAGGATACAAGCCATTGCAAGGAAAATAAAACATAGCTGGGAATCTGTAACTTCCAAATAATGGTAAAAATTTTGATAAAAGCGAGTACGGAACTTGTATATAAGGATTAGGCAATGGAAAATGCCAAATCTTTTAGTACCTAGTTACTTGCAAGTTATATAAGTTCTATAAGAACATACAACCATGCGTGCAAATACTTAATATTGCATGCATGTAATCATCAGGCAAACAAGCATATGTTACTAGTCACCACCTTAAGTAGGCTTCCAATCACCAATTGTATAAAAACTGGTTTGATAACTCACCAAATTCTCGGCCCCAGGAAGGTTTCCTCTCTTAGCAAGATTTACGGCAAGCTCTAGATTGTTCAACTAATTAATGAGACAATTTTTGCTGTTAGTAACAGTTAAGATATAGTGATACAGAAGAACCAGTCAATAACAACATACCTGGCCACTGACAAAAGGTACTAATGTTGCTTCATTAACTGTAGCAAGTAGAACCTGCCCTCTTCTATTAATTGCATAAAAACCACCAATCGAAGATGCTTCAGAACTAAGAAATATAGGATCTGGACTGATCCGATTTCTATATACTGCCGCAGCCGTCTCCAAGTCATAAACAAATAGAAGGCCAAGTTTTGTGATCACATATATCAAACTATACTTTTGTGAAATCTGGAAAAAATTGATTCACAATGTTAAAACCAAGAGAAAGGTGAGCGATAAATCTGATATGCAGACAAAGCAACATCTGAACCAAAAATCAGCACCAGAAATTCATAATCAACAAAGGGATTTAAACAAGAAAATGTTCATTATGTATTTAAGAGTAAGCTCATTCAAAAGGTAACTGCTACAACTTATCCATTGTGGGTCAATAAACAAAGTTAATGTGGAGTAAACAAGTAATAAAGGTATGATAAGGGCTCATGCTAGATTAGGCTAAGGGAGAAATAATAACTACATTTTAATTGCTCAAATATTAACACATTTACTATTCCCTGTTATTGTAATCTAATATGTAAATATAAATTCATTGTAGCATGAGTGATGGTTTAGGCATGCTGACGTTCAATGTATGATTGTCGCATAGCCTAAAGGTAGTTACAAAAACTACAGTCGAAACAGTGATTTAAACCAAGGACAGATTTTAAAAGAATATGCAAGGAGACAAGGGTTCCACTATCACCACATAGAACTATTCAACATCTCAGAGAAGATTCTGCTATATCCTATAAATGCAAGTTAGAATCGTCATGATGTAAATTTTAACACTTTGATTCATCATGACACAATAATACTGAAATGTTCAAGCATAATAAACTTGCAACACTTGACATCACCTAAAGGCAAAATATATTACCTGCATGGACACAGGGAAGTCATCGGCAAAATCTGGAGGAAAAAATAGATCTGCTTGCTTCTTTGCAAAACCTGGCTTGCCTGTGAAACTTATACTTTCAGTACTTCAAGTATTAAAATTAATGAATTTGATCAGTATGACACTTGCGGATGTACAAGTTATAACTGGAAGGTCCAAAGTTGCAAGCAACAGTCATCATGTCGAAAAGCTAATTTTATGACTACACATATGAACTTACAACAATCTGAATAATTTTGCATATAGCATGTGTCAAACATATCGAAATCCTTTGTAAATAGTCAAATGACAATTAATTAAGAAAATTTAGAGTAAAGGACATAAAGATCAGAGGTACAAATAAAATGAAAAAAAGTTAGCAGAAATGAAATGCATACTAGAAGAAAAGCACACCTGGCTGGGCACCAAGCTCTATCACATGCAATTTGGAAGTTATTTGTCCAGCGTTGTGGGTCTTTGAAGCAAAGCAGATAAGAATTGACGGATTTTCATTTCCAGCAACCTATACACGAACATAGTCATCATCATCAAGACAATGAAAATCAATGAAATTACCCCATGAAGCAAAAAATAATTTGGAGGAAGTTGCTCACTTTAAATGATGCAAAGGATGCAGCGTGTGCCTCAAGTGCTTGACTTCTTTGTTGATCCACAGAATATAGCTGCATGTTTCCTTTGACTAGTTGTGGCCTCTGGAAAGGGCATTTTTTTAAAAGGTAACACAAGCAACTAAAACACATAATCATGCATAATAAACAAATTTACAAAGGAACCGATGCAGTGACATTATATCTATGAATGTAGAGCCAAAATTCACCCCTGCTATCACTTATACATACACAAACCACATGTAGGGCATAACGCAGAGTTGCAGATATGGCCTATTCGAAACAAAGTCAGGCTAGACCCACAAGCCACAACCAGAGGTCCAGAGGTGTGGCCCCAAACAGTGCAGCATTTTTCGTATTAGTAATAACCTTTTTCCTTTTTAGAATTTAAGGACAGCATCAAGAAATCTGCTCATTTAGCCTCTCTTATATTGTATAACCAACTAGAACCTCCAAGAACAATAGCTCAGGTTTCCTTTACCTCCATCATTCCATAAAACAAAATTCACCACAAAATGCATGCATGATTACTCATACCTCTGGAGATCCAGGTGCAATTCCAATTAGAACAAGCCATTTTTCTGATGGGTCACACCTGTAGTTTATGATTTGATTGTTTGTCAAATTAGCAGTTCTGTCAAACATCTTTACTGGCTCGGAGTCACCTAAAAGAAATAAAAAAGAACATTTCATCACATTACAAATGCAACAAACTTATATAGGAAAGAGGCAAACAAATTAACTGACATGTCACCTTCTATTGACCAATGAAATACAGATGTCTGCGTGACTAATCCCAACATCTTTGGCGTTATCCACTTCCAAAAGACTACCTGAACATTTTTCAATAAGCCAAGAATTCAGTTCAAAGTCAACTGGGAATTCAATGTCTGCACCCTTTTCCAAACAAGTAGAATTTTACCTGCTCAGGCATTTGATGGGACTTTATTTTAGCCTTCATCTCAATATTAAAGATCTGCAGGTGGTCTTGAGTAGTTCCAGGTACTTGAGCTACATTTTTACGGAGAGTGAGATGGTCAAACAACTAAGGCTGCTTTACAACACTAATAGAGGGAGCTAGCACAAAACAAATTTCAAGTAACTTGTTATCATATATACCAACAATAGTGGAGAAGATGACCATTTTTCAAAGTGAGCACGATGATAATCTTACATATTAAAAATGAAAAGTACCCCAGCTTTTCTAGCCAAATGAATACGGACAACAATTGGCTTTGCACAAAAGCAACCGAAGGGAGTAAAATAGCATGAAGTTCATTTATAAAACTATACAAACAGTAAACAAAAGCCCAATTAAAAGTTTGAAATTGTAGTAAACTCAAATTGCATAATACATATTCATTGATACACACATAGCACATATTCTTAACTGCAATCCATACTTTTACTGAATATCTTTCTAGGAAATTTATGGCTACTTCTAAACAATGAAAACAAATTAAATTCCCCATGTCATCATGAAGTTTTAATCCATTAAAATGTCAAGTAGCACAATTATAGTGAGAAGAAAGGGATATAATTTGCAAAAACTGAGAAAAGGAAACCACATGTTTATCAAATGCAACCACAAAACTAGGGTCAAGCACAGCATAAAAGACTTAAGGAAATATCAAACAAATTGAAATCAAGGTTACTCATAAGCATCATATCAGATTTCCATAAAAAAAAAGAAATTGGCAAGCAGTTTCCTGTATCCAGCTTTAAAGTAAAATAAAACATAAAACTAAAATTATGCACAAATAAAGTGCATGGAAGTAACGAGACAAGAACACAGAAAATTGCATCGAGATGCAATACAAAAGTATTCAAAAAATAGCTTTCCAAGTCTGCACAAACACATGTATGTTTGTGTGTGTATACATATCCATACATGTATGTATGCATGTAATATACACACACACACACACACACACATATATATATAGTGCATACACACACAATTATATACATATATAAAGAAGGTTAATGAAAATAAAGTCATGTTAAACTATGTTGATCAAGCAAAAATTCTACGCATTCCTCTTAAAAAGTAAATTAAGGATGTGGAATTGCAATGATTGTATGTAATGATAAACGTTAATTCTACTGCATCAGGGTACTTAAATACATCTTAAAGAAATGCTACTTGGCTGAGCTGCCATAAAAAATAATAATAAAAAAAATCAGACACATTTATCTGCTAGAAAAGCTCTATCTAGTGGTCAATGTTATCCATAGTAATTCATCTAAAAATAAGAGAATTTCAATCCAGATTTTCATTTTTTTGACTACGTAGTCTAACCCCAGACCATGAAAATATGATTACGAACAGTGTGATTGTGATGAAAAGAACTTCATTTTCCTTGAATAACAATTTATATGTGTAACGACAAGTTGCTGATTGTGATGAAAAGAACTTCATTTTCCTTAATAACTATTTATATGTGTAACGACAAGTTGCTTTTCAAAAAAAAAAGAACAACGTCAAGTAGCATGTTATAAAATTCACTCGAACACCAAGTAAAACAACAGATATAAGGAAGGTGATATTGTGAAAGCAAGGAAAATGTTTGCCCAGTACAGAATCTTCCTAGCCCTCACTTCACACTGCTATTCATACAGAGAACAACATAAAAACATTGTCAACATGCTGAAAAACTACACGAGCATTCACATCCCACTAAGAAGATAAAGCAGGTGAATGACGCCCAATCAACGCTCATTTATAGCAATCCTATTATAAAAGGGCATCAGCTGGAACCTTTTAATGCAAGAATCCTGCTATTGGGATTCATAAGAGCCGAGTCCGCAGTAATAGGCCTCCTCAGTGGCTGCATCGGCATGTTCATGTCAATGATCACCACGCTGTTCTGCGGCGAGGTCTCCCTAACGCATATATACTTCTCCGACTCCATAGTGACGTGCGTAAACGTAATGAACTGCGGATTGATGCCAAGGCTCGGGAGCTGCGAAACAAAGATCCATGAGAAAGCCTCTTAAGAATTAAATTCCTCTAAAAAGCAAAAAATACCGCAACACCATCACTACAGAGCAAAATGCACCGCCACCACTGTTATGCACCTATAGATCGACATCAAAACCAAAAGATCTAACAGATCCAAGTCCCCTTCAACAAGAATTAAAGATCTACCCCAAAACTAATATCCTCGGTTCTGTGCGAATTCCAACTGAAAGACAGGCAATAGAGCGAAAGGGAGTTGGTTTGAAGCTCACCGTCAGGGCCTCCCGCATGGTGATCGGGGCGTTAGCTGCAGCCATGGCGATTGCACCGGAGGCAGAGTGGAGCTAGGTTTCCGGCAGCGGAAGCCCCGGCGGATCTGCAGCAGCTGAGCTCTTACGTCCCTTCCGCAGAGAAACACCAGAAGAAAGGGGGGCGCGGTGGAGGGGTGAAGGAGCCGGATCTGCGTCGGGGAAGGAAGTATAAATAACAACTTCGTCTCGTTGGCAAGATCGGGTAGTCGGGGCGACGGGAGCGTTGAAGGATGAGCTGGGAAGAAAGCCGCCTCAGGGGAAGGGAATCAACGGTGGTGATTTCTGTTGTTTCGATAATACATCCATCATTGTTTGGGTAAATGACATTTAGGTCCCTATATTTGTAATAACTTATTATTTAGTCTATAATTTTTAAAACTTTAATCATTAATTTTTTTTATTTTTATAATATTAAAATTTTATAAAATAGTTAAACTATTTCTTTTTCTCTCTCCTACAATCTCTTAAAAGCCGGAGGGCAAGCTATCGGCTTGCCGACCCGCACCTCTCTCTCATTATCTCTCTGTCACATTGTCTCTCGATTGCTCTCATTTTTTGCAGGTGACCATGCAGTCCTTGTAAGGTAGCCGCACCAATGCCACGTAAAAGCTACATGATCGCTGGCGAAGAGCAAAAGTAAGACAAAATGAAAAAGAGAGAAAGAGAAAGATATTTTAAGTATTTTATAAAATTTTAGTATTAAAAAAATAAAAAATAGACTTGCATGATATTTATATCTAATTCAAGAACCTAAATATTAAATTTTTAAAATTATAATGCTAAGTGATTTGCACATTAAACCTAAAAATATGAATGTAATTTACTCGTATTATTTTATTATGACATCATATATGATATTTTTTTATAACCTCGTTAAGTTCGTTAAATGATTAGTTATTAAGCAAATATTTTTGTTGGTTTAATTTGTTTTATTTAAATTTTCGGACAGTTTTAAACTCAAAATAACTTTTTATTTTGCAACTTACTGTATATTTTTTCTGCTATTAAAAAAATAATTTATATTTTTCCGATATAACTAGTTTAAATCAATTGAATATTTTTTTTCATTTAAAATTTAGAAAATTAGAGAGATCACCAATTTAAAATAAGTACGTTTCGATTTTTAGGTTGATAAAGTGATTAAGAGTTGCTAATTTTATTAGTATACATTATAATAAATTTGGCATAATAAATATGCAGTAAATATAAATTTATAACATAAATTATTTTTGCTCACTATTTTTACATTACCTATTTTCGAAATTATTCAAGTATACCTTTGACTAATTTACATATACATAAAGTACCTTAATGTAATATTACTTTTTGTATATGTATTATAATTTAAGCTAGCTAGTCTGACAAAATCTATCTTTTCCTCCTCCTTCTCCTAGTGGAGGAGTGTAGGTTTGCTCAGCTTTGTTTCTTGCAAAAAGATGTAGGATTGGAGGTTAATTTCCTTGGCTTTGATTTCTTGAAAAAGCCATATGGTTGTACTGGGTTTGTTCGGCTTTGATTCCCATAAAAAATTTTGGTTATAGTGAAATTCTCATTCAAGGTGCGTGGGGAGTGGACTAGGCGGGAAGCCAAACTATTATAAATTTCTTGTGCCTTCTGTGTGGTATATTTGCGCTGTTTGTTCCTCTCTACTGTAAATTATTTCGTTTCTGCGCTGAGTCATATTTCTCAAATTGACCTCGTGTTCTGGTGGTGCCCTCTGTTCTAACTCTTTCGCAAACCTATTTGCTAAATCAACCTCTCAGTATTAATTAAAATATTTCTTAAGTTTATTGCTTAAATTTATTTTAAAAAATTCTATTACTCTCAATTTACCCTGCTCTTGGGAAGTCTTTGGGCCAACATGGCCTATTGGATATTTACTTAAGAGGTATTTAATCTAATATTATCTTGATTTATATTATGTCATATAATATAAATATCATAATATTTTACTGTCATATTTTAAGTAAACATTTCATAATTTTTTAGACAATTATCTATAAATATCATTAAGGCAAATTATTAATTTTTTTAAATCACATGACATAATACCAAAATAACGTTAAATCAAACGCGCTCTTAATATAATGTATAAGATTTCTAATTTTTATGTGGATTAATTATAAAACTTTTTTATGACGAAATTAAATTATGAAACTTAGGGGATATTTGATTCAATATTATTTTGATCTAAGAGAATATTTTATTCAATGTTGCCTTCGTTTTATGTCATGTACGTTATCTAAAAATAATAATTATTTGATTTAATATCATGTATAAATAACTTTATAAAAAATTATAAAACTATCGCTTGAAACATGATATATAGATTACATGATATGATACTAATATAACATTGAACTAAATACTCCCTAAATATCAGTTATAAAGATGTCATTTTTTAGTGATAATTTTATAATTTTTTAAAATTTTATTTAAAAATATTAAACCAAGCAATTTTTTTTTAATAATATAATATAATATTAAAATAATATTGAAGTAAACACCTCCTTTAATTTGAAACTATGGTTATGCATCATTTTCTAGTAGGTATGTGCGCGCATATGGATGTACAAATTTGCACAAATTAGAAGTGACCGAGTTCTTAGGATAAAACAAAAGGTTTAGCATATCTCTATGAAACCATTACGTTGCTTATTGTGCACGACACCATCTTTTAGAAGCATTCGTACCAACGCTTACAACCTAGTTGAGTTTTAGTAGTTTTGGATTGATTTCGATCGAAAATGATTCAAAAAAGCTACCATAGTTTTGATAATTTCGACTAAATTTTGGCCACTGAAACGACCGAAACTCATTTTTACTCAAAAAATAATTTTAATTTTAATTTAAAAAATTTAATTAATTTGTAGAAAAAACTAAAACTGCTGATATTGAAACTATTAAAATTATCAAAACTATCAAAATCAATACTTTTATCTTGCGATCGAAATCAAAACTGTGTTTTAAAACTTTAATTAATGCACGAATACTGTTTTATTTCTACAATCCCACAATTTTCCGTGGATCGACTCCATAGTATTGAAATATTATTTATATATATATATATATATATATTAAATTTATTAATGTTTCCATTTTTTAATATTTTAAATCTCAATTTTACGGATAAATAATCAACTAATTGAAACAAAATTTAAAATGATGAAAGTAGTTCAAAATTAAATTAAAAAGCTCTAATGTGATTTTTTTTTTCAACTACAAAAGACCTTTGGCCTTAGACACACCCTGTTTGACACAATGATCAAAAACAGGACTAAAATAATATTAATTTAAAAATAATAATAATAAATAAATTTTTTTAATTATTTTAAACAAATTCTAATATAAAAAATATTATTTTATTTCATATGCTCAATAATTTTCAATAAAAATATCAACTTTATTTTGACATCCTACACTAAAATACTTGATTCGAATATTTTAGTAATAAAATTAATTTTTTTATTAAAAATTACTAAGTATATAAAATTTATATATAATAACAACAACAACAAAAAAAAGCCTTAATCCCACTAGGTGGGGTCGGCTACATGAATCCTTTGTTTCCATTGCGCTCTATCAGTTACCAAATTCTTATCTAAGTTTAAGTAACTAAGATCACTCCTTATAGTTTCTTGCCATGTCTTATTTGGT